>MNCI01038180.1:54897-69901 GCA_015680685.1 Gnetum montanum | reverse complement strand
CTAAGCTCACTCCTCAACAAAAAGAAAGACTACTGAAGATGATAAAAAATTTGTCAAAAGCCTTTGCTTGGTCATATCCCAAATTAACTAGAATAGATGCTAGGATATGCCAACATAGAATTTACATTGATCCCTCCATGAAGCCTCCATGACAACCACAAAGAAGAATAAACCCAAAGCTTAAGCAAGTGGTTAAAGAAGAAATTAAACAACTTCTAAAAGTTAGGTTCATCTACCCCATTGCTGATAGTGAATGGGTTAGTCCATTAGTCATTGTGCCTAAAAAGGGAGGTAAATAGAGCGTGTGTATAAAATTTAGGCTATTAAACATGACAACATTTAAAGACCATTTTCCATTGCCATTTGTTGACCAAGTCTTAGATACCATTGTAGGGCATTGCTACTATAGTTTTTTGGATGGTTATAGTGGATACAATCAAATTCAAGTAGCACCAGAAGACCAATCCAAGACTACATTCACAAGTCCTTAGGGGACATTTGCATATAGGAAAATTTTGTTTGGCTTGTGCAATGCCCTAACAACATTTTAGCATCTGGTTCTAAATATATTTTAGCAAAAAATAGGGAATGGTATGGAAGTCTTTATGGACAATTTCTCCACCTACAAAGAAGACTTCAAACAAGCATTGGACCGATTAGAGCAAGTACTGAAATGATGTGTAGAAACCAACTTAAGGCTCAATTGGCAAAAAATCCATTTAATGGTCCAAGAAGGTGATGTGTTAGGGCATAAGATTTCACAAAAAGGAATAGAGGTAGATCCTGAAAAGATTAAACTCATCCAAGGAATCACTTGTCAACCTAAAACTATAAAAGATATCCGATCATTCCTTGGACATACTAGCTATTATAGATGCTTCATCGAGAACTTTTCAAAGATTACAAAACCATTGATAGAATTAACGAAGCAGGACATACCCTTTGAATGGACTAGGGAATGTGAGTTAGCTTTCCAAACCTTGAAATAGAAGCTCATAGAAACACCCATTCTACAAGCTCCTGACTGGTCCAAACCATTCCACATAATGACTAACGCATCCAAATTTGCTTTAGGAGCCATACTTACACAGTTAGATGATCAAAAGTGACTCTATTACATTCACTATGCAAGTTGAAGTATTTCTAGTGCACAACTCAACTACACCATAATAGAAAAAGAGTTAATGGTTGTGGTGTTTGCACTAGAAAAATTTAGGCACTATGTATTGGGCCATAAGATATTTGTACATATGGATCATAGTGCAATTCGATTCCTAATGAATAAACCAATGGTGAGCCCTCGCATCATACGATGGCTAATGATCTTACAAGAGTTTGATCTTACAATGATTGATCGTAAAGGCACGGAGAACATTGTTGCTGATCACCTATCTCAGTTATGATGGGACAACAAAGAGGATGAATATCCAATTTCTGACCATTTCCCTGATGAACTCCTCTTTGCAGGTATAATAAACAATCAATTAACCATAGAGACAAATTGGTATAGTAGCATTCTTATCTATCTTCTCACACAAGAAACACCACAAGGGCTAGACATTAAAAAGAAATAACAATTTCTTCACTAAGCCAAATATTTCATGGAAGTCAATGAACAACTTTATAAGGTATGTTTTGATGGCTTGGTCTGATGGTGTGTTCTCGATATAGATCAATTATGAGTTCTCCAAGATGCTCATAAGGGCCCTTGTGGGGGTCATTATGTTGGGAGATGAACAGTCATTAAAATCTTGCTTGTAGGATATTATTAGCCTACATTGTTCCAGGACGTTCATCATTTCATCCAATCTTGTGAGCATTGCCAACGCGATGGTGAAATGACTACTAAAATGGAGGGTCCACAACAATGGATTCAACCTTTAAAACCCTTCACTTATGGGGTATTGATTTTATGGGTCCTATCTGAAACACCGTGGAAATTGCGAGTCGGCCTCAGGAAAAGATTCGCGATCCAGGCAAGAGTACATGATAGAATTCCAGAAAGAAGAACAAGACAGGGCGATGCAAGGAGGCCCACGGCATCAAGACTTTGGTTTCCCTTCGTGGATTTCTTATCTCACTATGTTTCCATATTTACGCTATAGCATGCAGTGTAGCGTAATGACGCTCAGCGAAACGTAGTCTGACATTAGAAGGCAGTTTACTTTAGCAGATTTGGCAAAGACTAAGGCCTAAACAGCGTAATACGCGACTTCTCGTGTATTTTGGCTAAGTCTTTTTGTCCAAGGTTGAGTTTACGCTCAGTACGCACGACAACATTATGAGTGTCGAAAAAGTCAAAGAGAGATCAACGACACACAGTAGATCGACGCTTTTCTTTTTTTACATATTGGTCGCCTTACGCCCTTAACGCAACGTAGCGTGTGTCAGCGTAAGTCATCATCAAAATAATCATTGCTTATGCTTCACTACGCACGGCAGCATAAACGAGCGCAAAGCAGCTTGAATCTATTGTCTTCATGCTTTATTACGCTCTTGTACGCGACGCAATGCATACGAGCGTAATGTAGCCCAAAATCAATGGAGACATGCCTGACCCGCATTTGTCACTCATATGCACAATACGAAGATGTGCGTACTGTGCGTAGATACAGATTTCAACACAAGGATGGTCAAGTCAGCGATCTTCCGAAAAGTTTGAAACACGTGTCATCACAACTGTGCCTTCTCCACATATCGTCAAACCTATAAATATCCTAGTTGGTGAAGAAAAGAGTAAGGACAAAAAAGGACAATAACAGAAAGACAGAGACAAGAGACACTTGGCTTGAGCATTGGCAGTAAGAGCGATTACCCCTTTGGTGAAGACACAACTTTCTCCATTGGCGATTATCGGCAGTTCCGAGTAAAGACTACCTAAGGCAAAAGGAGCAAATCAGAGATCCAGAGATCATCTAGTGTGGTTTGTGAGTTTCTATTGATCAGAAGCAGTTGATCATTAGACGTCAAAACTTGACCTTCCTTGCATCCCTTCTCCGGCCTACAAGGTAGATCGGATTCTATTCTGCACTTCTGCTTAGATAGTTTTCTTGTTTCTTGCTGCTTTGTGGTTGCTTTATACAAAACAATTGGGGTCTCCCCAGTGTAACTTGAATATACAAAATACTTATTTTACCAGGTCAAACTATAGATCTTGCAATCACGCGTTTCTCTCGTGTCTGATTCCTGTTGTCGTGTTAACACTATCATCGTCATTATCATTCATCTACATTGCTTTTCTCTCATTTCGCGACTCGCCGAATCATATCGTTCCACGAAATATTCGTAATCTTCATTGGTTTACTGATTAGTAAGTCCCTGTCTGATCGACAAGACCATTCAGGGCACCGTGGATTCGTTTTTCCAGCATAGCCCTCGCGCGGATCCGTGGTTAAAACTGTGTACACGGGATTTTGGTATTTTCCAGCTGCCGATATTTTCCTTCGTTATAGTTTTCTGGCACTAGAAGGAGGGCCTAGGCTCTGATCCGTATTTTTTTTGGGTAGCCTTGTTAGCGATTTATACCCAAAACCATAAACATAATACCTCTAGGAAAGTTTACGGCAAATCGCGTGGTGTAGATCGGTCACAGGAACAATTCCTCTGGAATCCTACAGGGTAGAAAGCCTATTTGCGATATTTTTGTCAGCTGCTTATTAGATCCGGTCATTTGTCACAGCTAATCCACTTGATCAATGGATTCCGTATATACAACCACAACCACCATGGTCGCCGCTGATGTAGGTGCCACATCTGTGAACCCTATCGCTGTCACCAGACCAACTTTTGATGCAGCGGGACTGCAGGGACCATCGCGTAGGTCATTGAGACTGCAGGGCAAAGACCCTGTTTTCACGGTCGTGACCCTTGAAGAATACAATTTCATCTACGTTAAGATCCAGGAAAAGCTTGCCCTTAGCCAAGCCGAGATCGAAGCAAAAAGAAACTTTGAGATGATTCATCGAGGAGGTCACGATTATACTCCAACAGCCTATGACATTATCCCTTTGACCGAACATCAACATGAAATTCTAACATAGTTGATCATGGCCAAGGGCCAAGCTTCACGGGCTACGCTGGAGCCCCAGAATGGGGAGGAGGAAGAGGATGAATTGGCAGCCTAGTCAGAACATTCGTTCCATACTCTGAGCCCCCACACGTACGTAAATCCCTTGTTTCCTTTCAACGGAGAGGCCGCTCCTCTTGACCCAGCCATGACCATGCAGACGCATTTCCCTGTCATTCCACAAGCCACTGCGCAGCCATCTGGGCTGCAAATGCAAATGCCCCACAATAACATGGGGGCAGTCGCATCATCACGTGTACTCAGCATTCTAGCGGTGGTTCCAGCAACCACCGTTCCCCATTTCATCCTGCAGATCCAACCCCAAACCATGTCCACAACTCGCCTGATCCAAACTTCGTCGCTACTGCCCCCTCCAACCCGACAGATCACCGCCATCGTGCAGCCACAGATACCTATCCAACAGTCTGTCACGAGTCAGTGGACCTACCCTGCGGCACAACACAACCAGTCTGCGGTATACGGTGTGCAACCCTTGGTGGCACCCGCAACACATATTCTGCTGATGGTTCCGTAATATCCTCATCCTTATCCCACGCAGCAGATGGCGACTAACCTCTCTTCCCAAATCGGTGGGTGGTGGTCTTCACAGGCCCCCCTGGCTACAGGGATGCCCGCCCCACCATCTACCGGCCAAACCATTCCACTGTTTCCACTGCCTAGCACGGCTTTTCCAGGTCAGCCCCCTGCTCCTACACAGGAACCTCCAGCAACGGGTCTGGATCAAGCCTTTTTACTGATTCAAACCCTCACCGAGGAAGTTAGGCATCTTAAGGCTGCTGGGTCAGACACGGTACAGATCATGGATTTTTACCAAGATGATCCTATCAGCTCAGCGGTTCCTATGTTGTCGTTGCCAACAGGGATGTCCTTGCCTCATTTTACCAAGTATAATGGGGAGGGGGATCCCAATGCTCACTTGGTCACCTTTAGATCTGAATCCTTGTTGTTACAATAGTGGCCACACACAATTATTCGAGTCTTTGCTATGTCTTTGACAGGGAAAGCTTTGGATTGGTACCGAGCCCTCCCACGCTCTTCCATCTCAACTTTGGAAGAGCTGCTGACACAATTCGTGACCCGCTTTAAATACAACTTAAAGCCAGAATTCACGTTGGATCAGCTCATGGGGGTGAAACAAGACCCGCTCGAACCAGTCCAAAGGTTCATACAGCGTTGGAATGCTACCTTGAATGAAATCCGTGAGCCAATCGCGAATTTACATCTATTGGCTCTATGCAAAGGAGCAGTCAATGACTTTATTAAGTCAAAGCTGTACTATCTTTCCCCTAACTCTTTACATCAGGCCTTCGCTCAAGTTAGAAGCATCCAAGATGCTGCGGAGGCCAGCAAAGACCCGGTGTATGTCGCCTACAGGAACGCTCACAACAAGGGCAAAGACAAAGGTAAGGAAACAACAATGACAGTAGCTTTGCTGACTGAGGGCGCAAAGAACAAGAACAAGAAGGCACCTACAGTGCCTCCTGACGCTACAGCTGGTGTAGGAACTAGCCAAGACACGGCAGCTCCTGAAAGGGCCCCCCAGCCAAAACCAAACTTTGAGTGTAAATATCGCTCAAAGTACATAGCCCTACCTGTAAAGCATTCAGAACTGTTGAAACAACTGTTAAGGGCAGGGCACATTCAACCTAAGAAGGTTTCCGAGGAAGCTCTAAAGCGTCACAGACGTCATTGTGAACTACTAAAGAACCCTTCTTTAGCCTTACCTAACGAACCACCAGTTCCGGGATCTTTCAGGCTAGACCGTTTCTGTGACTACCATCAGCTGTGTGGTCACGATACGGATTACTGTTGGGTGTTGAAAGACGACATTCAACGTATGCTGGATGATGGTTTACTCAAGTTAGACAGCAGTAACCCGACGCGCCCAGAAAACCAAACATTGCACGTATATAAGGACCCGTTGAATGCAAACGACACTCCTTATACAATCAATGTGGTGAGTATGGACAGTGAGAGGAGGGGACCGCCAAAACAGCCTTTTGTTTTACGTGTGCCTGCCAACTCAAAAAGGGGGGCAACCATTTCATCGGCAGCCAGTGGTGTCTCCAGGCCACCCTTCATTATACGGGCACCTTCTCAGATACACCCTTAGTCATGCAGCAACAGACAAGCCACGGCTTCGTCCGCGCCCACGCCTAGGGCACCCTTCATTATCAGGGTGCCAAAACCACAGGCTACTCCTCTCACACAGGGGCAGACCTCTAACCAGAACAGCCAACCATCGCCTTCCAAGTGAAAGGAAGAGGACATACTTGTTAACGCAACGAAAGACCATTCTATGCTTGGCTTCCCTAAGACTAGGCCCCTAGCCTCTGCGCCTTCGTCTCTACCTCAGAAACAGGATAAAGGCACGGAAACGCAGCCACCTTCTCTTGGCAAGAAAGAGAACAACCCTTTGACCGACACTGTCCTACCTCGAGAGATCCGTCTCTTGGGCTGGATGGAAGAGGACAAGGGAGGCAAAAAAACCTAGCCGAGAGAAGGACCTCCTCGACATGTTTATGCAGGTTAAACAGGCTTTAAAACAAAAAAATACAACGCTAAGCCTCTATGACCTACTTATGACATCCCAAAAACACCGTGAGGCTATGGTCCGTATGCTGACATCCATACCTGTGGATGAAAGCTTACCAGCGGAGGAGGAAGTGATCCACGCGATCATGTTTCCTTCCAAAGCTGAGCAACCCAAGCCCACCTCACTGACCTTTCATGACAAGTCCATCAAAGATGACTCTGAGAAAGGTCAGGTGACCACTGAATCCATGTTCATCACTATTCGAGTCGGTCAGTACCTGATCCAGAGAGTACATGTGGACGACGGCGCCACTGCAAACGTCATTCCTTATCCCATTGTGGATAGGTTGGGTCTGGTCGACCAGATCATTCCCACGACGACAACCTACATAAAGTCGTTCAATGGAGCAAGGGTTCAAGTTAAGGGTACGGTGCGTATCGAGTTTGTGGCAGGGAAGCAATTCCCAACGGATGCCACATTCTTAGTCGTCGAGGAGATGCCTGGCTTCAACTTGATCCTAAGGAGGTGTTGGTTAGCCCAGCTGAGGGTGGTTTCATCGTCGATACATCAAGAAATACACCTACCTTATGCAGGAGGGGAGGTCATGATACACGGCGATGAAACCACCCCTAGAACTGTCAACAACATTGAGGAAGAACGGGGTTCGGAGATAGAAGCCTTGGATAATCAGACCAATCTCCAAATCCCTCCAAAAACCGAAACCAATGATGATAGTTCAACCTAGGCCAACCTGCCATTTCAGGATGGCAGTGTGGAGGAGTCAGACCGTAAGCCCCTCCACCCTTACGCAGCACTGGACGTAAAGGCCGTTAAGAAACAATTACGAATTAGCAGTTGAACTGAACGACATTTACGCACATTGTCATGTTTGTTAATAATTATCATAGTTTATGCTTAGCATTTCGTTTCGCTTAATGCATATTTACGCCATAGAAATTTTCAATGTTTACGCTTGTCATTTCTTCTTTACGCTGTTACATTCTTGTTATGTATGCATTCACATCTTTTGATCACTTTAGCCCAAATACGCAAAAACAACAAAAAATATACACTACCACCTTACGCTTTCTACATTACGCAGAGGGCCTGCAATGGCCTTAAACTAGTTGTGGCCTGCAATGGCCTAAAACTAGCTTCCAGATTATGCAAACGCTCATGATGGCCCGCAATGGCCTAAAACTAGTAATTCCACTCCGTCATACCTTAACTTAGGCAAAACCATTACCAACTACGCTTACGCTTTGCAGATAAAAACACAAAATACACGAAGATAAAAAATATATAACACTTAAAATTGTCACAAAATCTTATTGTCAGTCTTTCAGTCATCCTAGTAATCATTGTTAGCAACAATCAATAAATCCATGCGTAAATCACAATTACGCATCTCCTCTGACGCCACTGTCACCAGTATCTCTTAAGTCTGGCTCTAGTCCCAATAAATCGTCCTCTAGTGGACCTTCTCTCCTGGGAAGTATTCCTTCATGAGGAATCCCCTCTTCATGAGGTCCCTGCTTTGGTATCGGCTCCACAGGAGGATGCTCTTCATCATTGCGTTCTTCCTCTTGTGCTGGCTCCTCAGCTTGCGCATCTCCTTTTTCCTCTGTTGGTACCTAGATACAGAAAACATGTTAGCAAGAACAAGACTTAACAACATAATTAGAAAATGTAGACTTAGTCATGCATAAAATTACTTGCGATGGCCCTGCTTCCGCAGCAAAGGGAAGCTTGTCCAAGCTGGCCCACAGGCGCTCCATGATCTCATCCTCGGTCAGATCAGACCACGCTCCATCTCCCAGGGCAGCTCCAGCCTTCACCTTCCCTTTCTCTATGTTAGTCCAGTGAGGTGGGTCCGGGAAGAATGTAGGGACTATAGTCTACCCCCCAGGAAGAGTCATCTCCCTTTCCAGGGACGCACTTATAGTCACCTGCTCTTCGAACTTCTTGAAGGCTTCTGAGGCTCCGATGACGTCCAGGAAAACTTCCAGGGATTGAGCCTTAACGGTAGAATCGCGATAAAGTTTACGATAAGCAATGCTTTCTCACTTATACAGATGTTTGTGGTCCTTTTCCTTCTGCCCCCACTCTTGCACGCTTGCACAATAGTCCCTCCAATCTTGGCTTTTTTGAGCTAGGAGCTCTATCTGCATCCGTTGTTCTATCAATGCCCGATTGGTTTGCATGCTATTTTTGATGGCAGTCCAATAACGGGAGTGGTCAATAACAGCGGTACGCCAATCTTCATCGCCTGTCTCCCGCGCCTGTAGGAATTCGCACCGTGATCTCAGGCCTCCGACCTCTTTGGTCAGCGACTCAATCCTCCGCTCTGACCTCTGCAGCCTTTTCCATAGATTTTCATTTACGCCCCTACTCTCCCATAAGGAGTGTGTCGATCGTAACGCACATTTACGCATTTCCTCATAAATGTGACGTGGCACGGCTGCCCCATCAGATTGAGGCTCCACTGTGTCCAAATCAATGGGCTCCATGGGATCCCATCGGAGGTGAGCTCCTAACAAAAAAAAATCATCAATATTGGTGACACATTACCACTGTATAATATTGCAAACTCATTACAGCCATAACATACCAGCTCCAGGTTCGACGCGCTCGAGGCGCTCGATCATATCACTGACAATGCCTTCCATGAAGGCAAACTTATCAGGAAAGTCTCTCCACGCTCTGCTCACAGTAATGGACGTGGATACATCCTCTTCTCCTGTAGCGTAATCAAGTTAGAAACTTTAATTATTAATAGAATTCTGCAAAATTTATAACATGTTTATTACCTCTTCCGATGACAGTGGCGACTTCGCCAACGTCTTCCACCTCCTTTTCCTCTTCACGCACATGATTCTGTAATTTTCACTGCCCCTGTTTCAGGGGTCAGCTGGTCTGTAATTTTCACTGGTTATATCACAATATGTTTAATATATCATTCCAAATATACCAGGTAAACATTGCGTAATACAGTTTTCAATACATCTCCTTCACGCTTACCAGGCGGAGGCTTACTCCGATGAACTCTGACCGCCACAGTTCGACCCGTGCCGCTCCCAGGCTCAGCAAAAGCCTCGGCTATACAGAGCCTTTTATGCCGAGCTGCAGGTTCTATAATTTCTTCCACTAGATGTTTCCCTCATGAGGCATCGCCAGTGTAAGTAGGCATTATCCCTCCTACACTGTCGATGCCTCGCACTCGAGGCACCGCCAACCCTTTGGTCGTTATAAACAGTGACTCCCCGATGCCTTCTGGAGAATCCTACCCACGGGTAGTGCCGAGGATATGCGTAATCCAATGTTTGGATAGTTGGTCTCGGTCTTGTTGCACCCAGACCCCATCCCTTTGAACGACCAAAAACTCAGCAAAACGCCGAAGGCAAGCTATGTAGAAGGCGTAATGCACATTGAAACGAGACTCAAGCTTCTTGCGAAGCTTGACCATCTCATTGCGCAATCCCTTAGCAAAATAGCTTACCCAATTGAACTAGGTCCCTTCTTCCAGGACCTCCCGCATAATACGGGTCTGTTCTATAGAAAAGAACTTCCCTTGCAAGAGTGTTTTAGGGAAGGCCCGGGCCCGAAAAAGGGGATAAATTGTCTTGGTGACGCCCAGTTCGAATCTTTCGCAAGGAAACCCTTTAGTCTCCTTCGGGACTCTTACCCACTCCTCCAGCCATTCCTGGCAGTCGAGACTCCTCTTCGCCTTCTCATCTATAGGAAAGCCATCAGAGGGGACGCCAAAAAGGTCCTCGAAGAGCTTAGCGTCAATATCAAAACTTACACGCACGTTATGCACGTGCGTGCAAAAATGCTCAACCTTCTTGTTGAAGGAGTTGACCAGGGTCAACATTTCACTCGCTGGGACATCAGGGGTTGCGGCTAAAAATAAATGCATTAGCCTCACTTCCTGTATCTTAGAGACTACCGCAACTGGGGCTGCCGCGTGGCCGAGCCAACGCTGTGCCTCCTTGATGTCGCCGTAGCGGAAGAGTACGGTATTCGCCTCATGGCCGGAAATTGTAAGGGTAATCTCCCGGGATTCCCTGACTGAACAGCGTGAAACACAGGTCAAACGAAAACCCATGTTACGCAACGCTCATAATGCACAACTACACCACGCAACAATAGAATACGTAGTAGTCTTACCAGATCCAAATGGCAAAGGAAAGGGCAGAAGGTTCCTTTGCACGTCCTCAATGGTAAGGGGTGGATCCAGGGTCCAGTCATCATGTAGCCACCCGAGTTTCTGGCAATTCTCAAAAGAGTCAGCATAGCGGGTGGGGTACTCACGCATGTCGAAGCTAATCTACCCCATCACACCGGCACGTACGTTGCTAGTTGAGATGAACACCTTTATTGTCGTTTCGGTCCACGACAACGTATCACCATCCCCAACTAACCTATTTTCATGGATAAAAAACCTACACCATACCACATAGATTTATCTTATGCTTTATAAAACTTAGACAATAGACATGTAACAATATAGCCAACAAAATTACTTACCCGCCTGAGTAGTACACTGTGCCTGGTGGGTTCTGGAAGTAGGTCGAGACATGACGGGCCACGAACATAGTGTTATATGCATGATAGCAACTGAACTGGGCCATCTCCCAGATCCAGCCTAAACGCCTCAAACCTCAGGCACTAAGTTCTCGATCCTCGGGGTGACCAGTGTCGATGGTGCCGTCTTTCAGGAAAGCTAGGATCCCTTGTGTAGAACCCACCAGGAGGTGCTCCAGAATGGCACCGGCAATATCACCGGACAAATTAGACCATACAATGATGCTGTAGTTGCACAGTAAGAACTGCAGAAACTCCAGCGCACCCCTTCGAAACCATATGGCCTTCCCATGCAACCACGTTTGTGGGGGAGGGACATTGGGGACGATGGGGTTTATCCAACACAAATCTCCAACAATATCCAAGACAATCAGAATAGGCTTTAACGTAATGCTGTACAGAAAACCCAATACATAAATCAACGTCTAGATTTACATTTGCATGACTAACACAGAAAACCTACAAACTACACCTAGTTATCCATACTGAAATTGCCCAAACCCTTGCAACAGCGCAAGGTTTGTCCCTGACAACGACGATAGACGCAACCCCATCAAACCCTTGCCTTAACCCAAGGTCCATAATTTGAAATCCGCATTTATGCAAGAAATACTACCAAAAATAGACACTAAAACAACATAATCATGCAGGGAATGGCCTACTGGTTCAAAGGCGTAGGGTCACACACTTCAAAGGTGAAACACGCTCCAGATTTACTTGCACCTCATCGATTTTGGCCAATTTTGCATTCTTCCTTTTGATTTTAGGTGCCATTGTAACAGCCTCAGAATTTTCGCAGCTTCACTTCTTCGAATCTTTACAAACTACACGCTCCAATCTTCTGCTCCTTCTCCTCTCGCTCAGCAACAGCTAAGAATTCAAATTCACAAAAGCCAGCAACCCGTTCTCACCGAAAACCACTTACTTGTATGCGAGAATCACCGACTTGATATCCGATTTCAGCGGGACTTTCCTAAAAGGAACCCAAAAATCAAAGTATTAGTGCGGCAGATATCGCATGCGCCACTGTCCAAAATGACGTTAAACTACCACATATTATCGTCTCGTAATCGAGTAGCATTAATTATAGCCTGTTTACAATATTCAAAATTCTGTTAGCTTTTCACGTTCGACAATATCACGTCATGCTTTCTCCTAATCAGTTATGCATTTGGCGATTTTGCAGGGCGATTCACAAATGGACGCAACATTTTCAGCACCTCTAACTTTGACAAGCCCATACAGGAGGGTAGTTGGGCAATTCAACCCAACGCTAGTAGAAATTAACCCCCCTTTGAACGACGTAACCATAGCCACGTCGGAAACGTCCCCAGAATGGCCAGAACAGTCGATGCGCACGCTAGACCTGGAGGTTGGGGACATAACCAAAGACTCCCTCAATGAGGTTTCTATAGTTACGCATAAGGGTGAGGCCAAAATGCTTAAAGTTAGTTCTTTACTAGACTAGAAAACACATGATTCTATAAAACAGGTCCTGCAAGACAACATCACAGTATTTGCATGGTCATACGAAGATATGCCGGGACTAGATCCTAGGTTAATCCAGCATAACATAATCTTAGACCCGCAGATTAAAGCAGTTAGGCAAAAGGTACGAAAAATCAAGCCAAAGATCACGCTAGCCATGTGTGATGAGATCACTAAGCTGTATCAGGCTGGTTTCATCCGTGCAGTCGACTACTCGGATTGGGTATCTAACATTGTAGTCGTCCCAAAGAAGACCAGAAGCATACGCATCTGCATAGACTTCCGAGATTTGAACAAGGCCACGATCAAAGATAACTTTCCACTACCAAGTATCGACCAACTAGTCAATATGACAGTTGGGCATGCGCTTTTGTCCTTCATGGATGGCTTTTCGGGCTATAACCAGATTCGCATCAACCCAGAACATCAATTAACCACAACGTTCATGACGCCCTGGGGCACCTTTTGCTACACCATGATGCCTTTTGGTCTAAAAAATGCTGGAGCAACGTATCAACGAGCCATGACATATATCTTTAGCGACTGCCTCTTAGGGAGACTAAATGACTATGTTGACAGTATAGCTGTTAAGTCTTTAAAGTCAGAGGATCATTCAGAAGACCTGGAGTTAGTCCTCAAAAGATGCTCCAAGTACAAGCTCCAGCTTAACCCAAAGAAATGCGTATTCGGAGTCAAAATCGGACGCATGCTGGGGTTTGTGGTGTCGGAAACCGGCATACGAGTTGACCCTGATAAGGTCAAAGCCATTGTCGAGTTAATGCCTTCCACAGACCTCAAGCAATTATGTGGGTTCCAAGGACAATTATAGTTTATACGCCGATTCATCTCAAGGTTAACTGACAAATTACATCCCATGCAACATTTGCTTAAAAAGGAGGTTAATTTCGCATGGACGGAAGATTGCCAGCGTGCATTTGACAGCCTAAAACAAGAACTTCAACACTTACCAACAGTTTTCCCACCACAAAAAGATCTACTGTTTTACATTTACCTCGCAACTTCGGACGTAGCGTTAGCAGCATTACTTTGTCAAAGGAGCGATGATGGGTCGGAAGTGCCCATCTACTACATGAGTCATGCTCTATATGCGTACGAAACGAGGTATAATGAAGTAGAGCATAACTGTCTAGCATTAGTATTTACGCTCAAAAAGTGTAGACATTACCTTTTCTGTAGCTAAGTTTACATCATCTGTAAAAATAACATCCTTAGGACCATTACGCAAAATCTATATGAGAGTAGCAGAATAGCTCGCTGGAAGGCTATCACAGCAGAATTCGATCTGCATTATGTTGGCCAATCTGCTATGAAAGGCTAGGAAATAGCTGACCAGTTAGTAACATCACCTATTGACAATCAGGCAACCATAGAGCCTGAGTTTCTAGATGAACATGTACATAGTTTAAGCCTTGTCTTAACAAGCCTCGAGGCGACGTTGTATTTCGACAGAGCTTCAACCGCTAAAGGTGGTAGTGCCACCACCGTTATTACGCTATCATCTGAGGATGTGCGTCTTCACGCTTATCGCTTAACCTTCCCCTGTACAAACAATGTGGCAGAGTACGAGGGGCTCCTCAGAGGATTACTAGCTACAAGCGAACTCGATGTTCGACACTTGGCGATTAGGGGTGATTCGATGCTCATCATCAATCAGGTCACAGGAGTCTACGCCTGTAAGGCTGCACATATGCAGCCCTACTGCGATATGGCTAAAGATCTTCTAAACAAATTTGCGACCATCGATGCCCAACACGTGCCACGAACTGATAACACACTGGCCGATGCACTGGCTACGCTGGCCTTAAACGTGCCCTCACATCTGCTCGACACTTGTCCTACTTTAATAACAGATTGCACAAGTCCTATCGTTCAGGCGGCGTAAATATCTTTCCTTCTCGAAGAAAGCACACCGGAATGGTACGACAACATTAAAACTTACCTCTTGCAGGGCGAACTACCACACGAATTGACACGCGCATAGAAAGATGCAATCCGCAAGCAAGCTAGGTAGTACGTAATCATAGGAGACAGTACTCTCTATAGACGCTCTTTTGATGGTGTGCTGCTTACTTACGTTAACAAGGACCAAGCGCAGCGTATCATTGGCAAGGTTCACGAGAGATTATGCGGAGGACACGTAGCACCACGGGCTATGGCTTTGAAGATCCACCGCTTAGGGTACTACTGGCCACGCATGGAAAAAGATTTCCTGACAAAGGTTAAAACTTATGACACGTGTCAGCGCCACGCAAATCTTATACACGTGTCACCTACAGAGTTACATA
>MNCI01038180.1:36375-54726 GCA_015680685.1 Gnetum montanum | reverse complement strand
AAGCGAATGGTCAAGCTAAAGCAACAAACAAGGTCATCATCAATCTGCTCAAGAAAATACTAGACAATAATAAGAGACGGTGGCACGAAAAGATCCTCTATGTGCTATGGGCATATCACACTACCTGTAGGATAGCTACAAACAGTACACCCTATAGCCTAGTTTACGGATCCGAGGCGGTGCTGCCCCTCGAGTTGCAAATCCCTTCTCTGAGAATGATCCTCTCCACGATTATAAATGAGGCTCAACACACCGAGTCTCGGATCATGGATTTGGATTCAGTAGAAGAGAAGCGAATACAAACACTTGATACAATTAAAAAGTATCAAGATAAGCAGAGGCAAAAACATCGTCACAATCTTCAGCAACGTCCGATCAAGAAAAGGGATTTAGTTCTCAAGGCCATTCGCGAACCAGTAGGCAAATTCTATGCAAACTGGGAGGGTCCTTTCTTGGTGACTGATGCATACAGCAACGGAGCATTCAAGTTAGCGAATATCGACGGCAATGAGTTACCAAACCCTGTCAATCATATATATCTGAAGCGGTATTACATATAGTGGCATCTCCAGTGTGAATATCAGGTATGGCAACAATCGTCCGCTACGATGTTAAACTGGCATTCCTTGCACGCGTCCGCCACGACGCTAAACTGGTACTGACCGTCCACCACGACGCTAAACTGGCAATTTGTAACCGTCCGCTACGACGTAAAACTGGCAGTATTGTATAGGTCCGCCAAGACAAAAAACTGGCATCTTTTGCACGTGTCCGCTACGACGATAAACTGGCACCGGTTGTCCGTCATGACATAAAACTGTCACAGGTAAGCAACCGTCTGCTGAGACGTAAAACCAACACAGATGTGTCCTTGGGTCATGACGCGAAACTAACATCCACAGCATGGTCTACTAAAACCTTAAATCAGCCCCGCTACCGTCCGCTACGACGTAAAACTAGCATTTCTCGGTCTGCCCAGACTCTAAACTGGGACCATGGTCTGCTGAGACTTAAAACCAGCAACGACAGTCTACCAGGACTTAAAACTGGGATTTACAAGCCGCCACCATGCAAATCAAGCGAGCGTAATCATCCCTGTGTAGCTTCACGTCAAGCGGGGTGGCATACTGGGACAATCCCAGCGTCGCTACCCCACCGGCATCCGACTGATTCCTCAAATGTGCCGAGAGGCATACTACTGACCTCTCGGAGATACTGTCACCGCACCCAGTGCAGCAGTGGTACCTCTGAGAGNCTCATCATCGCTATCAGGCCCTGGCTTCACAGATTCATCTGGCTGGTTCTTTACATAACCAGTCAGGTGTGCCGAGTCTGATGATCTTTGGCGACGATATGCTGGGCCGAGCGTCAAGGTTGAAGACTCTGGCCTTGTGCTACAGTTCCTCCTTCATAGCCCGGTCACTTCATCTCGCCTCTGTCGGCACTCGTTTCAACAACCTCGCCTGTTGTTCGGACAAGCAATGGTATCCTATGTCTTCTTCTTTGGTTGCAGGTTACTTGCTTCAAAGATGTCGTCCAAAGGTGCATTCATCTGAGTGGTGAAGTAGGAATAGCATTTTGAAATGGCTACTCGGGTTAGCCTGTCCACTTAGAAGTGCATCCCTCTTCTCTTTATAATCCTACCCTTAGCTCCTACTTCGCTTCATCCCTACCATCTGCCTCCTGTATGCAAAAGCCACATACGCAAGCACCCATTTTCCACACTCTCATTGCAATCAAGTCCATAAACTGATGCAACGCAATTAAATGTCATAGCAGAGACATCGCAAAAGTGATGCGCTGTGCTCCTTTTGCAAGCATTCCTGGTACAGTCTGTAACAGAGAAATCTCAGACCGATGCGCTATGCTCATCTGAAAGCATTCCTGTTAACACAAGTATGCATACGTTTCTGCATGTTCAATGAGCATATTCCATACTTCTGCCATCCTGCTCCATGTGAGTCTTCCCCTAACCTATTTCCTCCTGTACCATTCTATCTCCTACTACCTCCATCTTTGCTCTTCTATGTTGACAGGGCGACACTTGAATAGCCATTGATGAACGCTGTTAGTGCTTTTGCCTCTCTGGTGTTTCACATTCTTTGTCGATGTCTTTCGGGCATGCCCTCTAACCATCAACAAAGAGGGGCCATTGAAACACCGTGGAAATTGCGAGTCGGCCTCAGGCAAAGATTCGTGATCCGGGCAAGAGTACATGACAGAATTCTAGAAAGAAGAACAAGAAAGGGCGATGCAAGGAGGCGCGCGGCATCAAGACTTTGGTTTCCCTTCGCAGATTTCTTATCTCACTATGTTTCCATATTTACGCTATAGCATGCAGTGTAGCATAATGATGCTCAGCGAAACGTAGTCTGACATTAGAAGGCAGTTTACTTTAGCAGATTTGGCAAAGACTAAGGCCTAAACAGCGTAATACGCGACTTCTCGTGTATTTTGGCTAAGTCTTTTTATCCAAGGCCGAGTTTACGCTCAGTACGCACGGCAGCGTAATGAGCGTCGAAAAAGTCAAAGAGAGATCAATGACACACAGTAGATCGGGGCTTTTCTTTTTTTACATATTGGTGGCCTTATGCCCTTAACGCAACGCAGCGTGTGTCAGTGTAAGTCATCATCAAAATAATCATTGCTTACGCTTCACTACGCACGGCAGCGTAAACGAGCGCAAAGCAGCTTGAATCTATTGTCTTCATGCTTTATTACGCTCTTGTACACGACATAATGCGTACGAGCGTAATGTAGCCCAAAATCAATGGAGACATGCCCGACCCACATTTGTCACTCATACGCACAATACGCAGATGTGCGTACTGTGCGTAGATACAGATTTCAACACAAGGATGGTCAAGTCAGCGATCTTCTGAAAAGTTTGAAACACGTGTCATCACAGCTGTGCCTTCTCCACATATCGTCAAACCTATAAATATCCCAGTTGGCGAAGAAAAGAGTAAGGACAAAAAAGGATAATAATAGAGAGACAGAGACAAGAGACACTTGGCTTGAGCATTGGCAATAAGAGCGATTACCCCTTTAGTGAAGACACAACTTTCTCCATTGGCGATTATCGGCAGTTCCGAGCAAAGACTACCTAAGGCAAAAGGAGTAGATCAGAGATCCAGAGATCATCTAGTGTGGTTTGTGAGTTTCTATTCATCAGAAGCAGTTGATCAATAGACATCAGAACTTGACCTTCCTTGCATCCCTTCTCCGGCCTACAAGGTAGATCGGATTCTATTCTGCACTTCTGCTCAGACAGTTTGTTTGTTTCTTGCTGCTTTGTGTTTGCTTTATACAAAACAATCGATGTCTCCCCAGTGTAACTTGAATATACAAAATACTTATTTTACCGGGTCAAACTATAGATCTTGCAATCACACGTTTCTCTCGTGTCTGATTCCTGTTGTCGTGTTAACGCTATCATCATCATTACCATTCATCTACATTGCTTTTCTCTCATTTTGCGACTCGCCGAATCATATCGTTCCACAAAATATTCATAATCTTCATCAGTTTACTGATTAGTAAGTCCTTGTCTGATCAACAAGACCGTTCAGGGCACCGCAAATTCGTTTTTCCAGCATAGCCCTCATGCGGATCCGTGGTTAAAACTGTGTACACGGGATTTTGTTTGGTATTTTCCAGTTGCCGACATTTTCCGTCGTTACACTATCACACCAATGTCCAATGGAAAAGCCTACATTGTTGTTGCCATTGACTATTTTACAAAATGGACAGAAGTGGCTACTGTTACTGACTGTATGTCATTTACCACTACACAATTTGTTCAACAACAAATTGTAAACAAGTTTGGTGTTCCTCATGCACTTATCTTCGATAATGGTACATGAGGCACCACAAAATTTCAAGCTTAGTGCTTCCCCAGCAAGAAGCAGGTCCCTGGGACCCACAAACGGCCACGGCTACATTTGGCGTCGCACATTACAAACTTCTGGAATCAAAAGGCCCACTTTTCGCTAAGTGCAGTACCAGCGTATACGCCCAGCATCAACAGCGTATACGCCCGACAGTACCAGCGTATACGCCCAGCATATACGCTCAGCATCAACAGTGTATACACGTCCAGCGTATACGCCTGACATTCCCAGCGTATACACCCAGTAGACATCCGACTTGCGCGCCCAATGTACATGTCTCATTTGTACGCTCGGCACCACAGATGCACATGCCCGACGATCAAGTCTCAATGATAGAATGGAGACAACACCGAAGAGCAAGAATTGAAGCAAGTCAGCAGTCGTCAGCGTATATGCCCAACCATTGTCGGCGTGCATGCCCAGCGTCCATAGCGTCTCCACCCAAGTTCACACGCCCAGCACGTCTAGCGTATACGCCCAGCGTGTACGCCGACATGATGTGGCGTATACGCCCCGCGTATACGCCCGGCAGATGTAATATGTTGTATATTTGTAAATTGTATGCACCTGGTCAACACGCCACGTGTCTCCTAACCCGAGTCTAGCGTAACAACCGATATAAAAACCCCACTTCTCCACTCCACCAAGGACGGTCAGAAAAAATCCCAAAGCATACCCAGAGACATTTACGCTATGCACTAGAGCTCAAAACCCTCTTACATTGGAAAACCTGTACGCAGCGCACAATCTCTACGCCACACCCACAGCGTAATCCAGCCCAGCCGCCCTCCCATCCATTGGGGCATTTCGTCTTCCTTGTGCTTCGCCACAACTGCGTTAAACCGATGCACTGTATTCTCATTCTGTAATATCATTGTTACATTTACTGCATAAGATTGTTTACAGTTTACAGTTTTACGTCAACTTGGCCCACGCATTCTGTTTACGCCCGTTTACGCTTACGCTCCGTTTGCATCTGTTTTATGCTGTTTAAGCCGTCTACGCCCGTTTACGCCATTTACGCCATAACCCAGCGTATAGCACCTTTGCATACGTGCGGGTAAATCCTTGTCTGATCCACGTGCGGACCACCTAAGGTACTCTGCCTTCGTGCATTCCAGCTCACCCTCAGGCAAAGGCAGGGTCTTCTGTTCTCGTCCTACAATCCCACGGTCTCTGTTTCCTTCCAGCCGGAGGCCGACGATCTCAGGCGGTACAGAAATTGGCGCTAGATGGAGGACCCCTAAAACATTCGCTCGCAAACTTATCAGCATCTACGCTGTTGAGCGTATACACTGCCAACCACACTCTTTTCTGTTGAAACCCCTGCCTCGTCTGGAAACCTTGCCTGCACGCTTACTAGCGTCTACGCTCATCAAGCTCTGCAAGTCTTTCAGCGTATACACTGCCAACTTCATGTGGACTGTCCACAAAAACCCCAGCATCTACGCAACCTTGCCTGAATGCATTCTACTAACTGTCCAGCGTCTACGCTGTTCAGTATTTAGCGCTATCCTTTGTTTTACGCTGAGCATCATTTACGCTGTATTCTATTTACGCTTCGCCTAGTTTTACGTTGAGCCTCATTTACGTTGTATTCTGTTTACGCTTTGCCTAGTTTTACACTGAGCCTGGTTTACACTGTCTTGTTTTATGTTGTACTTTTTTTACGCCCGACCCTGTTTTACGCTCTATCCTGTTCACGATGTACTCTGTTTACGCTGTACTCAGTTTACGCCAAATCTGTATACGTGGCCCAGCGTATACGCTCCACCCCTTACACTATATACGTTGTCTACGCTGATTCTTTATGCTGAACATTGAAGCATATACGCCGCACTTTATCCCTTAGTCTACGCTGTACCAAGTATACTAATTTCGTTCCTCTACCCCGTATCATACCCTCAACAATTCATCATGAACCTCGTGAACACCACCGCTGCAACAGCTCAAGTAACTGACGTCATAGACACCATGGCTATCCAACAACCTGCCACACAACACCCAGGAGTACAACTGGCCGTGGGGCCCCGCCGGTCCCTAAGGTTGCAAGGGAGAGACCCGGCCTCCAACATCATAACTCAGGATTAGTATAACTTTATATGCATCAAGATACAAGCTGGCCTGGCTGTAGATCGAGCCGAACTGGAGGTAAAGAGGCAGTTCGAACTCTTTTACAGAGGGGGACATGAGTTCATCCCCTCACCATATGACGTCATCCCTGTTCCGGAGCAGTATTTGGAGCTTGTCACACAACTCCTCCTGCAAAGGAGACATTCCTTGGATTAGCCTGCACTAGAATCCCAACTAGAGGAAGAGGACGACTTAGCCGCTCAATTTGAACAAGAGGATTCTTACCACACTCTGAGCCTGCAAGCACAGGTCAACCCCATTTTTCACCCTAGTACAGGGGAGATCCTGCCCATCCAACCCCTCAGATTAACTCACATACAAATTCCTCCATCACACACATCCTCATTTGCTCATGCGCCACCTCCAACTGATCCGCAACTCAGCACGCTTCCTCTTACCATCGTCCCTGATGCAGCAGCCGACCCATCGTCACAAGCACCACCCCCTCACGATAGTGTGGGAGTAACACTCCCACCCCGAGTGATAGGGATGCCACACGTGGTACCGGCATCCACATCCACTTACTACATCCCACACATTCAAATGCATACAGCTCCTTCTACCACCGTAACCCAACAGGGGGTCCCGCCACAAAATGTAGTTGCACAACAGGTAACGATGGGTGCTCAATCACAGCAACATCAACCTCCTCACTACAACATACCACCCCATATGGCTCAACCAGCCAACGTTCCCCCAGTACAGCCACCACCACAGCCTTTCCCCTATCACGTGCCACAAGTGCAACCCCCGATTGCACAACTTTCGACCTTTCAACCCACTATCCAACAGTCTAGCCCATATAATGTAGCACAACCCCCAGCTGCCATGTTACCGAGTGCCCAAGATTGGGCAAATGCCAAGAAACTGATGCAAGAATTAGCTGACGAGATAAAATGCCTCAAAATAGCCACCGATGGGGAGCTAAAGGTAGTGGATTTCTACCAAGATGACCCCATCAGCTCGTCTGTCCCACCCTTAACCTTGCCCAAAGGTGTTCCCTTACCAACACTAACTAAATACAACAGGGAGACAGATCCCAATGCACACTTGATAACATTTAGGCTAGAATGCGCGCTGCTCCAGGCATGGCCCCACTCCATCCTCCGAGTGTTCCCCATGTCCCTCGCAGGGAGGGCACTTGATTGGTATCGGGCCCTGCCAAGGAATTCCATCTTCTCCTTAGAAGACTTATTACACCAGTTCGTGACTCAGTTCAAGTACAACTTGAAACCCGAGGCCACCCTGGACAGCCTCATACAAGTCAAGCAAGCACTGCTTGAACCTATGCAGAATTTATCCAAAGGTGGAGCGCCGCTCTCAACGGACTGCATGAGCCAATCTCCCAGACCTACCTGCTTACTATTCTAAAAGGAGCTGTTAACGATTTCTTTAAATCCAAGCTATATTACCTTAACGCACATGACCTTAATCAAGCATTTGTACAAATTAAAAACATAGAAGAGGCGGCCCAAAACAGCCACGATCCTGCATACCTAGCCTTTAAAAATCAACACACTAAAAAGGATAAAGAGAAGGCTAAGGCAACCATAGCAGCAATAGCAGGGATGCAACAACAAAACAAACCGCCAATAACTCCTGCTAACTACAATAAACCAACTCCCACAAACGCGCCAGAATCATCATCACAACAGAACCCAACGAACCGTATGCGAAACTTCGAGCGGAAAGAACCCTCTCAATACATGCCTTTGCCAATGAAGCCATCCCAGATCTTCGATCAACTCTTGAAGGCTGGACTAATGAAGCATAAACAGTTATCCCCTGCGGCCATCCAAAGACACGACAGGTTCTGTCAACTCGTACAGAACCCAAGCTTAGCAACGCCGGATGAGCCTCCCATGCCCAAAGGATTCAGAATGGATCACTTCTGCGACTACCATCAACGCAACGGGCACAGTACGGATTACTGTTTCACCTTGAAGCAGGACATTCAGCGCATGATCGATGATGGCCAAATCACTTTTGATGGGGCTAACCCCGTCCAACCACAGAATCAAACTATGGGGGTGTATAAAGACCCCCTCAACACTAAAGAGGCATCGTACGTAATTAATACAATCTATTGTGATGATGATTCCGAGACACCCCGCATCAACACCGTCTACCTCAAATATGAACAGGAAACACCCAGTAGGCCATTCATAGTTCGGATTCCTCCCACTGTGTCCACACCCGCACCTCAACCACCACACACCCCGCAGCGACCATACGTAGTCCGGGTGCCCTCGACCGTACCCACATCCAACGTTATGACGCGTCAAAAACCATACGTGGTGCGCATCCCTCCGGTCAATTCCACGAACACACCAACCCCTCATGCTTGGCCTACCCCTTTCGTAATCTGAGTACCACCCGCTGTTGCAACAACGAAGGTCCAACCTCCACCAAAACAAACCCCGTACGTCATCAGGATACCTAGTCAGCCTCCTGCCCCATCATATCTGATCGTCCACCCGCAACCCCGCCCAGCCCCATATGTGGTTAGGGTCCCAGGGCAACCCAAGGCTCTAAGGCTAACTCCACCCCCACGCAACACGCGAGAACGCCTGGTAGATAGGCTTACACGTGAGTGTATGGAGAAAGAACGCCAATGGCTAGCTGTGGGACCACCCAAGCCCACTCCCCTTAACTCCATGCCCATGTCATCATCCAACGACCGACCTAACACGGACAGCGAAGGTGAATCATCTAAAACACAAGAACCGCATAAAATGACAATTCCGAACAAGAATGACAAACCAGCAAAATGGGAAATAAAACTATTGGGTCCAATGGACCCAGTCACTGCTAATAAAAACATCCCAGACAGTAGAGATTTTGCAATGGTCCTGACACAAGTTACCCAAGCACTAAAACAGAAAAATACTTCACTAAGCTTGGACGACTTGGTTTTGATGTCCCAAACACATTGGGAAGCTTTAGTACGTATGTTGACATCAATCCCGGTAAGTGAGGATTTGCCCCCAAATGAACCGTCTATTCATGCGGTGATGCACTCGCCTCACGGAACTACTCCTAAACTCGTAAGCTTTCATGACGACAACATCAAAGTGGACAAGAAAACGGGGGAAATCACAACAGCCCCCATGTTCATAACAATACGCATGAACCAGTTCAAAATACATAGGGTCCACGTAGATGATGGAGCCACAACCAATGTTGTACCATACCCCATCGTTGAACAATTGGGGCTTACTGAGTCGATTAAACCGACCGCAACTAATTGTTTAAAATCATTCAGTGGGTCACGTGTAATGGTAAAAGCAACAATAACCTTGGATTTCATAGCGGGGGACCAGTTCCCTACATCTTCCGACTTCCTAGTGGTCGATGAGATGCCAGGGTTCAGCCTAATATTAGGGAGACCCTGGTTGGCCCAACTCAGAGTTGTCTCCTCCCCCATACACCAAGAAATTCACCTGCCTTATGAGGGCGGTGAGGTCATCATACACGGGGAGGTAGCTACCCCCATCATTTCGTCGCATCTGGACATAGATTAGGGCTCGGAAGTCGAGATCGAAAAGCCTAGCCGAAACGATGAAAATCCGCAACCACCGGTAAACCGTAAGCCTTCGAACACGGGACAAAAACCTCCTAAAAGTGAAACGCCTACGTCGGACGCTGTACGCACACCTCCTCATACAGAAACAAATACAGAAAGCCTGACAGACACTGAGACGCCTAAAAACACTGACATAGAAGCCATTCCATTGAACATCCCTTGGGCTGAATTACGATTCAACGTGATCAGCGAAGGGGACGCCGAATACAAAATCATACCAATTAATAAATCGCAGGACATAAACATGAAAAGAATAAAAAAACAATTAAAATAAGATCAATACTCCTTGTCTGAAAATACGTTAAACTACATGAAGTCCGAAATGACGTTAAACTAAACTACAACCAAACCCAAAACACAAAAAAATAATAAACAACAAAAAGATTAAAATTAAACAACACTTCTTGTCCGGAAAGATGTTAAACTATCATGTCCGCAATGACATAAAACTAGCCACGATCAGAGATGGTTGGTCCACTAAGAAACCTATCCACTCTACCCAAAATATTGCTCGTTCACAATGGGGCCCGAAATGGCCTTAAACTACGCTTAGGGGCACGAAACGGCTTTAAACTAGTGCGTACTTTGTTTTCCTTTTTACGTTTCATTTATGGTTACTTCGGTACATTACGCTTTAAACAAAGAAGTAAAACTCAAAAACATTTTACATTATCGTGTCATGTGTGCGATCAAACTCAAAATAAGCCAAAACATTTTACGTTGCTGTGTCATGTTTACGATTAAATTCAAAAATCAACAAAAAATTTCTTACATACAACATTGTACAATTACAGCTTTCAACTGTTTTCATCTGTTTCAGAATTTTCAAGTCACATTTCCAGCATAAATCTAAGTCAAAGACAAAAAATCAAAAACTTAAAAATTAAAACACTAAACATCCGAGGCGGGAGGGTCGTCCTCTCTAGATCCACCAACGTTAGGGGCCCCTGCTCCACTGGGGCCAGCCTCTTGGGCATCATCACCACCTTCATCCTGAGAACAACCAACCAACATAAGAACAAGAAAATGTCAAAATGTTAGGACACCCATCGCATGTCTGAACTCCGAATCTGCTAAACAATGGCTATTGACAAGGACCAGCATGCCGCACACCCGAGCACCCCATCTCCCAACATACTTTCTTGGGGAGTCGCCCCTCCCCACAATCTCTCTTCTCCTANTCTGCCACTTGACTAGACGTCATCGCACCGTGTTCAGTAGTACGTGGGAAAGGANATTGCAAACTTCTGGAATCAAAAGGCCCACTTTTCGCTAAGTGCAGTACCAGCGTATACGCCCAGCATCAACAGCGTATACGCTCGACAGTACCAGCGTATACACCCAGCGTATATGCTCAGCATCAACAGTGTATACACGTCCAACATATATGCCCGACATTCCCAGCGTATACACCCAGTAGACATCCGACTTGCGCGCCCAATGTACATGCCTTGTCTGTACGCTCGGCACCACAGATGCACATGCCCGACGATGAATTCTCAATGACAGAATGGAGACAACATCGAAGAGCAAGAATTGAAGCAAGTCGGCAGCCGTCAGTGTATACGCCCAACCATTGTCGGCGTGCACGCCCAACGTCCATAGCGTCTCCACCCAAGTTCACACACTCGGCACGTCCAGCGTATACGCCCAGCGTGTACGTCGACATGATGTGGCATATACGCCCCGCGTATACACCCGGTAGATGTAATATGTTGTATATTTATAAATTGTATGCACCTGGTCAACGCACCACGTGTCTCCTAACCCGAGTCTAGCGTAACAACCGATATAAAAACCCCAGTTCTCCACTCCACCAAGGACGGTCGGCAAAAATCCCAGAGCATACCCAGAGACATTTACGCTGCGCACCAGAGCTCAAAACCCTCTTACGCTGGAAAACCTGTACGCCGCGCACAATCTCTAGGCCACGCCCACAGCGTAATCCAGCCCAGTTGCCCTCCCATCCGTCGGGGCTTTTCGTCCGCCTTGTGCTTTGCCACAACTGTGTTAGACCGGTGCACTGTATTCTCATTCTGTAATATCATTGTTACATTTGCTGCATAAGATTGTTTACAGTTTACAGTTTTATGTCAACTTGGCCCACGCATTCTGTTTACACCCGTTTACGCTTACGCTCCGTTTGCATCTGTTTTACACTGTTTACGCCATCTACACCCGTTTACGCCATAACCCAGCGTATAGCACCTTTGCATACGTGCGGATAAATCCTTGTCTGATCCGCGTGCGGACCACCCAAGATACTCTTCCTTCGTGCATTCCAGATCGCCCTCAGGCGAAGGCAGGGTCTTCTGTTCTCGTCCTGCGATCCCACGGTCTCTGTTTCCTTCCAGCCGGAGGCTGACGATTTCAGGCGGTACAATACACATTTTACAAGTGCGACCTTTTGAAAATTAATGCAATGCTTAGGAGTTGAACATAAGTGACTACACCATATCATCCTCAAGCGAATGGTTAAGCTGAAGACGCCAATAGGGAAATCACAAAAATATTAACACAAACCATTAGCAAATATAGGTGAAGACTATAGCACCAAATTGAATGATGCTCTTTGGGCATACTGCTCCACATGGAAACTCCCTATAGGCTATTCTCCCTATGAGTTAGTGTATAGTAAACTTCCAACTCTTCCTATCTAATCTAAGCTTTGTATACTATCTACATCATGTGACCTAAATCTTGACCTTAGTCTAGCACATAAAGAATAGTTAATAAACCTTAACTTGCTAGATGAAAATAGATTAGCCACCTTGTCATCCAACAAATTGCACAAGGCCTTCAACAAGCAACTTCATGACCTAAGAATTAGAAAAGTTAGATACCAACTAGGAGATAAGGTTCTTTAGTGGAATCTTGCACATGTGCCATAATGAACTAAATTTCAAATGTTGTGGGAAGGATCTTATATCATTCATGAAACTTTTCCTTCAGAGGCCATGATGATCTATAAACCTAAAAGTCCAAATAGAAAATTATTAGTCAACATCCAACAAACCAAACCTTTCCATTAGCCTAAAACAACTAGTACTAACACTACCTCTATTAATGGACAACCTTGCTCATTATTTCAGATCTCCTCCTTCCAACTCAGTCATGGGGGAGATGGCCACTAATGCTAACCATTCTAAGCCCTTAGTTCCTTTGTCTTTTTTTTTTTTACACATTCTTCATCTTTACTTGTTTTTGTTTTACACTATTTTTAACATTTTTACTATTTCTTTCTCTATTACATTTTGTTTGAATTACTTCCACTCATCGTATAATAAGTGCTCATGATGGTGGATTGTACTATAATGGTAGTGATTGCTAATGTTTGGTTTTTACCTTTGACTTTTAATGTTGATGCTAAGATATGGTTTCTTTTGATAAAATAGGTAATGAGTCCACGTCATCCATTTATCCATACAACTCCATTGTCTCCCTTTTTTTTAGAAATGTACTGTCCTTTTTCTTAAGAAAACTTATTAATGAATTGGTGGCTTGGTATTCTTCAAACCAAGGAAAGATACAAATGGATTGAAAAGGGTGTGACTTCAAAGGGATTCGACACATTTGTTCTAGCTATTCTCTTAGGTCCTTGAATTTTTTTCATAGGTTTTCCACCATTCCACTATTGACCAATATTAGGAAGTTGACTGAATAAGTCTTTGCATGGTGTGGTTCTCACTCAAAAGAAAAAAACTAGTGGGAATTCAAAGCATACCCCTTAGACATAATAAAGAAACATGGGCTACAAGCATTGGTTATGGCATTGGAAAGACATGTTACTCATGCTTGAAGGTTCCCTCTAACTATGGCCCTTCCTTACTTCTTGTTTCTCTATTCTTCTCCTTTTGGAATGGTGGTTGCTTTGTGAAAGCATCCTCATTACTTCAGGATGATGGGTTGGTCAAGTGTGTTGATGTGAGGTCATTGGATGTAATTAGTTTTAATCTGGATTTGGACCAAATTTTATTAAGTCACCTTAATCACATAGTACACAAGGGACTTTACACAACCTTGATTTTGGGATTCCATTCCATTCCATTCTCTCTTTCCGCATTGCTTTCCATATTCCACCTCATTGTTGATTTTATGATTAGTCTATATCTTGGTTGATGCATTGTTATTCTTTAGTAAATTCTTATGGGTAAGTTTTTAACCATTGTTTCCATATGACATTCCTAGAGCCTACAGACTCTTTGGTTTGTGGGTTTGTCAGGGCATCAGCGGCATGAGCCTGCTTTGGGGAGGACCCAATGGCATTCTTTTTTGATGCAATTATTTAAGTTCTTTCCCTTAAACATTTCCTGTAATCCACTATTTTTTGTTGCACCCCATCCATGACATCCATTTTTTTTCTTCTTATTGGCTTCACCGTTGTTATTTCTCTCATCTTTCTTGTTCTTTCGTTCTCCACCCTATTGCTACCAAAGGTTCACTCTTAGTCGTGGGGGCCTATTGCAAATTTTTCCATTTCATTACTTATGTCACCCCTACACCTTGGGTAGTTATCAGTTGCAAACCTCTAACCCAGTATATGCCATACCCACAACCTAGCCAATGTGCTTCATATCAAGGCAAGGTATCAATTATATTATACCTTATCTAACCTCGCTAATTTGTGATTGTATTGTGTGTACAGATGGCGATGACATGAATAATGGACTAGGATAGAAGGGAGCACTCAGGATGGACTAGAGCAAAACACATTTACACAAGGAACAAGCTTGATCATGTGGCCATGAATGAATAACGGTGTGCACATTTTCGACATCGGCAACAACATGCCTCATTTTCTTTCTCTCTCTCTTCAAGCTGTCAAATGAGGGTCTGGATGTCATTTATGTATAGTATTCACCAAAATGGTTATGAACACCAATGCTATAATATGTTTTTCGATCCATTCACCAGGCACTGTGAGTCTGTCATTTCATGTCACCATCAGTTGTCCTTCAATCAATAATCCCATACATTCTCAATATTTTGTAAGGAACTTGAGGACGAGTTTTCATTTAGTCATGGGGGTATGATGAGTCACGATATCGGACCCCCGATATCAAACCCACGATATCAAAGGTGCCAAAGCGATATCGAACATGTGATATTAGAGTTTGTCTCATCACCTATAAATAAGAGACGAGGGCACTTGATTTCGCAGTTAGTTTCTTAGTCCCTTAGCCGAATTGTTGCATTTTTTCCTTTCCAGAGTTAGAATTATTTCTGAGTGTCCACAATAGGAGTCATAGAGTGAACGGATCTTTATTTGAGCATTTTGTACCTAAGCACACCTTGTGTCCGGAAATAAAGACGAACTTTGTGATAAACCTTGCAACATTCAAAATAGCTTAATTATTTAATTTAAATGTTATTTACTATTACTCGCTACTCTCATTAGTTAATTAATGTTATTTTATTGAATTGTTAATTATCGACGAATTAGCACACTCAAGACAACCACTTTGAGCATACGTGGAACACTTGGTAACCCAATAACAACTAGCGTTTGGTAATCCCAGTAGTGTTACACTAGTTCAGGATGTGTCCGGAAAGTGGGAACAAATGCTAGTGTTAGGACTAGTTAGAGCGTAGTTGATTAGTGAAATTAAATTAGTTAACTCAATTATTTTATTTCTCCAATTCAAGCATTAGGAACATAAAACATAAAAAACATATACCTCAAGTTTACTTAACCATACAATCATGCCTTACAAGTAAGCTTGGGAAGACAACGATCGCATTACCCATCCTTGTTTTGTGTAAGAGCATAAGCACTTAATCCTTGAAGTTCGATCAGATCGCGCATAAACGCTTGTATTCGTATGGTTGGGCGTAGGGGTACCTCACTGCTCGTCAGATACCTAAGGTAGTAGTTATTCTCATAGTGGCATCTAAGAATAAAGATTTCACCATATGAAGAAACTTATGACCAAAACCCAGTTTAGTCATGGTCTGGATAATAAAGATCCACTTAATATTGTCATAGGATTTTGCATAATCAAGCTTCATCAAGAAGATATCTTGATCGTTGTCCTCCACCCATTGAAGACCTTCCCAAGCAGCAACCACATTATTTAAAATGTATTACCTCGAAACAAAGTCAATTTGCTGGGGAGAGATAACATGACAAAGAATTTTTTTCAAACGTAAGGCTAAGCAGTTGGACCATATTTTGTAGACCACATTAAGAAGAGTAATGGTTCACCAATTAAAGATATGAGTAGGATCCTTCAATTTAGGAAGAAGACAAATAATCCCTAGATTTAAATTTGACCCTAGGGAATTGGTAAGGGTAGCCTCTCTAATAACTTGGAAGAGATCATTACCAACCAAATCTAAATGATTCTGAAAAAATTTAGTAGGGAAACCATCATAACTGGGGGCCTTTCCAGGATTCAGTTTAAAACAAGCTTGTTGAAGCTCAACCTGAGTAATATCAACTTCTAAATTTTGCAACATTGTAGAATTAACCTAGGATATTTAGTGTAGCACCCTTGAATGATGAGAGATCCATAAGGTTAACAATAGATAAGGCCTCGAAATGCTCCTTAAGATAGGAAAGAAGACTATTGTGGTCAATGATGGTGGTACCGTCTCTATAAAGTTTGTCTAGAGAGGGTGAAGGAGAAGAGCTATTAAGATACTTCAAAATTTTCTTACAATCCTCATCTTAAATATTTAACCAATAAGTCTACTCTTAATTAAGACACAAAAGTGCCTTATAAATGTCCCAGCTGAGCGAACTCTACCTAATTCCTCATGAAATTGAATATTAAAAGGTTCTTAAGCTAATCTCTCAGTGAAGTGATCTAGCACGAAAGTGACAAAGTGTTTCATGGCTTGCGACGAGTTAAACGGCGAAGTTTTAAAATTGAAATATCTGAACTTGGTGATACAGCAGAACGGCATATTCTGGCCGCTACTCGCTACTTGCTAGGACAGAGTAGAATGTATCAAAGGAAAGACCACATCCTTTCATCAATGAAGTTGGAATTGATAAAAATCACCCGTATAAGCCTGCACGCAAGCGTTTATTTCCTCAGCACACGTTTTCAATTTCAGCATTTTACCATTTTTTGACAAAGTCTCATAGACTTGGCAATCCTGTTAACGGATAATTATGGAAGCAGTTGTGAGCTGTGCATAAATAGTCTGGAACATCACAATCAAATTATACTTCTTCCAATTCCAAGACCATGAACAGAGAATAAAGAGATTGCAATCACGATTTGCTAAGCCCGGGAGAAAAAATTTCCGGGTCAACTAAGAAACACTGAAACTCTAAAAAAATCTGAGGACAAGGAACACGGTTTGCCCTTGACACAGCAGCCGTCGAAGAAATAGTAAACTCCAATTAACAAAGATTAAATTATAATCAACTGCCATTCGATTATTTTGATTTGCCAATAGAAACTATTTTAGGGAAGTTTACACCATAGAGTTTCAAACCGGACGGCAAACGACCAACAGCCAATGGTTCAGCACTCGTACCTGCAACCAAAATAGTTTACGAATTAACTTTTACAATATCATAAAATATGAATTATCATCTAACAATTCCTTATTACTCCTCACTACTCTACATCATTTTGAGGATTGGAAATATATAGATGACTATATAATAAATAGGTAGATCATACCATCAAAATAGTGTTATAGATCATTAAAAAAAAATAGTTTTCTTTTGTTTTTCTTTTACCATATCGGTTTGGAGGCTTTATTGTAATTTTTCTTCATCACTTTCTAATCATATAGCCTATCCTTTGCAATCATCCAGGCCCCAAAACCCATCCATTCATTCAAGTTGATTATCGCTGGAATCGCTATCATTCAAAAAGAGCATCATATTGAAATATTCATGTCGATGGATTTGTTGCCATGGAGTTTGTGATATGAATCGTATCGTATCGGAGCGGATAAGTTCTAAAATTTAAATAGCTGATTTTGCTGACAGCAGAAACGCATATTCTGAACGCTAGTGGCAGCGTGCTAAGACAGATTAGAATCGATCAAAGGAAAGACCAGATCTTTTGATCAAGGAAGTTGGAATGGATCAAAATCGCACAAACATGCCTGCACGAAGAAGTTAGCTCCTCTGCCCACGTTTTGAATTTCAGTATTTTACCATTTTCTGACGAAGTCTGGTAGAATTGAGAATATGGGTAATGGGTAATTAGGAGAGTGAAGGCAGGTGTAAACTGGGCAGAAATGGACCCTAAAACATCACAATCAAACAGTATGTATTCCAAAGCCAAGAACACGCAATAAAGAGATTTTAAAGTGTTTAACAAGTCATTCCATGGAGCACTTGAATGTTTGTCAAGATATGGCATAGTTTTCAATTATGGTTGGTTAAGCGACACAAAGGAAAGAATAATTCCTTGGTCAACTATCTGCACTCCAAAAAAACTCGGTACAAAGAAACACGGTTTGCTCTTCACTCGTCGAAGAAACAGTAAACTACCATGAACATAGGAATAGGAAACAATCTTGGGGAAGCTCATACCGTAGCGTAGAGTTTCAAACCGGAAGGCAAACGACCAACAGCCAATGGTGCGCAGGCATCTATAAAATCGCCATTCAGCACTCGAAACTGCAATCAACCAGTCCATCTGAAAGAGCAATAGCAAGCAACACCACCAGCAGTTGTTGGCTTCCCACTTGAGTCCTTACTACTCCTGACCTGAGAAGGCTACGAGCTTTTCTACTGCAAGCAAGAATATCCAAAAGGGAAAGACA
>MNCI01038180.1:0-34902 GCA_015680685.1 Gnetum montanum | reverse complement strand
TTTTTTTAGAATTACTTATTTAATTTTATATAGTGTTGTTGGTTACATTTTCATTCATATTATTCATGGCAAAATGAGCTAATCAAGACCTCAAGCATTAATTATGGTTAACTTGGTAATCACAATAATCAACTAACTTAGTTTCTCTAATGGCTACGCAATGGTTATTTTGTAAATATAAGAACACAATGGAAGGTTGATAAAGTGGATAGTTATCACCATAGAATAGTTTAGGACTTTATATATGCTTGTAGTTAACTTTTAGTTTAAAATATTTCTTTTTTTTGTAATTTTTAATTGTTACTAACAATGGACCTAAACAACATCATGATCATATACCTTAAACATACTTAACCATACAACTTAAGCCTATTAAAATTGTGATTGGAAAGACAACAACTTCTGATCATCATAACTACTTGTTGATGCCAACATCACCCATGCTAGGCACAAGGCCATGATCAACAAGTCTAATCCCCTAGCACCAAGCACAAAGAAAGTTAATTTGTATAAGCACATCTTGGGGCATGATTCATAATGGTGAGCTTGTGGTGGTAGCTACATTGCCATGCCATGATGGTGTGGACGTAATGGCCTAGGTGGTGTAGAATGTGGGTTACATAACAATCGCAAATGCGGCATACCAACGATGGTGGTGTTGGGAGTTACATGTGTTTCATAGAGATGTAGGATGTGGTTGTAACCGATGGTGGACATGGTGGAGAACATGGTGACAATGACAGGAGTTACAAATGTGGTGGATGAAGTGGGATGTGGTGGCAATTATACTAGGTGAGTGGTTGTAACCATTGGCATGGAAGTTATGATTGTAGTAGCTGATGGTGGGTGGTAACTGAAACTAACATGGGATGTGGACATTTAAAATTGCCAAATGAGCTACTATAAAAGGGAAACTGAGATGGGAAGCAAAAGAAGAACATCGAGGCCAGCTTGCCTCTCACATTAGGGGCTAGCCTCTTTCTCACATTGGGGGCCAACCTCTCTCACACATTGAGGACTAGCCTCTCTCTCTGTGTCTTTCTCTCTCTCTCTCTTTCATTGGGGCTAGCCTCTTTCTTAGATTGGGTTCTAGTCTCTCTCTCACATTGGGGATTAGCCTCTCTCTCTCTCTCTCTCNCTCTCTCTCTCTCTCTCTCTCTCTCTCTCTCTCTCTCTCTCATTAGGGCTAGCCTCTTTCTCAAATTGGGTTCCAGTCTCTTTCTCACATTGGGGGCCAGCCTCTCTTCCATTGGGGCCAACCTCTCTTTGACATTAGGGACTAGCCTCTCTCTCTCATTAGGGCCAATCTCTATCTTACATAGGGTTCCAGCCTCTCTCTCATTAGGACCAACCTCTTTCTTACACTAGAGGTTAGCATCTCTCTCATTGAGGCCAGCCTATCTCTCACATTGGGGGCCAACCTCTTTCTCATCGAGGCCAACCTCTCTCTCACATTGGGGGCCAACCTCTCTTTCATCGGGATCTAGCCTCTCCTCTCTCTGGTGATGCATGTGGTAGATAGAATGACATGTGTGCTAGGAAACAGAGGCTGCAAATGATGTGTTTATAATACATAGAGCGAACAACAGTGACATCTCTCTTTCTCCTCCCTTTCCCAACAGACGATGGCAGACAAAACCACGAACAGGAGTAGCAGCGCATAACAATGGTAGCTGGCGTACTCAACAGTGGAGCAGGTCTCTCAACCTCCCCTCACTCCTATAGGTGTGTTAGTAGATAGCACAGGCACGTAGCAGCAATTAGTAACTACAACAGGGTTCTCTCTTCTTTCTCTCTTTGGCAATAGTGGTGTTCATGTCAAGAGCTTCTAACAGTAGTAACATTGTAGGCGTTACAAGCAGCAAGGCGCATGAGGTTCTATTTTTCCTCCCTTCCAACAACAATCAACAAGTGCATGCCTCATGGCAATTAGTAGGCAATGCAAACAACACATGGTAAAGGATGATACATGTGGTAGGCTCTTGAGCAATTGACATCAATAATTGCAGTAGGCAGTCCCTCTTCGACTTGGAGAGGCCAAGGGGTGGTAGCATTCCCACAATAGGAATGAGCTCTCTCTCCCTCTTGATGGTAGAAACACATATAGACAGTGGTAGAGAGCACAGTAGTAGTAGATGCGTCAACTATCTAGCTAGCAATGATAGAATAGATCTCTCTCTCTCTCCCTCTCCAGTGATGGTTGGGGTCTTCCTACTTGATAGTCAGCACCACCGACAGCAACAGCAGGGACTAGGGAAAAGTTTAAATTTTCTAGTTACCTACTATATTTTCATGAAGTCTTAAAGTTCAAGATAGTTATCCAATTTAAATTCCATTGATTTTTTTTATATGCTTTACTTTTTGAATATCACATAATCCTCTCCAAATGAGACTATTCCTGGGTTTTCATACCCATACAAGAGGCACCCTAGGCAATAGTCTCCTCAAATGAGTTTTTCCCTAGGTGTTGGTGCAACCAGAATTTATGCCTCAACATTACTCTAGACATTTAACTTAGCTTTTCCATGGATTATGATAAGGTATACTTCATATACTTTTAAATTGTATGGTTGGACCTAGAACACACTTGCAACTTATCATCATGTAGTTAGAATAAGGCTAGGATGATTATGATAATGATATTTAACATTACATTTTATGTAAAAGTTCCTAAAAATAAATAATACATTCACTAAAATTTAACATGGTATTGAAAGAAAAAAACAAAAAAAAACAAAAGTGGTAAGAATGATAAGAAAAATTGTAAAGAAAGTTTGAGCAAGAGAAATACAAAAGAAGTTTCAAAGAAAAAGTTAAAAGAGAATTCGATATTGGAGCCTTGATATCATATACCTAATATTGGATGATGAACCATGTTTTGTCTGGCTCCGATATCAGATATCCGATATTGGAGCCCTAATATTGAATACCTGATATTGGGGGCCAAGATGCAATGTTAGATATCCAATATGATGAGATGTGTGGTGGGCTATAAAAATAACACTTGGGCACATAGTTTGGGCAGAAATTAGTCAATAGAGTAGTTGAACTCTTGCAGTTTTATTTTGTAATCTTAGAAAATAGTTAGTAAGTGCCCATAGAATGGATTTGAGTCAGTTTTATGGAGTCTTATTCGAGTGGCAATGTACCTAGACACATTCCATGAATAGAAATAAGATCAAGATTGATTCTTATTTATTGTAGAACTTTGACTTATATTAGATTTACTTTCCATGCAATTTACTTTTCATGTACATAGTTAATATTTACATTTCCATGCATATTAATGAATTGGCAGAATGAGCATGACTAGTTTCAAGGGTAAACATGTATTTTCTTGGTAACCCTAGCAGCATTATTGTTTGGTTTGCTTAATAGCATAGTGCTTGGTAATCCTTGTAGTGGATACGTGGGTCTAGGATGTGTACGTCAAGCTAGGAATGGACACTCATTACCTATAGGCTAGTTTAGACATTACTTTCCATTACTAATTAGATTAAATAATTACTTTCTCTATTACCATTAGAAGTAGCTTAGGGTTGAACAACATCGATTATCATATGCCTCACTTTAGACAAAATCATACATGACAAAGCTACCATTAGTCCAAGTGGGAAGATAATGAAAGACAATCAAGACATAACGATCTAGATGTACAACTAGTTCCATCCATGAAATTTGATCAAATCATGCATGAACGTTTACGATTCGTATGATTGATCATAGGGGTACCTTGCCACTCATCATTGGCACCATTGCTAGGGGTGGTGCTAGTTATCTAGATTAGTTATATTATAAATGATAGTTGTAAAGGTATCAATCATCTATCTTTTAGAAAACATTAATAATTTAAGTCACACACATTACCAAACAAAACCATGTTGATGGATTGTAGTTGGCTACATCGATGGGACTTTATCGACTAGGCCCTATTAATGCATCGTTTCATGCATTAATGTGGCTCCATTGATGAAAGGTCCATTTTTTGCTTATAAATACATGCTCATTAATCGCATTTATGGCATCAAATTCATAGTAGTAGTAGAGCTCTTACAATTTGTCTATTTGAAAGTTAGAATAGTTTTCTTGAGTGCCTATAGCAGGAGTCAATGAGTGTATGGATCTTTATTTAAGCATTATTGTACTTGAGCATGATAGTGTGTATAGCAATAAAGATGAGCTTCTTGAAAAACCTTGTAGCATTCTGGATAGCTTTGATATTTCATTTATGCATTTAATGCTCTTTTAGTTATTTATTTAATGTTTTCCATTAATTAAGATAATTAAGTAATTAGGCAAGATAAGCTAGATAGATTAAATACATAAGCACAACTGCTTTGAGCTTAAACACATATTTGCTTGGTAATCCCAATAGCGTTATTACTTGGTGCACCCAGTAGCATAGCGCTTAGTAACCCAACAGTGGATATGTGGGTTCAAGACTTATACAGAAAGTGGGACCAAATGCTTATGTTAGGACTAGTTATACATCAATGAATTAGTTAAATTAAATAAGTCATTAAATTACTTTATCTCTCTCTCTTCAAGCACCAAAGAAGATAAAACATAAAATGATAAAAATCATATACCTCGATTACACTTAATCATACCATGTGCATCACAAGTGTAGTTGGGAAGACAACAAATGACCTTAGAGCAAAGTTCACTACCTTAGGAGACTAGTGCATTGAAAACTATAGAGTTTGCAGAATTTGATTGGATCACATGTGAACGCTTCATGATCTGTATGGTTGGGCATAGGTGTACCTTGTCACTCATCAGTGGCAGCATTTCCAAGGACTCTATTTGTTGAAATGCATGCTATCTAAGATTAGTGACTATTATTAATATCATTGGACGAACTCAAGGTCATCATCACTCTCACAAGACATATAACTACTAAGCACATTGATAATTTTATTTGTTTTGCAAAATGTCTTCTTCTTCTTACAAGCGTGAAGATGTCAAATCATTAGTCCCACAGGAGTGCAAAGTGGTATATACTCATCTTGATGAGTATGTATCAGACTTCACCTTCATCCTACACTAGGATGAGCAGCTACAATGGTGTGACATGGAGGGCAACATCATAATGTCCCCTGATCGCTCTGTGCTTTGGATGTTGTTTCAAATCCTTAAGAAGTCAAGTATCTTAGATCTTCAAGAGGAATATGTTGTGAATGGTTATGACATTTGGGACTACCATCCCACTAAGACACAATGCAAGCGAGATTGACATCAAGAGAAGTACCATGAGTTTGTGAAGGGGAAACACTTCACTAATCCCTTATTCTTACCAAACCACAATGCCACTGAGGATCCTCCCTATGGGGATTCTCAAAATGAAGATTCTCCATCCCTTGTTGATGATGATGAGGGTATGGCCATGAACTTGTGATCCACTATTCATAAACTAGGTTCAAGAAAAAATGACATTCAAGGCAGGAACTTGGGCAAACCTTATAATGGCAAGAGATCTAAAGATGATGGTTGTAATGAGTGAAGAGGTGGTGGTAGGTACTATGGTGGTGGTGGTGGTCCATCTTTCTCTTCATCCTCTTCATTTGATTCCAAACATTCCTCTTCATCTGTTGATTCTCATAAAAGCCATTGTAGTAATAATCGTAATAAAGATGATCAACGAGACAACAATGACCGAAGACGCCACGAAGAATAAAGGAATGATAGAAACCATCATCAGCATCATCAACATAATGATGATGATAAACCTTTGTTAGCAACTTGAAGCATTCTTAACATTGTAGAGGTAGTTAAGATTCCAACAAGGCATGTGAAATATAGTTGGATAAAATGCTTAGACATGAAAAATATCCCAAGATTTGAGGGGGGATATAACTCTGATCCATAGAACCATATATAAGCCTTTTATGATGCCTATGCCTTACAAAACATTAAAAATTATTGGTAAAAACTCAACCTCTTCCTCAAGACACTCATCAAGGAAGCAAAGAGTTGGTACCAATCCTTGGAGCTAGAATCTATTCATAGATGGAGTACCATGTTAGAGCTATTTAATGACATATATTAGACGTACTCTAGAGTGTCTAATCTGAGAAGGTAAATCCATGGATGGAAACAAGGAACACATGAACTCTTAGATGCCACCATGGATAGATATTATTCTCTCTTACATCGATGCCCTAGCTATGGTTATTCTCAAAGAGAACAACTCTACCACATCATAGATGGGCTCAGAGCAAAAACTAGAGGAACTCTTGGGATCTATGCCCAAGGGAGACTATTTGAATTGAGAGCTCATTAGATACAAAGGCTACTTGAGTAGGTAGTAAAAGAAGAAGGTGAGCTGCAAAAAAGGGAAGGTGTAGAAGAGTATAATAGGGATCCTTTCATAAGGAAAAGGGAGGTCCAATTTTGTGAAGAGGAGGATGCACCACTTGATGAGGTGGTAAATAAGAAAACCTTGCCCATTGAAAAATTTGTTTATGATATTTTAGCAAAGGTTGATAAATTATGGAACATTTTGGATGAAAATTTTTAAACTACTATGAAGATTGTTGATGAACCCAAAGAGCAAAATAGTGATCATAACCATAGGAGGTGGAAGGAAACTGAACATGCCTACCAAAGAGGTAAGGACAAAGTTGTTGCAGTAGAGGAAGTTGTGGAAATAGACTCTAATGATGATACTAGTTATGACATTTTTCAATATGAACATCCAAATGGATGTTGTCATGTGGTGTCACACCTACAAGAGTCTAGGATGTACACTTTAAATTCATGATTAGCATAAAGATAAGCACCCATACAATTGCCTTACCCTTAAGGCAATCCAAGGTAGTTCCACTAGCAACAATAAGCTTATTATCCAAGTGGAGCTCCATCACAACCATATGAGCAATAAAAATAGTGGCATCAACCAAAATCATGGGAAGTGCCACCACCAAGGTAGTAGTACCCTTATAGACAACCAGATCCATATGATAACTATGTTCAACAATTGGTATCTCCACAAATTTTTGCCATCCACACATCATTCCAAAATCACTATTACCTTCCAAAGTATTATCGAACTAACTCATGATTTACTTAAGTGAAACATCCATATCCATTCCACCCTCTTCATCCATCTACACACATTCCTCCACTTGCTACCCAATTACCTCTTGCTTGGTCCATGTAAGGAAAAATTCCTCCACAACCATAGCAATGAAATGCTACAAGGGTTGTACATTCGCAATCAACTTTCCAACCAAGTGGTTTAGAAAATTGATCCAAAAAATGACATTTTGTCTAACCCAACAATCCTCCCAAACCCTCACAACCTCATGTAGTTAGTCACCTTGCATCTCCAACACCCTCATCCTTTGCATCAAACACATTTGAAAATCCTTCAAACCAAATGCTACCTCAAATCCACATTATGCTATTAACTCATGTTATTTTCGATTGGATCAAGGCTAGAAACCTTCCCATGAAAAGATCTAACCCAAAAATTCCTCTTATTTACTTACAGATCATTGGACATGAGCCCTACAAGGCTCTTCTTAATTCTAGTTTTAATGTCAATCTCATCTCCCATGACATGTACAAGGCTTGGAACCTACTACCTCTTAAGGAGAGCAACATCCATTTAGAATTAACATACTAGTCAATCATTATTCCTTTGGGATTAGTTAAGGAAATTATGACCATGGTTTGTGAATGGCTCTATCCTATTGATTTTCTAGTGATCAAGGTTGACAACTGAAACACCACAAAATTTCAACCTAACACTTTGAACCAGGAACAACCCAAGCAACAAAAACTTCACTAAGGTCAAAATGGTCTTAATTTGAATGGGCAAGGCCCCCTTGGGGCCCACTCATGGTTGCTCCAAGTTTCAGCATCCAAAATCCAAGATCTCAAGTCAAAATCGCACAAATCTTGCTACTCACGCTGAGGTCACGCCTAGGCCACACTGGTAGCGTGAGTCCAGCGTGAGTCTAGCATAAGTGCCCCAAAATAGCCCCAAAATAGTGTCCAAATGGCCTAATTTTGAAGGTACAAGTCACCCTAAAGGTCTGCTAATGATTGCTCCAGGTCCCAACCCTCAGAATTCTGATTTCAGGCTTGAAAATACACCGTTTTCACTACTTACGCCCAGGTCACGCTGAGCACTATTCATCAGCATGAGCACTATTCACTAGTGTGAACAGTCTTCATCAGCGTGAACACTATTCACCCACATGAACACTATTCACCAATGTGAGTACTATTCATCAGCATGAGAACTATTCACCAGCATGAGTACTATTCATTAGCGTGAGCACTATTCATGCCCAGACAAAAGCACTCCAAACACACGCTGAGGAGATGCCAAGACCAAATCAACTCATGCTGGGAGCCCTGGTAAAGTAGAGATGCCTCAAACAGCCACTGAACCACTCAAATCGACATCCTGCAATAGTTAGTTTAAAGGACCATGAAGTTTTAAGCGAGCCAAAGTCAATCCCTCTTGGAATTCATTGTAAATTTTCATTGTAAGCCTCACCATCTGTGAGCTTGTCAAGCTCTTATGCTGCTTCCATGTGCGTAAGCTAGCTTGCATTGTAAGTTACAGTGCACCTGGTCTAAAACATAGTTTTCCCATGTACACCTATCACACGATCCATTTTTCTCTCATCTCACAGCCATCGATCTCATCCATTCCTACTCCCAGGCCTAGAAAAACACATAAATACCCTATTCATGCACATAAACAGGGGTTGGCAAAATTTGAGGCAAGAAAATAAGTAATCCTGAGCCCGAACGCATGTGGTTCCTAGCGCCTGTAAACACCTTGCATCGGAGCTTAACATTCGACTTGCAACACAACTATGTTTTGACCGGTGCACATCTTGTTGATTAATACAACCTTGTTCATTATTTGCCATCCATTGTGTTGTTCTGATTTATTGTTTGCAGTGTTTCATTTCATTGCATGTTCCTACATACATTCTATTTACGTTTATGTTCCATTACGTTTCGTTACATTTCATTACGTCTTGTTACATTTTGTTACGTTTTGTTACGTTACTTTGCATTACATTATTTTCCCTGTTTTACGTTTGTGACGATAACCCCAGCGTAGGTAATAGCGTACGCTCAGGGAAGTCCTTGGTTGATCTGCGTGCAAACCATCCAAGGCACTCTGCCTTCATTTTTCCAACTTGCCCTCACGCGAAGGCAGGGTCATCTGTACCTCTCTTGAGATCTTTCAGTGTTTTTTTTCCTCCAGCCTTACGCCGACAATCTTGGACAGTACAGAAATTGGTGCTAGAAGGAGGGCCAAACATGTTTACTATTTAATCAAAACCTTGATCACACTACTTGTCCAAATGCTGCATAGACCAAGTGCTGAAACTAAATCTTACCTTGTCAAGCTAGCTTACACACGCCTAGCTTAACTTACTCACGCTACACTCAAGCTGCTAGCGTGACCCCCACTTGCTATAGTAACCTTATGCTACTACAGTGTTTTACAATTGCTATAGTGCTCACATTGCACTCACGTCCCAGCATGACCTCCGCTTGCTACAGTAACCTTACATTGCTACAGTGTTTTGCAGTTGCTACAATGCTCACGATACACTCACGCTCTAGCGTGATCTCCACTTGCTACAGTAACCTTACGCTACTATAGTCTTTTGTAGCTACTACAGTGCTCACGCTACTACAGTGCTACTACAGTGTTTTTCAACAAAAACACATAAAACACATCCATTTCAAAGCCGAATTCACTGCGATTCGCACCTACTTCAAGCTGGTCTAAGTACTAACTACCACCAACATGAATCACCTTGTCCAATACATACAATACACACAACAGAATGATTCCGAGATGACTTCCTCTTACCCGAGATCACCATCTGAGTACGAGTAGGAGTTCACAGCCCTGCTCGAACCTGACAGCCCTTAGGGCCTTGCTTCCTCACAAAAATCATAGCACTTGGAGCACATGCCCAAGGCATTTTATTCACAATCTATGCCCACTGGGGCCCAGCCCCAAACAATCCAAACACCTTGTACGTACGACGAGGCCTAGCCCCAAGCAACACAAGTACCTTATGCCTATGTTGGGGCCATGCCCCAACCTCCCCAACCTCAACCCAACATTTACGCAGGCACCACATATGCCATGCCTGTTTCACCAGTGCCTCAAGAACCTGCTCATCATCCATCTAGGATGACGTTAAACTATCCATGGCTCGGTATAGCCTTAAACTGCCAACACACGTCCAGTATGACATTAAACTACCAACAACTGATTGCTGTGACATTAAACTCACAAAGCCCACAACTGATGATCCAACCCTTTGCAGTACAACCTACATGAGTCTAGTCAACACAACTGACTGGTGAATCTATGAGTTGGGAACAAGTATCCCAACTCATCTAGACTTTGATAGAGAAAATCAACTAGCTTAAGGCTACCTCCTTAGACACACCCAAGGTGGTGGACTTTTACCATGATGATCTGATCTGTCCTATGGTCCCACCCCTTACATTACCCACAGGCTATTCATTTCCACATCTGACAAAATACAATGGTCATAGTAACCCCAATACACATATCATCACATTCTGCACAGAAGCCATCATGTTGCACTCCTGGACACATGTCATTCTATGCCTCTTTCCCCTATTACTCATTAGCAAAGCTTTAGACTGGTACCGTGCCCTATCTCGAGCTTCCATCACATCCCTCAAGGACCTCATATGCTAGTTTGTGACATGTTTAAGATATAACATCAAACCTGAAGTGACAATCAACAAGCTCCTCCACGTCAGACAAGGACCCCTGGAGCCCATACTACCCTTCCTCCAGTGATGGAGTGCCAAAGCTAATGAAATGCATGAGCCAATCGCATAGACACATCTCTTGGCAATCTTCAAGGGTGAAGTCAATGACTTCATCAAGTCCAAAATACTCTACCTAGCCCTCAAGTCTCTTACCTAGGCCTTTGACCAAGCAAAGGGCATCGAAGAGGCAGTAAGAGCAAGCAATGACCCATCCTACTTGGCCTACAGTAGCCAACATAAAAAACAACAACATGCACAACAAAAAATGCAACAACTGCAACCAACACAAATAGCGTAGGATACACAAGCAACATCAAACACAACAATCGCAACAATCACCATGCCAACACATGTAACCAACAAGCCTATGGCCTCAACACCCCAAGCCTCCAGCTCTAGCTCTAGTGCCACCACACAAGCCACTCCTAGATGTGAGCGCACCCAATGAAACAACATACCCTTACTAGGAAAACCTTTCCAATTGCTAGAACAGCTCCTTAATGCTAGCTTGATCCAATGCAAACACATGTCAGATGATGCCTACATACGCAACCAGAAATATTGTGAATTGGCAAGTCATCCCACTACAACATACAACACATGTGTTCCATAACATTTTGACTTAAGTGCATACTGCCACTACCACCAAATGTATGGACATGACACAGACACTTGTCCAACTTTGCAAAATGATTTTCAAAGAATGGCAAAGAAAGGATTGCTCAACGTAGAGGGGCCTCCCTTTGTCATCAAAGTGCCACCTCATAAACCCATAGCACGCTTTGTGATAAAGGTTCCACAAAAACCATCCACTACGACGATAAACTAGCAACAACCATCCATTGCGATGTTAAACACACAAGTCACTTCGACGACATCCACACCAAGCCCAAGTTCCAACAACTTGGCCACATACAAGTAGTGGCAACCCAAGTCACCAACACCTAAACCACAAACCAGCCCTAGCTCTACCCCTAGGCCCACTAAACAACAACCCTTACACATTGTCCCTCCACAAGAGCTCTACATCACGGCTTACGCAATAGAAGAAGTTCCCACCATGACAAACATAAACAACAACCTCATAGACGTACTATCCCATGCACAAAATGCATTAAAACATAAGAATGTAATGCCTACCTTACTCGACCTCATCTTAACATCACCAGAGCATCATCAAGCACTAGCACACATGCTCACCTCCATCCCTCCTACAGAAAACATATCTCCAATCAAAGACGCCATTCACATAGCCATTACATCCCCTATACCACAAGACGTAAACACAACGACTCTAACCTTCCACAACACTGACATCAAGATCGATCCCTAATAAGGGGATGTCACACATGCACCATTGAACATTAGTGTAAGCATCGAAAAATATGTAGTACACAAAGTACACATCGATGATGGCATGGCAAAAAACGTTGTTGCACACTTCGTCATCGAACGACTAGGCCTAACACACAACATTCAACCGACCGAAATCAAGTCTCTAAACTCCTTCAATGGAGCACACGTAGCCATTAAAGGCACAATCCACATCGCCTTCACGATAGACCAGCATCCCACGTATGCAAACTTTACAGTTGTTGACAAGATGCCAGACTACAACATGATCCTAGGATGCCCCTGGCTAGCTAAGTCATGCACAGTGTCATCTCCCATCCACCAAGAACTCCACCTCCTCCACAAAGGGAGGGAGATCATCATACATGGCGACAATGCCCCATCCACCCAATATCCCTTCAAAACCTTTATCCAAAATGATGTTAAACTATCCTATGTCCGAAATGACGATAAACTAACAATGGCCAAAAAAGGCCTTAAACTAGCTTATGGCCTGGAATGGCCTAAAACTACCACGCGTTGCTTTTCTTTCATTCACATTTTAACTCTTCTTACAAAAGGTATTGCTTAATTTTGTTTTATTTCTATTTGAATTTTATAGGATCTTGCAAGCACACAGCATGACCATGCATACGACATTACACCTTCCACAAGCAAGGTAAGAATAGTCCTAGAGCTATGACTTAAAACTAGCATCACAGAATGTCCTAGCGTCATGAAAATAAACTGACACCACAAAGCTCTGTCCAACATGACACTAAACTATCACACTCATTCACCAGATTCCACTAAGACTATAAACTAGATAGCCTCTTCATAGTCCGCCATGACTATAAACTAGCATTGCACCGTCCGCTACGGCGATAAACTAGCAATGTCCAAAGGATTATGACGTAAAACTAATCCACAATAGTTTGCTAAGACAATAAAATGGTGACATCATCAACAACCTGGCATCATTTAAAATGTCATGCTGCTACAATCGACCGTACGTGCTCACCAAGAACCTGCCACTTGATTGGCCACAGAGATCTTGATGAAATTGATGTTGTTCGAAGACTTTATTTGCCTTGAAACTCCACATGATGGCTCCATTCCATTGGCTATGTTCAAGTTTAAAGTGCTTTAGCTAACTAAATTGTTTGTGGTTCCCTTGTCCCCTTAGAGTTGTGTTTGCAGGATGACACACTTGAGGCGTTCGTACATAGATGCATTCCATCATGATAATAAGGTATCACATTCTTCCTGATGCTCACAACTGGGTTAATCAATCCATTCACAAGTACATTTTCAACTCCTGATGCATTTCCCATTCATCATCATGATCCTTTTACCCTACTCAATTATAGTCCTTTGATACAATATTCATCCCAAAACTCTTGATGCATTGTTGTCCACTGTGATTCCTGAGCAGTTGCAGCACAAAACACAATGCACAACACATGATACAAATGCAAGCGCATGAGCATTAGTACGGCACAAAAAGCAAGCTCCTTTAAAGGGACCAAAAATAAATACAAAAAAAAAAAGAGAAACAAAAAATGTCAAAGAGAAAAATACACGAAAAAGGTCTCCATGACCCCATGAACATTATAGACCAAAGATCATTGGTTCTTCTCATACAAGTCCTAGGCGAGAAGATAATTATCTTGGCAGAGCACTCATGCCGCGAATAATCATGTGGCACATCACAGTGTGGCTTTGGCTATTTACAATGGGCCCCCTTAAACATAACACAAGGGTTCTGTTTCTCCAAAGAGTGCACCTCCAATGTCCTAGTTCTAAGTTTTCCGAAAACTTGGCCATTGACAAAGACCAATGACATGACTTGCTCATGCGAGAACACTCCTCTCCCACAATTCTAGCAACACTTATAATCCTTGATCATCTTTTGATTTGCCCGGTCACAACCAATTCCCTTCTTCCCCCAAATCACATTTCCCTCAACCCAATGTACTTTTGAGCACGGTGCAATGACATCCGACCAGGGGCCGACAGATAATGCTTGGTACTTGGTCGTTCATGGTGTTTTGTACTTCTTTGTCGATGCCTCTCAGGTAGATTCCTCCAGACGTCTACAAAGAGGGACCAATGAAACACCACAAAATTTCAGCCTAACACTTTGAAACAGGAATGACCCAAGCAGCAAAAACTTGACTAAGGTCAAAATAGTCTTAATTTGAATGGGCAAGGCCCCCTTGGGGCCCACTCATGGTTGCTCCAAGTTTTAGCATCCAAAATCCAAGATCTCAAGTCAAAATCGCACAAATCTTGCTACTCACGTTGAGGTCACGCACAGGTCACGCTGGTAGCATGAGTCCAGTGTGAGTCTATCATAAGTGCCCCAAAATAGCCCAAAAATAGCATCAAAATGGCCTAATTTTGAAGGTACAAGTCACCCTAAAGGTCTACTAATGATTTCTCTAGGTCCCAGCCCTCAGAATTCTGATTTCAGGCTCAAAAATACATCGTTTTCACTACTTACGCCCAAGCCACATTGAGCACTATTCATCAGCATGAGCACTATTCATCAACGTGAGCACTATTCACCAGCGTGAACACTATTCACTAGCGTGAGTACTATTCATCAACATGAGCACTATTCACCAACGTGAGTACTATTCATCAACGTGAGCACTATTCATGCCCACACAAAAGCACTCAAACACATGCTGAGGAGATGCCAGGACCAAATCAACTCATGCTGGGAGCCCTAGTGAAGCAGAGATGCCTCAAACAACCATCGAACCACTCAAATCAACATCTTGCAGCAGTCAATTCACAGGACCATGAAGTTTCAAGCGAGCCAAAGTCAATCCCTCTTGGAATTCATTGTAAATTTTCATTTTAAGCCTCACCATCTATGAGCTTGTCAATCTCGTATGCTGCTTCCATGGGTGTAAGCCAGCTTGCATTGTAAGATACAGTGCACCTAGTCTAGAACATAGTTTTCCCATGTACACCTGTCACATGATCCATTTTTCTCTCATCTCGCAGCCATCGATCTCATCCATTCCTACTCCCAGGCCTAGACAAACGCATAAATACCCTGTTCATGGACATAAACAGGGGTTGGAAAAATTTGAGACAAGAAAACAAGTAATCCTGAGCCCGAATGCACGTGGTTCCCAGTGCCTGTAAACACCTTGCATCAGAGCTTAATGTTCGACTTGCAACACAACTACATTTTGACCGGCGCACATCTTGTTGATGAATACAACCTTGTTCATTATTTGCCATTCATTGTGTTGTTCTGATTTATTGTTTGCATTGTTTCATTTCATTGCATGTTCCTACATACATTCTATTTATGTTTACGTTCCATTACGTTTCGTTACGTTTCATTACGTCTTGTTATGTTTTGTTACGTTACTTTGTGTTACATTATTTTCCTTGTTTTATGTTTGTGATGATAACCCCAGCGTAGGCAATAGCGTACACTCGGGGAATTCCTTGATTAATCTACGTGTAGACCATCCAAGGCACTTTGCCTTCATTTTTCCAGCTTGCCCTCATGCGAAGGCAAGGTCATCTGTATCTCTCCTAAGATCTTTCGATGTTTGTTTTTTTCCTCCAGCCTTACGCCAACGATTTCGGACAGTACAACAACTGTAAAGGTGAATTTTCCATCATTATGGGAAGGGCATGATTAAGCACGGTCGATGCACGTATGGGCATAAGGGATCTCTCCTTGGAAATATCCAAGGAGAATGAATTTGAAAGGCTAGAGAAGAAGCATGTTCCATGCATTGTGTATAGTGATAATGGGTGTAATTGCATGTAAAAGATTTGGTCTATCAAGAGTACATACATTAAAGCATGTAATCACTGTGTATAAGAAATAGATATTCAAAGGTGAATGTACGTAGCAGCCACAAAACAAGAAGGCACTCAGTGGCTAATAGCTTATTCTTGTAGTAGCACATTATGCATGGAACCAATTGACTTTGAGCAAGTTCATCACTAACTCTCTGATGATGAAAATGATGATATTATTGGGGAGAGTTGGAAATCTTTAAAAATTTCAAACAGGAATCCCTTGAGTTAAAAACTCTACCAGCTAGCATAGAGTATGCATTTTTGAATAATGGCAAGCTAGTTATCATCAATGCCAAACTTGCTCCTAAACAAAAAAAAAAAAGATCTTACAGGTCATCAACAAATGGCCAACAACTTTTTCTTGGTCATATCCTGAGCTAACTAGAATTGATCCATGGATATGCCAACATTGCATTTACACTAACCCATCCATGAAGCCAAGAAGTCAGCCACAAAGGTGACTAAACCCCAAATTGAAGTAGATCATCAACGAGGAAATAGAACAACTCCTCAAGGTAGGTTTCATCTATCCCATTGTCAATAGTGAATGGGTTAGCCCACTCACAATTATGCCTAAGAAAGGTGGCAAGTGGCAGGTCTACATTGGCTTTAGGCTATTGAATATGACAAGATTTAAAAACCATTTCCATTGCCATTTGTGGACCAAGTGTTGGACACTATTTCTGGGCATTACTATTGTAGCCTCTTGGATGGTTATAGTGGCTATAACAAAATCTAGATTCTGCTAGAAGATCAGGTCAATACAACATTCATGAGTCCCTAGGAGACTATTGCATATTGTAAGATGTTGTTCAGTCTATGCAATGCCCCTGTAACATTTCAATGCCTAGTATGTAGTATCATCCAATAGTAAATTGGTAACAGTGTAGAAGTATTTCTAGATGACTTCTCTACCTATGGGACTACATTTGAGCAAGCCTCAAATCCCCTGGAGTAGGTTCTAAAAAGATGTTTTGAAACAAACCTTGGGCTTAATTGGCAGAAAAGTCGTCTAATGGTCTAGGAGGACATAGTATTGGGGTATCAAATTTCACAAAAAGGGATTGAGGTAGACCCTAAAAAGATAAGGGTCATCCAAGGAATCACATGCCAACTAGAAATAGTTAAAGATGTCTAATCATTCCTTGGACACATTGGCTACTACTAGAGATTCATAAAGAATTTCTCTAAGATTGCAAAGTGGTTGGTAGAACTTACAAAGAAAGATGTTCCATTCATCTAGACTAAGGAGTGTGAACATGCATTCCAAAAATTGAAGAAAAAACTCATAGAAACTCCAATTCTACGGGTGCTTGACTACTCTAGACCATTCCACATAATGATAGATGCATCTAATTATGCTTTGGGTATAGTGCTTATGCAGTTGGATGATAAAAAACATCCATATTACATCCATTGTGCAAGATGAAGCATTGTGGGTGCATAGCTAAATTACACCACAATGGAGAAAGAATTATGAAGAATCTAAAAGGGCCCTAAATCTAGATGTAAGCTTAAAGGAAATAAAGAAATTTTGTTAGAACTAGCACACTCTTATTAAACTCTCTTACTTTTATATGTATTTTATATCCCTTCTATATCATAAATGAATATGTGTTGCTACAATTATATAGGCCTTGATCTCCCAAGAATAGTTTTGGAGGGATAAGCATCAATCTTCGAAATCATGGGGATGATCCTTATCATCTTATTTAAGGATCTTATTAATATAGGAAAAACTAAACATGGAATTGGATAAAGATTACATGAATAGGATCTAATCTTATTTAATATAGGTTTATAAATGAAGCCTGGTGGTTGTTCCACGTAAACTTCTTCATTGAGAAATCCATTGGGGAATGAAAAAGCCACATCTAGTTGATAAACCACATAGATAGCTTGTGCAGCAATGGCAAAAAAGATTCTTATCGATTCCATCTATGAAACAGGAGCGAAGTTATCATCAAAGTTTCTACGTTGTTGTTGGAGATATCCTTTGGCGACTAGAAGAGCTTTGAATTTTTCTATTTCACCATACTAATTTCTCTAAATTTTAAATATCCATTTTAAATCAATTATTAGCTTACCATGTGGAGGAGGAACTAGGCTCCAAGTATTATTTTTGTGAATTTGTTGCAAATCTTTCTCCATGATAGTAATCCAACAGGTATTATGCACAACTTCGTTGACTATGGATGGTTCCAAAAAACCATAATTGCTCCCCCCATTGGCATAAGCAGTGTAAAGAATTCATCATCCATAGTGGTGAAGAGAGAATTTTTAGTATCTGCCACATCCTAGGTTGGGTGTACATTGTTCTCCTTAAAGTGACTATGAGTCATGTGCCTATTGAAATTCATATCGAGCATTTGTGAGGCTAGATGATAGGTAACCAATTAGGATGTGGAAGGAATCTACCATGGAGTGGAAATTGTTGAAGTAGAACATGTTTTAAAGTGAATGATTTGTCATGGCATTACTATAGAGGTTTGACCTGTAAGAGGGAATGATATTTGATGATGTTGCTACATAGCATTGGTGTGAGAAACATTATGTTTTTTATCCCAATGTGGAACAACACTGGAAATAGTTTTGGATGGGATTAAGTCTAGAAAATTAGGGAAAAAATAGTCAACCATGGTGCAATCTTTTTTCAAATTTAGGTATAGAGGCCAAGATGGAAAACATTGTGTTTGGGTAGTTAGGATCCCTACATTGTCAGCTATAAAATAATGGATTCTAGGTGGCCAATGAGTAGGTGTGTATATTTGGGCTTCACTATGCTAGAATGTGTCAAGAGAAGATGACATTGATGTAGCAAAAAAATTATGAAAAATAATACCTTTATGGCCATGCCAGTGTTGCAAATAATCAACGGAAAAATCTAGTTGTTGGTTTGGGTATTCTAGATTGACAACAGTAGGCACACTTTCTCCTACATTGCTATGAAAAAAACAGTCAATAGGAGGGTTTGGTAGGCAAAGTGAATTCATGCATTGATGGGTGAGGGCCTGATGAGAGTCTTAGACCACAAATCTTTTGGTAGTTTGAGGGAAGTGTTTAGTACGTGGTTGACTTGGGCTATTGTTTCTAATAACTATAGAGGATGGCAATGTGAGAGACTACTTCCTTCTATCCAACATGTTTTTTTTATCATTTTCAATCCATACCTTTGCATTTTTCTATGAAACGGACCCACCAATTTCAAAAAAATGCAGCTATAAACATGAATGTTGCTACAAAAAATTATAAATATTAGATTTGTTATGACTACCACTACTACTGGTAATGTATCCACTGTGGCCTACTAAATCATGTTGATGGTAGGCACAGATGTATTTTTTTCTACTGTTCCATCTCCAAGTTCATACTTGCATTATTCACATTGTTTAGTAATTATAGTTTGCTTTTTATATGGTTGATTTTGCTGTTCAATGACCTTTGTAGGTCCCCCATCAAATCTGCATTTTCCTTCACATTGTTTGGCTTCAAGTTCAGTAAAATGGATGTCACATGAATCAATTACCCCTTTATTTTTTTCATCATAACATTTGTAGGCTTTGGTATTTTTGGCATAACCAAGAAAAATACAAAGTGTAGATTTTATATCTAATTTTTGCTGACTTTGTGTAGGGATTTGCACATAGCAAGGTGAATGAAAAATTTTCAAATGAGAAATATTGGGTAGATAACTATGCCATAATTCATATGGTGTTTTATTTTGAATTGATATTGATGGAATCCTATTTAAAAATAAATTGATGTTGCACAAGCTTCTACCCAAAATGCATTCTCCAAAGTTGACACTGGATGTAGACACCTTGCCATTTCAACCACTATTCTATTTTTCCTCTTAGCGATGCCATTTTATTGAGGTGTAAATGATGTGGTAGTTTGATGAATAATCCTACTTTTCTTGCAAAATTCATCAAATTCATTTGATAAAAATTCACCACCATGATCTGTTCAAATTTTCTTAATTATATTACCACTTTAATTTTCTACTTCCACCTTGAATTCTTTAAAAAAATCCCAATGTTTGATCTTTTAATTTCATAAAATACCCCCCAAGAAAATCTTGAAAAATCATCCACTATGAATAACATATATCAATTTTTACTTAGGCTTAATGTTTGCATGGGATCGCATAAATCCATACAAACTAAACCTAATGTTTCTTGAGATTTATGTTCTTTTCTAGGAAATGGAAACATTGTAATTTTTCCTAGTTAACATATGCCACAATCATGATTATCTAGAAAAAAAAATTGGCGTACCTTTTACAATTTCTCCTTTTTACATGCAATCCATTGAGCCAAAGTTAACATGTTCTAACCAAGCATGCCATAACCATGTTATGTCTTTAGTGAAAATGAGACAATGAACATCCTTTTGCATCTATAGTTTGAACATATGATTCTTACTTATATGGATAATGACAATACCTTTATCATCATCAGCCTTGGAAATTTTACAAACATCTTTTTCAAATTCAACACAATACCCATTGTGACATAATGGCCCCATACTTAATAAATTCTTTGAAAGATCTGGAACAAAATAGATCTAGGATCTAGGAAATAACATATTTGTTACCTTGAGTTTTTATGAAGGCAAGTGATTTAATCCTGACAATGGTTAACTTCTTCCCATTACCTATAGTTACCTTTCCATCATATTTCTCCAAGCTTGAGAACAGTTTCTTATTCCCTATCATGTGATTGCTACACCCACTATCAACATATCAAATATTGTTGTTGTTGCCAGCCTTTGGTACATTTGTAGAGATTAGAAGTTGATCTTCCTCCTTTTTAATATAAAATAAATTTTCACCTCTTTTTTTATCTTCATGTTCTACAATTTTTGCTTTTCCCTTCTTTTCATACTTCTTCCTTGACCAACATTCAAGAGTATTATGGGTGTTCGTACCACAGAAATGACAATGCTTTCCTTCCTTTTATTGATTTGATCTTCCATAACCACAACCTCTAGATCTGCTGTAATCATGTCCATGTCCCCTAAATGAGGATCCACTTGAGGATCTTTGACGTTGATTTTGATTTTGATTGGATGTCCTTTGAAATTATGCTTGAAATGCATTTTCTGTTGAATCTTCACAACCAGTAATTCTTTTCTCATATGTCCTTAAGCTTCCTATGACCTCAACCATGGTCATCTTATCAAGATCTCTTACTTCTTCAATAGCCACAATGACAGGATCATATCATCAGGTTACACTTCAAAGGATCTTTTCAACGACACACCTTTCCCTAAATGTTTCTCCACAAGATTCAGGTTCATTTTGAACTTGTTGAAATCAACTGATGTATTGATCAATATTCTCTAAATATAGTATGTGCAAAGATTCAAAATCTTTCCTTAATACTTGTAACTTGACAATACAAACTTTTAATGATCCCTTGTATGCAATCTCTAGTGCATCCCATGCAGCTTTGCTAGTTTGATGCATGAAAATTTTGGGAAAGAATGTCAGATCTAACCTAGATTGAATGATGAATAATGCTTTTGCATTTTTCTTATGAATTTTTTTTAACTTCATTCTTTTCATCTTCTATTAAGGCTTGAAATGTTTCTTGATCAACATCTTTGAATCCATTTTCAATAAGATCCCACAAATCTTGTGAGATAAAAAAATGTCTGCATCTTGATTGTCCAATATTCATAATTCTCTCCATTGAATACAAAAACTTGGAGAGACATGGATCTATGATTTTAGGCCATTCTAGAGTGATCTATTATCAAGAATCTAAGCTAACCTACTCCAATACCAAATGAAGAATCTAAAAGAGCTCTAGATATAGATCTAAGCTTAAAGGAAATAAAGAACTTTTGTTAGAATAAGAACATTCTTGTTAAACTCTCTTACTTCTATATGTCTTCTATATTCCTTTTATCTCATAAATGAATGTGTTACTATAATTATATAGCCCTTGATCTCCCAAAAATCGATTTGGGGAGACAAGCATGAATCATGAGGATGATCCTTATCATCTTATTTAAGGATCTTCTTAATATAGGACAAACTAAACATGGAATTGAATAAGAATTACATGAATAGGATCTCATCTTATTTAATATAGATTTATAGATGAGATCTATCTAATTCTATTGTGGAATGTCTAGTTATCATATTTCACAAATTAATGGCAATGGTGTATGCTCTTAAAAAGTTTAGGCACTATGTGCTTAGGTATAAAGTATTTGTGCACATAGACCATAGTGCCATCCACTTCCTAATGAACAAGCCAATAGTGAACCCCTATATCATATAGTGGCTTGTGATCTTGCAAGAATTTGATCTTATAATGATAGATGAAAAAAGAGTTGAGAATGTGGTTGTTGACCATCTCTCTCAATTAATATGGGATAACAAAAAGGAAGAGAGCCCAATATCTAATTAGTTTCTAGAAGAACTCCTCTTTATAGGAGTAATAAATGATCAAGTTCCCATAGAAACAACATGGTACGATGAAATTCTTACTTACCTTCTTACTCAGGAGATGCCACAAGATTTGAACTTTAGGAAGAAACAACAATTTCTTCATCAAGTAAAGTACTTCATGAAAATCAATGGACACTTTTACAAGGTGTGTGCCAATGGCTTGGTTTATTGGTGTGTCCTTGATGTAGATTAACTATGCATTCTCCAAGATGCTCACAAAAGTCCTTATGGGGACCATTATGTAGGGAGATGCATAGCCATAAAAATCCTGATGACAAGATACTATTGGCCTTCATTCTTTAGGGATGCTCACAAGTTCTTTTGATCTTGTGAACACTATCAATGAGATGGTGGGATGACTGCATGAATGGAGGATCCTCAATAGTGGATTCAACCACCAGAGCCCTTTGACACATGGGGCATATACTTCATGGGTCCCATCATGTCCATGTCTAATGGAAAGATGTATATCATCGTAGTAGTTGACTACTACACTAGATGGGTAGAAGCAGTAGCTATCATTGACTATACATTAACCACTACTGCTAGATTTGTGAAACAAAAATTTGTAAAAAAGATTGTGTTATCATGTGCACTAATTTTTGACAATGGAACTTAGTTCATAGGTGCCACTTTTAGAAATTTGATGCAATGCTTGGGGGTTGAACATAAATTAACAACACCCTATCATCCCCAAGCCAATGGTTAAGTAGAGGTAACTAATAGGAAAAACAAAACGATCCTAATAAGGATCATAAGAAAATATAGGAAAGATTGGAGCATGAAACTCAATGATGCCCTTTGGGCCTATCACTCAACATGGAAACTTCCTATTAGCTACTCTCTCTATGAGCTAGTGTATGGAAAACTTCCAACACTCCTGATTCAATCTGAGCTCCATACACTCTCAACAACTTGTGATCTAAATCTTGACCTAAGTCTAGCATAGAAAGAAATATTGATCAACCTCAATGTGTTAGATGAAAATTGATTAGTGGTCCTATCTTTGAATGAGGTGCACAAGGCACTTAACAAGTAATCTCATGACCTCAAAATACAGAAAGTGAAATTTCAATTGGAAGATAAGATTCTCTACTGGAACCCCACACACATGCCTCAAAATACAAAGTTCCAAACAATGTGGAAGGGACCTTATATAATTGGTCAAATCTTTTCCTCTGGGACCATGTTAATATACAATCCTGAGATCCCAAATTAAAAGTAGTTGGTCAACATCCAATAAGTAAGGTTTTTCCATGAATCCAAGCAAGCCAGTGCAACAACTACTCAATAAATGGACAGCCACATTCAATCTTTCAGATCTCCTCCTTCTAATTCATTCATAGGGGAGATGGCCATCCATGCTAACCATCCACAAGGCTCCTCAGTTTTTTACCTTTTTTCAACTTTTTATTTTATACATTTTTTTTACACTTCGTTGATTTTTTATCCATTTTCACAATTTTTATTTTACAACATTGTTAATATGTTTTTTCTTTCTTGAATATTTTGTACTTTTTTATATATTTTGATTCCTTCTATATTTTATCTTATGTTATTTTATTTTTGTGTGTTACTTTTCACTATTTTTACTAATAAAAGTGCTTTACTACCATACGACACAGTTCCACTGTTGCTATTCACTAATGATGGTTTGTTCTTAATGTTGTGATTGTTAATGTCTAGCTTCTATTTTTGAATTATGATGTCTAATAATTATGACATGGTTTATTTTTTATGAAATAGGTAGTGAGTCCATGACATCCACCAATTCACCAACTCTATGCTTTTCCTTGTTTTGGAAATTTGAAGTTCCTTTCATTAAATCAACTTTTAATAAATTGGTACCTTGGTAGTTTCAAGAATTGGGAAGGATTCAAAAGGATTGTATAGGATGTGACTTCAAGGAAACTCAATACTCTTTGTACTCTTCTACTCACTTGGGTTCTTGAGTGTTTTCATTGATTACTTACCATTCCATGTTCCAATAACAGCAAGTCAAATAATATCTTTACATAGTGTGGTTCCAATCCAAAAAAAATTAAAAAAAGAACACACAATGGGAATTCAAAGCACACCCCTTAGAAAAATAAACAGGCTACAAGCACTAGTTATGGGACTAGAATGACATGTTACTCATGCTTAAAGGTTCGCTCTAACTAAGGCCCTCTCTCTTACTTCTTATCTCTCTTTTCTTTTGTTTATGGAATGGTGGTTGTTTTATGGAAGTACTCTTGTGTATTGAGGGGATGGATTAGTCTTGGAGTGGCAATGTAAAGTCACTAAAAGAAGTTGGTTTTGATTTGGACTAAGGATGGATCTTCCTAGGTTATTTTAAACACAAACTCCACAAGGGACTTCTTATGACCTCAATTTAGGGTTCCATCCCCACCTTCTTAATCATCCATATATGTTGCCATAACTCACCTCACTACTGGTCTCCATGTTATGCTCGATGTCTTAGTTTGATGTGTTGAAATTCTTGGATAGATTCTTCAAGGTTGGTCCTTAACATTTCATGACCATTAATTGACTATGGCACCCATGGACTTCCTAGTTGAGGTTATCCAAGGAAAAAAATGGCATGTGTCTACTATGGGGAGGACCCACTTGCATATCTTTTGGTTTGGTTAGTTAAGTTTCTTACTTTAGGCATTGTTACAAACCTATCTTTCACATATTCCATTGTGTATCCTACTTAGTGCTCCTTAAACTTTCATTAAATTCCTTCTCCAAACCATTTTCTCAATTTTCTATATTTTTTGTGCTTCAACATCCTCTTCTACTATTCTCATCATGTTCATGGCTTTTTGGGCTTCCATTTGAACTCAATTTCACTCAGAAACTCATATTTTGGAAGTTTGAGCAAAGTCAACATAAGTCAATGATGGTCAACAACTACGTCGACTAGGCCTAGTCGATGCAATTGACCCCATTGATGGGGCCCTGTCAACTAGGCCCATTAATGCATGTTAAAAATCCTATAAATACTGTCATGAACTTTGAATTTTTTAACATTTTCTTCATAACAAGAGGGGAGTTCTTGTCATTTTTTAGAGCCCAAAACCTTACAAAGCTCATAACTTCCCAACTATTTATCCAAATCACTCCATTCTTTGATCTTGCAGCTATTGAAGGTAAGCTCTTTATTGTGGGGGCCACAAACATTAAGGTTTTTGATGAAATTTTTTGAAAATTTTTCTAACTCTCCCAAAATGGGTTAATGAATACAATAATATGAAACTATCAAATTTTGAGAGTTCACCCTTCGAACACCCTCTGGAATGAGTTATTACCATTAAAATCCAAATACAATAATGATTAACATGGATTAAATTATCTAGAATCACAAGTTAGTCAAGTGTAACTATCCTAAGGAGATAAGGCCTTCCATTTATTTCATGTTACATAACAATTGGTAACCCATTGTCATGTTGTGATTATAGATGGTTCTAACATCAAAATGACTATAGGAAGGAGAACCCTCTCAACCAAGGAAAAAATGGCTTAGAACTAGAAGGGGCCAACAAGAGCAAGCTCATGAGCCACCAGAGCCAACCCATGCAACATGACCTCTTCAAGAGGAGCCTACAGTGGAATCTATTTAATAGATTCCTAAAAAAGAAGTTTCAATAGAATAATCATAGTGCGGAAAAGCACCAAGACCCATACCAAGGCTTGAAGTTACACTAACAAGCTTGCATCGGGCCCCATGAGATCCAATGCTCAATTCTCTAGGAACTAAACTTTAGGCCATTTTTAGAGCATGCTCTAGTAGAGGTGAAAACATAATTGCAAATTTCTCCCATGCGGCTAGTCATCACTTCCAGTGAAAAGTGGTACATGGGAGAGACATATCTCTTCTGAAATAATAGAAGGCCAGGCTCCATAGTGAAGATCAAGGATATTCAAGTGTAATACTTGGCTAAAGCTATTTTACAAGTGTGTGGGTTGTCTAATACTAAGACACAACTAGTAGAGTTTTCAACATAAGCTAACCTTGAGGCCAAAAAGGAGTGGACCCAATAGTGTTACAGGGTCAACTATAAGGAGTTCAATGCACTCACATCGATGAAATGCATATACTTCAAAATAATAGCCTATCACCTTAATCTAATGGTGATGCCCACTAGGGTAACTACCTTTTCCTCTCAAGCATGCATTGCTCTAAGTGGGAAATTTCTAGCAAACCTTCCACAATTGATCTATTTAGAGATCAAGAAGCACTTCAAAGAAAACAAATGTGGAAGGAAAACCCTACCTTTTCCATGCATCATCTGAAAACTTTGAAAAAGGAGAGGGATCATCCATTATGAAAATGACATGATCAAGCATGGTACTTTGGCCTCGTGGTTTGAAATAATGAAGGACAACACACCTATCATGACTAAAGAGGGGGAGCAATAGTCACCACCTCCACTACCTACTTAAGAAACAACATTGACGTCCTGCACAACCACTAAGTGCTTACACAAAATCTAACAACAACTCTTGCAACTAAACCCTAAACCCTAAACCCTAAACAACAGATGTAGGAATTCATTCATCAATAGTAGGAGCAACTTGCCAAGGTAAACAAAGGATTGAGGAAATTCACTGTAGAGAATTGTAATCTGTCTATGGAGGAAGTCTGAGCCTTATGTCAGAAATCTACTATTGAGATTACTGCCTAGAAAAATGAGGCTCTACAATTTAAAATAGTCAAGAATCATTATAGAGACTAGGTTGGCCTATAGAAGGAAGTGAATGAGAAGCATATTCAAATTATTAAGGCAAAAGTAAACAAATCCCTCTAGCAACTCTAGTAAGGAAGAGAAGTGTGGCAACCCATCATCGATGGAATAGATGCCTATAATAGAGTGGAGAACCACCTAAAGGAGTTGCAAATTGAAGAAATGACAAAGTACATGGAATTGACCAATCTCTACTATGCAAACCTAGTGATGTTGACTACTAGACAATCATAGTCAAAACTCAAAAAGCAGGCAGCTAGCTTGTACTTACTGTACGAGGCCAAGTTCAAGCACCATAAAGACACCAAGAAATAGCTTGAGACAATGAATACTAAACTCAAAGTTCTCAGGGTGCGATTCATGGATCAATGATCAACTACTAGAAATTTGTCCAAGAGAATGAATGATTACCTAGAGTTGAAAGATGCAGTCAGAGCATTCGACATTGAGCGCAAACATTTGTTACCTATTTCATCAATGCCAAGGAGCTCTTTCTAGCGATTCCTTATTCTTGAAATGTGTCCATTCTAACCCACATTAGTGAAGCTGCATGGATAGTGAATGATCCTAGAAGTAAGAAGGAGCAAATGAAAACATTGTTGGATGGTTTTCACCTCCCACCAAAAGTTGTTGCAGTAGTATGATAGTCACAATTGCCTCAGTTGTCACATGTGCCTGAAGCCAATGAAGGTTCTTTAGAGCCTCAAGAACCTCCACCACTTGGGATTTTTTGATCTTCCCAACCAACTTCATGTCATTAGAGGACACACTATCCAATTTTGTAGAGTCATATCATGGTGTTTAATTTTGTGTCATGAACACCACAATTTTTGTAATGTGTTGATTCATAAACTCAGGCACTCAGTTTTGTTAAGTTAATTTGTTGAGTCCAAAGTTAGTTAATAATCTCATACCTTTTCAATTTTCTAAAGAAACTCAAGGATGAGTTTTCATTCAGTCATGGGGGTATGATGGATCATGGTTGGCTATGTTGATGAGGCCTTATCAACTAGGCCTCATCAACTACGCCTCATCGATGCATCATTTCATGCATTGATGTGGCCCTATTGACCCAAGGTCCATTTTTTGCTTATAAATACGTGCTCACCAGCTACATTCATGGCATTAGATTCATAATTTCAGTTTGTCTATTTGAAAGTTAGAATATTTTTGCCGAGTGCCCATAGCAGGAGTCATTAAGTGTATAGATCTTTATTCGAGCATTGTTGTACGTGAGCATGATAGTGTGTACGGCAATAAAGATGAACTTCTTGATAAACCTTGTAGCATTCTGGATAGCTTAGATATTTCATTCATGTATTTAATTCTTTTAGTTATTTATTTAATGTTTTTTAGTAATTAAGCTAATTAAGTAAGATAAGCTAGATAGATTAAATACATAAACATAACCACTTCAATCATAAACACATATTTACTTGGTAATCCTAGTAGCATTAATGCTTGGTGCACCCAATCACGTAGCATTGGTAACGTAGTAGTGGTTACATGGGTTCAAGATGTGTACAGAAAGTGGGACCAAATGCTTATGTTAGTACTAGTTAGCAATCAATAAATTAGTTAAATTAAATTAGTCATTAAATTACTTTATCTCTCTCTCTTCAAGCACCAAAGAAGATAAAACATAAAGCAATAAAAATCATATACCTTGATTACACTTAACTATACCATGTGCATCACAAGTATATTTGGGAAGATAAGGAATGACCTTAGAGCAAGGTTCACTGCCTAGGAGACTAGTGCACTAGAAACTATAGAGTCCACAGAATTCAACCAGATCATGCGTGAATGCTTTGTGATTCGTATGGTTGGGCATAGGGGTACCTCACTGCTTATCACATTTCTTCTTCACATAGGAATAAGACTACATCACATGATGAAAGCACTGATAGGAGAAATGATAGGATCTATATTGATGAAAATTGTGTGAACAACCTCAAGTAGTGGTTTTCTATGCTCATTTAGACCCTTACTATACTCAAAGACTACATTCACCTGGTGTAGAAAATCCTAGAGGAAATGAAATGCTAGATCAAGGAGGCCCTCAAGGCCTAGGACCTCTTCTAAACGTAGATAAGATAAATCAAAGGACCAAAGAAAGAACTATAGAAGCCATGGCAATTCTCCTAGCTCCTCATCTTCCTCTTCCTCTTCAACGTCTAGTTTTGACAAAGATCAATGTAGGTAGAGAGATAGATCTCCACTAGAGGGTCAAGATAAAGATAGAAATTGAACCAAAGGGCTACATCAAAGACATCAAAATGAGAATAGATAAGATCATCATAAAAATAAATGAATAGAAATAGAAATTTTCATCACAACATGTTTGATGATGATGAACCCTTGTTGGCCACTAAGAGCCTAATGTAGGAAGCAGCTAAAATACCTCATAGGCATCATAAGGAAAGTCACCTACCTAGGCTTGACATGAATAATATCCCTAAGTTCACAAGAGGCTATGATCTTGATCCACAACATCATCTACAAGCCTTCCATGATGCCTATGCCTTACACAATATTGAAAGTGGATGGAAAAAGCTTAAGCTCTTTCCTAGGATACTAATCGACAAAGCTAAAAGTTTGTATAGATCGTTGAAACCAAGTTCCATCCACTAGTAGTCCACAATGTTGGAACTTTTCAATGAAAAATACCAAACATATGAGAGAGTGTCCAACCTAAGAAAACAAATCCAAGAGTGGAAGCAAGAAAATCATGAACCCTTGGATGTGGCCTTAGATAGATACTATTGATTACCACATAGATGTCCTAGCCATGATTTCTCTTAAAAAGAGTAATTTTTTCACATCATAGATGGGCTTTGTANATACAAAGGCTAATTAGGTAGGTGGTGAAAGAAGGAGAGCTATGTAAATGAGAGAATGTGGAGGAAAATAAAAGGGCCCAACTCTTCAAAAGAAAAGGATCCATATCTATGATGAGATAAAAGATGTGTCTCTCGATGAGGTGATTTTACAACAAACCTTGCTAATACAAATTTCTATTGTTAAGCATGAAGCAAAGTTGCAAAAGATGTTGGGATGAATAAATGAGAAAGTTATAACTTGCGTAGATACAATAGAGGAGAGAGTAACGAAAAACCAATCAAGTGATCACAACAAAAGGAGGAAAAAGAACCAAGAAATAGCTAGGAACACTTATCAATAAAAATGAAAAATGATCATAGAAGAAGAGGCTATAAAATTAACCATCGAAGAGGATGATGAATGTGACATTTGCCTATATGACCATCCAAAGGGCTATTGCCTAGTCATGTTAAATCTACGTGAGTATGGGGCTTTTGCATTGAATCCAAAGTTCATACAAAAGTAAATGCCTAGGAAATTACCTTACTCACAAAGTAATTTTAGACAATCCTACAACCAACTCTACTATCCTAGTGGGACTTCTTATCAACCTCAAAACTACTATCAATGGTCATGGAAAAACCCATAGTCATGGGGAAGGCCATCATCAAACTAGCACTACCCTTAATGCCAGCTGAACTTGCATAGATATTACATTCAACAATCTATTTCCCTGAATAGTTCCACTTCATCTACCTCAAATCACTACTACCACTCTCCTAAATATTATCATCCCACAACATCTTCTATGAGGTTACCACCTCACACCTATAATCCTTCATCATATCCTCAATATTCTCATACTTCCCTCCACCATATGTCAGCACCAACAACATAGGAAGGTTTGGCACCACAACATCAATGAAAGAATGTCACTTGTGCTATGAACATAAACAAAAATGATAACACTAATAGATCTTAACCACAACATTGAATATGTCCTTTCTTGAGGGTAGTTAGTTTCCTCACACAATCACAAAACACGTAGAGCTACTAGCACATCAAAACTAGCACAAGGCCATCTTAATGCAACACCCTTCCTTTCTAAAACAATGTCTATTAATCATACGCAAGAGCCAACAACCACCACCACTCGAACACAAGACATAAATGATGAACCTATCGCTATGAAGAGATAGAGGAATCCATGCATCACTACTAATAGTAAAGGGTCGAGTTGTGGGCTAGAAACTGAAAATATTAACATAGCCCACAACAAATTTCAAGAGCAAGTGTGTGAACAAAAACCAATCTATGTAGTAGCCATTGAACTAGAAGATACCTAGTGGCTTGAAAATGAGACTATAAGATTGTTTCAAAGATGCATGGAGACAATTGATCTTCTTATTAGTTATAGACTTAAGAAAATGGACCAAATAGAGGACTCAGATACATGTATCTTACAGAAATAATAAGTATTTTTCACTTATTTATTTTACAATTTTTTATCACTTTCCTATTTCTTCCAAAATTTTCTAATTCTTAATATGTTTTCCATTTATTAATAGTTTTCTTTTCTTCATATTTTTCTCTTTTCTTGAGTCATTCTATTTTTTCTTTATGAATCTAATTTATGTTTTTATTAATAATATTGCCAAGTCATGATGCAAAAGTCAATGCAATGTGTTGGATTTTTATGCTATGCTATCAAGATGATTGGGTAAAGTAATTGTGGAAAGCAGTGAGACCACTTCATCCATTCCTCTAGTTCTCTAAATAAAAGGTCTTATTCATGAAAATAATTTGATTCTTCTTTTATGAAACTAAAATTAATCAATGATCATTATATTTTGAAGAAAGAGGGAATGACCAAGTGGGAATGGCAAAGGATGTGACCTCAAGGGGACTTGTCCTTCATGTGGTTTATGATCCCTCTTGGAACATATCATCACTCCTCCGTTGATTAATAATAGGAAGCTAAAAGTCTTTGCATGATGGTTTCCATAAAAAAAACCAACAAAATAAAAAGAGAGAGAGAAAAAAAACAATAATGGAAATTCAAAGCACATACATTAGACACAATAATGGGCTATAAGAACTAGTTATGGGACTAGAAAGACATGTTACCAATGCCTAAAGGTGACCCTCTAACTAAGGCCCTTCCTTTCTTCTTCTCTTTTCTTTTCTTTTTGGAGTGATCATTGTTCTTTGTGGTGGTTATGGACTCATGGTGGTTGATAAGATGGAACACATTAATGAGAGGTCACTGTTCATGGTATGGACTTGGTCTAAACTTGGATAGATAGGTATATTGATCATTTTAATCACATTTTTCACAAGAGCCTATTATGGACATGGTCAAATACCTTACATCCCAATCTTTGCAATCCCTTCTCATCTCATTATTCATCTCACTACTACATGTGATTATAAGCCTTTTAGTTTTGTGTAGTATAGTGCAACGTCCTAAGCATAGTAGTTGTATGTTGTTTGGAACAAAGGCATGGTCTACATTTAACTTCTCGGGTGCCCACGAACATCCATAGAAGTGGTTATGCAAGGGAATTATGGTAAGAGCCTATTTTGGGAAGGACCCACTTGCATAACTTTTGTTGATCATGGCTTTGAACTAACCTTCACATCTTCCAAAACATCAATGATGGTTTCTTTGAATTTATGCATGATTTTGAGACTACTTCTCATTTGTTTCATTAATTTTTCCTACTTTTCTATTTTCATATCCATTAATATTTCTTGGCCATCTTCTAAGTTAGACCTTTGGTTTCAATTATTCGAAAACTTATGTGCTTCTAGAGTTATGATTATTAGTCATGGGGGCTAGGGATGTCTGTTTTGAAATTTTTCTATCCTATTTTCAAACATCATGGTAATTGATAATAATTAATCAAAATAATGTGAACAACTTGATGATTTTAGTTATCTCATAGCCTTGGGCATAGTATGCTATAATCATCATGTGCTTAAATGCAAACTAAGGAATCTAAAAAGAGTTGATTATAAGGAAAAATTTATTGAAACTAATGTTGATCCTTTGGTGACTACAACTGATGCTAAAAGAAACACCTAAGGAAGAAGGTCTTTTTCCAAGCTTGAAAACAAAGTCAAGAGGGGAACAATAGAGGATATGCCCTTAGATAAATCATAGCACATACAAGATAGCATCTCAAACTTTACATATTTGCTAGATTCGTGGGATGATGAGAAGAAATTTTAGTCCATCCTTCAAGAATTTTTTGCATAACCAAAGAAGCATCAACATAACAATCAAGGTTAAAAGTCTGCCACCACTAGCAACAACAAGAAGAATCATCTTTAGCAGATTTTTGAAGACCTATGCAAATTTTGTAATCTTCAATGTCTGTCTAATCTTTTTGTCACTCTGTTATTTTCTATGCATCCACTTGAATAAAATTTTATAATGTGACACTTAGACTTAGTCAATAGTTACCATCAGTCAATAATCTCATACCTTCCCAGTATTTTGTAAGGGACCTATTTCTCCTTTTGTTCATTTGAGGAAGAGCTTTCATTCAGTTATGGGGGTATGATGAACCATGTTTTATCTGGCTTTGATATCAGATATCTAATATTGAATCCTTAATATTGAGGGCCAAGATGTGATGTTGGATATCCAATATCACAAGATGTGTGTTAGCCTATAAATATAATACTTGGGTACATGATTTGGATAGAAGTTAGTCAATAGAGTAGTTGAACTCTTGTAGTTTTATTTCGTAATCTCAGAGAACAATTAGTGAGTCCCTATAGAGTGGATTTGAGTTAGTTAAATGTAGTCTTATTCGAGTGGCAATGTACCTGGACACATTCCATGAATGGAAATAAGGTCAAGATTGATTCTTATTCATTGTAGCACTTTCACTTAGATTAGATTTACTTTCCATGCAATTTACTTTTCATGTACTTAGTTAATATTTACATTTCCATACATATTAATGAATTGGTGAAATGAGTGCAAGTATTTTTGAGTGTAAACATGTATTCGCTTGGTAACCCCAATAGCATTATTGTTTGGTTTGCCCAATAGCATAGCACCTAGTAATCCCAATAGTGGATATGTGGGTTCAAGATGTGTATGACAAGCTAGGAACAAACACTCATTGCCCATAGGCTAGCTTAGAATTTACTTTTCATTGTTAATTATATTAAATAATTAATTTCTCTATTACTATTAGGAGTATCTTAGGGCTGAACAACATCAATTATCATATGCCTCACTTTGGACTAAACCATACATGAAAAAGCTACCACTAGTTCAAGTGGAAAGATAATGAATTGCAATCAAGACATAATGATCTAGATGCACAACTAGTCCCATCCATAGAATCTAACTAGATTGTGTGTGAACACTTGGGATTCATATGGCTGGGCATAGACGTACCTCGTTGCTCATCAATGTCCTAAGTTGATGACTTTAAAAGCTCATCCTTGTTAAAAAATAAAGATGGAAGAACCTAGCTTATAAAGTCATAATTATCTAATCATATAAGCATTTAGGCATATCAAATTCAAATATGCATACTTTATATTCAATTTGTAGTAAATGTACATAAGAACATATTTGGGCATTAGATATTAAGAGAAAATGTACAATCAACTTGTTCAACCAGTTCTATTATATGATTGTGAAACTTGGGGATCTAGTATATCTACAACATAATGGAAACTTTTGGAATATGTCCAAAAGTAAGTTTTATTATAGTTTTAGGTAAAGGTTCAAACTTTATATGATATTTTATTAGCAGAAGAAAATATGCTACCTATAGAAATTGTAACTCTTCAAAAATTTTGATAATTTTATAAAAGATACTTTCTTGGCTTGGAATCCACCTATCCATTGAGATTTATAAGGTCACTTAGGAAAAAGCA
>MNCI01038178.1:2005-16058 GCA_015680685.1 Gnetum montanum | reverse complement strand
CATTGTAATACTTGGATTAGTTTAACTTTAATTTTTAGCAATTTAATTGTTATTACATAGTTAATATTATAATTTATAATTAATATGAGTACCACCACTTCAAGCATAATATATTAATGCTTGGTAATCCCAAAAGTGGATACTTGGTACACCTAGCAGTAGATACTTAATAACCCAGCAGTGTTAATATATATTTAGAATGTGTATAGAAGGTGGGAACATGTGCTCCACATTTAGGCTAGTTTATTTAATTAATTAGTTAATTTAATTATTAAAACCTCATTTATTGAATCATTGAGTAGACATAGAAAATAATAAAAAAATATAAAAATGAATATTTTACACCTCAATCACAGTTAACCATAGCAACATAATAACACAAGTGTTTATTGGGAAGACAACGATTAGCAAATCACATCTTTCACTATCTAATGATATTGGTTACTTAGGTAAATAGAGTCTACAAAATTCAACCAAATCACATTTACACATTAGTGATTCATATGGATGCATGTAGGGAGTACTTGCTACTCATCAAGTGGTAATAATGTTACACATTAAAACTTGAAATGACATCACAGGTTAAAACATATTTACAAAGAAAAACTTGTAACAAAGCTTAAAAAACTCAACAATATCCTTCTTTTTGAGGTTGGAAGTGCTCACAACATGGGTTTGAATGAGAAAGAACAAAGAAGGATCATACAAAGCTAAGTAGATAGGAATGATAAGCAATTTCAAGCTCAAAATACTACATAGATAACTTAGCTCATACATAGAGATTATATATTCATCAAGCATCAACTTAAGCATGAGAATGATATAGCCTTTTAAAAATGAACAATAGTAATCAAAACATAGCTCACAATAATCAAACTCATAACACATAAAAAGCATTTTTACTTTTCACTCACACAACTCAGTTATATAGTGGAGTTAGAAGTACATTGTAACTTATAGAAGGCATAAGACAAATACATAAAAGTTGCCAAAACAATTATAGAAAACATCATGACAAATCATTAGCATACAATCAAGAGTACACTAAAACTTATAATATCCAAAATAGATGAAAAAAATAACTCTTCTAGGTATAAAAAAAATTGATAATGAAAAACATTTGCATTGAGAAAAAAAGTGCTAAGAAATAAAAAAACATAGAGAAATAATCAAATTAAATTATCTTCACTTTTTTTTAACAAAAAATCTCTTACACAACTAATTCTTCTCCTTTTTATTAGAAAAAGGTGAAATGAAACTTCCCCTTATAATAAATAGATTAAGCTCAAAACACAAAGATAAACATATGCAAAATAACATAAAAGGCATGGGATAGAATAGAAAAACTAGTAGCAACACAAAATGCATCATAGCTATGTATTTTTTAAGGGCTTTGGGATGAATCAAGATGAATTTAAAGATATTAGGGAAAAACTAAGAAGAGTAGAGGTGGAGAAGGATCAAGCACTAAACAATATTCAATCTAGAATAAAGTAAAAAAAAAAAACGTATAGAAGAGTGGAAAGTCTAGGATAAATTTAATAAATAGGAGAAAAGAATTATGATGTAAAAATAGCAACAATTTATAGAGCATGAGAGACCAAGGCTTTTGGCATCTAGAATACTAGAAGAAAACATAGGCTATATAGAATAAGATATTGATACTTTGTACTTTACCCATGACCTCTTAGAGTTGTTGCATCCCCCATGCTTGGAGCCATGTGGAAGATCATCCTTTTGGTATGATTCATATGAAGGAATAAATGAATCCATATGGTATGGATTTAAGGATTTAAAATACACAACATGGGCTCTTGGTTCTTCTACTACATCTTGAGAGTGTCCTACTTCCTTGTTTACTTACTCCTCCTGCCACAAAGCATATTACTACATAAAAAGTACCTAAGCTAGTGCTTTAAGAGATTTTGGAACTTATGTATGTCTAGGTAAGGTAGTCAAGTCCAACAATATTCTTAGATATGAAAATATTTATTTATTTAAAGCCTGTGTAAAAATATCTATTCTCTGTTCTTGGGATGAAATATATGATACTTTTACTATTTGTAGCTCAACTAGATCTCTGAGAAAATGATATTTAATCTTAATATATTTGGTTTTGCCATGAAAACATAGATTCTTAGAAATTGAAATATTTGCATTGTTATCACAATAAAAATTTATTGGGTGAGAGAATTCTATATGAAAATTTTTTAATACTTTCCTCATCCAAAACTTTATGTGTAATAGTGTGAGACTACAACATACTCGTCTCCATTTGATGATAATGCAACAGAGTTCTACTTCTTGCTTAGCCAGGATACTAACCTATCACCAAGATAATGATGGTTCTCATTGGTGGATTTTTGATCATCTTTATTTTTTTCCCAATTTACATTTGTAAATTCTTGTAATTCAAAAGTTCTACTACTTAGGTACCATAGCCCATGATTGCCTATGCCTTTCAAATACCATAAAATTCTTTTGGCTACAACCAAGTGTGATTCTTTTAAATCTAACTAATATATAGAAATTAGACCTACTACAAATGCTATATTAGGCTTTCTAGCTATAGCATAATGAAACATTTCCACAATGGATCTATATAGTGTAATATCAATATTATTTCCATCTTTATCTTTGTAGAGATGTATAATTGTGCTAGGAGGAGTTGCACAAGTTTTAGCTACTATCATGCCAAAACACTTGAGCATTTTTTGGACATACTTTATCTGAGAAATGAAGGTTCAATCACAATGTTCTTAAATATTTAGGACCATAAAGGGAGATAGCTCTCCTATCATAGACATCTCAAACTTAGATTTCATGGGTTCAAAAAATTATTTTCCTAGACTTGAGCTTGGTCCTCCAAAAAATATGTCATCCATGTAAATATAACCAGCTAAGAATTTTGTGTTATCCTTTTTAATATAAAGAGTACTATCTAGAGGAGCTTTCAAATACCCATTTTCGATTAAGTATGAATCAAGCTTAACATACCATATTCTGGGGGCTTGTTTTAAGCCATATAAATCCTTATGTAGTTAATACATATGATTTGGTTTCTTATGATTAATATATCCTTTTGTATATTCAATATACATTATCTCTCTTATTTCTCCATTCAAAAACCATAATTTTACATCCATTTGGTAAAGCTTGAATTCTTGATAAGTTGCAAAAGCTAAAAACATTTTAATAGATTTCAATCTTACAATTGGAGAAAATGTATCTTGATAATCAAGTCCTTCAATTTAAGAAGATCCCTTTGCTACTATTCTTCCCTTATTCTAGGTTACTTTACCATGTTCATTCCATTTATTTTTGAAAATTCACTTGGTTCTAATAACATTATCTCCTTTTGGACTTGGGACTAGCTTCTAAATATTTTTCTTTGCAACCTGCTTCATCTATTCATTCATGGTACTCTTCTAGTCCTCACTTCCAAAAGCTTTCCTGATAGTTAGAGGAATGGAGAAAGTAAGAAAAAAATCTAATAATTCATGATGTATTATTTTAGCCTTATTCCTCTATGTCCTTTATGTCAGAGGTGTTCTAAAGATATCTACCATGGATCTGAACCTTTTCATTCTTCTCCTTTATCCATCATCAAGTGTAGTCTCTTCTTATAACTTTGTCTCATTAGCTGAGGCTAGTTGCCTCTCTTCAATATCATTAGATTATTCTAATATTAAAATACAATCATTATTTTATTTTTCATCTACATTCATAACTTTCTCGGCCACATTGTTAGCTTTTTAAGATAATTCATCACTCTTAACATGAGGTGTTTTAATGATTTTTAATGTTTTTAAATTTAAGAAACAATAAGCTTTTGAATGACTAGAATATCCAATAAACAAACCATCTTTACAATAGCTATCAAGCTTATGAACATTATCCTAAATCTTAATACAATGTTTACTATCAAAAATTTTAAAATATTAAACATTAGTCCTTTTATAATACCACATTTGATAAGAAGTCTTACTAATATCACATCTTACCAAAAATATATCAATGATATACAATAATTTTCTTAGCTATCTCATTCCATAGATTGGTACATTCTTCTTAATCATCATTGATTAGATCATTTGAAGCATAGTTATGTTTTTCTATTCTAGAACACTATTTTGCTCAAGTATTCTAGCTAATGAGAACTACCTCTTGATACTTTCATCTCTACATAACTCATATAATTCATTTGAGTTAAACTCACCTCCATTTTCAATCCTAATAGCTTTGATTTGGTGCCTTGTTTTGGTTTCAACCATACTTTTAAATGCCTTGAAATGCTTAAAAACATTCAGCTTTTTGTTAATGCATGTTAGCAATGACATTCTAGTATAGTCATCCATGATAAGAATGAAATATTTGCTATCATCAAAAATAGATATGTCAAAAGGTCATAATAAATCCATATGCTTTCATTTAAGATTATTATTATAGTGAGAATTTACTGATTTAAAAGTAGCTCTAGTTTGCTTACCATGTTAGCATGCAAAACATACCTTTTCTAGCTAACTTACCTCAAGAATGCCTCTTATGCTTTAAGCCTTGATGAGAGCTTGGATGTTTCCTAAGCTTAAGTGTTCTAGTATTTTGTGCCATAACCTTCTCATTAGAAATAAGAGTTAGATATTATAGCTTCTTATTTATGGAATACAAATTATTTCCTACTTACGTAATGTAAGATTTAAAATTCTTTTCTATATTTTCTTATAGACATTTTTCATTCATGAGACAAATATTATAACCTTCTCTACAAAACTATCCTAAGATCAATAAATTATAATATAAGCCATTAACAAAATAAACATTCTAAACTTTAGAAAAATCATTATGAATTTTAACTAAATCAATACCTCTTACCATGGCTTTATCTTTGTCACCAATGCTTACCTTCCTCCATTGAAATGTTTAAGTGTACTAAATTTTGATTTATCACTAGTCATATGTTGACAATAGACATTATCAAGAAATTATGTCTCTGGGCTCTTTAAGGCTAAATGTATAATAAGAGCTATTTTTTTGATCAATATCTAAACCTATTTCCTTATTTTGACACTTGTTTTCCAAACTTGTTGGCTTGTTTTATAGTTCAGTTTCCAAACTTATTATCTTATTTTAAGATTTCTTGAAAAAATCCTAGTAGCATGGAAAAACATGCATACTTTCATATGAAAAATGTTATTTATTCTACAATTCTGTACTTTATGGCTTTAAATACCATAATTAAAATAATATCCTTAGAAGAAATTAACTATTAATCTTAAATCATTCATGGTAATTGGAATGCTTGGAGTGGGAAGAATTCCCTTACCTTTATGTGCATAGATGAGTTGTGATTGTAGAGGTTATGTTTGGATCTTTATCTTATGTGTCGATGTTTTTGTTGATTATGGATTTTTTGAGAAACTAGATTCATAGCCAAGATCGCTCTTGTCATCACTTGACTGTCCATTGTTGATGATATTGTTAAGTTGTTTCAAGTTGTGGATGCAACTTTCAAACAAATATGATGTGGCTTGAGTAGCCTTACCTTTCTTGTCCTTAAACAATAGTAGTTCCTCTTTTAGCTTTAAATTTTCCTATTTCTCTTTTAAAACTTTATTTAACTTTTCATTTATAATAACCATATCTAACTAATCCATTAACCTTCTATATTAATATCATTAGCTTCTTCATATTTAGTTTTAGTTGCATCTAATGATCTTTTTTTATTTTCATCTCCAATTGAACTTTTAGCTTTAGATGTGCTAGGATTTTGTTGTTCATTATGGTTAGTATACATAAAGTTCTAAAAATCATCCTCTAAATAATAATCATCAATCCTACTAGAAATGAAAATAAGTTTTGTGTAATAATATTAGAATCATATGTTATAATATCAAAATGAGCAAAATAATTTTATTCAACATCCTCAATTTCTATGCTAAATTCTACATGTTCTAATGACTTTGTATTTGAGCTAATTGAGCTTTTAATTTATCAAACCTATACCAAATGCCTTTGGCTTGAAGCTAGTCATTTGATTTTTCTGATTTTCTTTAGCTTTCTTCTTCCTTGGACACTCAGCAATCATATGACCTATTTTACCATAATAATAATAAGAATAAGATTTCATTAGCTTCTTACTAGCCTTTATATTTTTAAGCCTTTTGAGCTTCTTAGTGAGATTAGAAATATCTTTATTAGAATCAAATGCTAACATTAACGGTTCCTTTTTATTTTTATTCTTTTCATCCTTGGCCTTGAAAGCAATTTTCTCCTTATTGTTGGTAAAACTAGCTTCATATTTTCTAATTTCAAAGGTTGAAAGAATACTATAGAGTTCAACAACCATGACCGTATAGAGATCTTTTGCTACTTATATGGATGATACCTTTGCTTTAAATTTTTTGGGTAAAATAGATAATTTTTTTGCTAGATTATATCATTATATGTCATTCACCAAGCATAGTCATCTCACTAATAATTTCATCTACTTAGCTAAGGAGATTGATAATATTCTTATTCTCTTCCATATTCAAAGCATTAAATCATGCTCTTAATGTTAGTAGCTTAGATTTCTTCATATTAGCATCTTCTTCATAAATTTCTTAAAGGTGCTTCCACATATCTTTGATTGATTGAAGATGCATAATCTTCATACAAACTACTTTGTTCAATCTATAGACTAGAGCATTCATTGCATAAGGATCATGTATAGAATTATTAGTCAATATACTAACTACCTTCCAAACATAATCACTATTAGCTATAAGATAAGTCTCCATCTTGAACTTCTATATGGGATAATCTGAGCCATTAAATCACATAGCTCTTTTAGATGAAAAAAATTGATTTTGCACCATGTCGAAGAAAAAAAATATGCAACATATATTATTAAGTTAAGATGTATTGACTAGCTCTAATACTTCTTGTTATTTCTTAGACATAGATAATGACACTAAAGGGGAGGAAAAAATGAATCAGGATCATTTAAAAATTTGTGAAAAATAAAGATTGACAGAAAAAATGTAGTATGATCCAAAACAAATTTTAATGCCAAAATTAAAATAGTAATGTAAGAAAGAATAAATAGACATATAGCCTTTTAATTTGGTTTAGCTATTAGAATGATTAGCATACATCCACTGTAAAACCCTTCCTAGTTCCTAGTGGGCAAGGTAATTTATTAGCCAAAAAATTTTAAAATGCTTCTCTTATAGTTCCAAAATGAGTAAAATGGTGTGGCTCATGTCACATTTACAACATAGTGAGAAATACTCTAAAGTAGCACTTTCTCAACTCATAGTGAAATACTTTTCCTTTTCTAAACTCCTGGCTTAAGAATTACATATATTTTTAGAGAGAGAGAGAGAGAGAGAGAGAGAGAGAGAGAGTGATAAGAGGAGGGAAATAGTGGAAGAACTTTCAGTTCAATCACACACATGGTAAGAACTAGAACAAAAAACCCAACAATTAATATTTCCAATATGTAGCATAAAATTTTGTAGCTATTTTTGAAGCGATTCTTAAATTTTTTGATATAGCTGGAGCAATACAAAAGAGAGGAATCTATAGTCATTGTAGAAACATCAAAGCTAAAGTAGCATGAAAGAGAGAGAGAGAGGAAGTTATAGCTATTAATAATCCATTTGGAAAATATTGAAAATATTATGAGGATCTATTACTACATTTGGTAAGCATTCAAAGCTTATCAAAGGAAGAAATCTATCATTTCATTTTTAGTGCTAAGAGTCTTTCATTTTTCTCATGCCAAGGATAACAACTATTTTTTCTTATTTTTTGTATGTTACAAATGATGCCAGAGTTTGAAAGTGTAAACAATGTTGAACATTAAAAGTAGAAATGACATGGAAACAACATTACATGTTGAAATGGAAGCAACATCACACATTGAAACTAGAAATGATATTGCATGTTAGAAGTGGTAACAACATTGCACATTAAGTGTGGAAATGACATTTCATGTTTAACTAGTAACAACATCACATGTTGAAAGTGGAAACATCATCACACATTAAAAGTGGAAATGATATTTCACATTGGAGTGGCAATAATATCATGTGTTAAAACTTGAAATGATGTTGTACATTGAAAATAATAGTAAAATTCCATGTTGAAGTGGTAAGAATGTTTTGCATTGAAAGTGGAAACTATGTCACACAATAAAAGTGGAAATAAGCTTCCACATTGAAGTTGTTACAATGTCATGTGTTGAAACCTAAAATGACATCGTGTGTTAAAATTGGTAATGACATTCCACATTGAATTGATAACAACATTGCACATTGAAACTTGAAATGACACTACACTTTAAAACTAGTAATGACATTTCATGTTGAAGTCGTAATAACATTACACATTGAAACTTAAAATGACATCATGCATTAAAACTTGTCTACAAAGCCAAATGTGTAACCAAGCTCAAAACGCTTGATAGGAAGTGCTATTAGTAGAGATGATAGATCTCATGAGGAAAAATATGCATCAAATTACTTGAAAGATATATTTGAGCCATTATAGTACAATAAGTGCCAACATTTAGCCAAGTCTAGGTTCCTAACACAAGTCCTTGGGAGATGGTGGCATTTCCTCCATAGATGGATTTTTTTCATCCCAAATCCATGTTCCAATTCCCAAATTATTGACATTTGACAAACAATACATGTTCCTTAAAGCCATGGGATGACATCCTACTAGCTCTGCAGCATTAATGGAATACTAAAAATAGTCCTCATCCATGGTGCTTTTCATTCTTGAAACCCAACTCATAATCATGATGTTCATTCTGCTAAGGTGAGGCCTTGAGAAGGTAATATATGAGAAAAATCCTAAACTCTTTGAAGTTGCTTTGCCTAGATCAGAACCTAAATCTTACAACTTGGAAAACAAGCACCTTATCAAACAACAATCTAACTTTAATAAAATTTCCAATTTTAAACATTATAAAATCCTAAGAATTGTGTTTGTAAAATAATTTGAATGGTAAATGCCAAATAAACATTTTCTTATGATAGATAAACATTTTAAAAGGTATAGTTAGATCATGAGAGCATGTGTAGCTAGAAGCTTATATTTGTCTATGGGAAATAATGACAGAAATATTACTTATAGTAATAAAAAATGTTTGAAAGTAGGAAGGTTTTCATTATATTTTGAATGTACCATTATTTTTAGAATTTTTAAAATTATTAATTTTTGATCAATGAGTATTAATAATTGCAAAGATTACAATTTTTGGTAAAATTACAACATATCTAAAATCGATAATCATTAGTATCTATCATTAGGAGATATTCATTTATTTCAAAAAGAGATTCATATCATGTTGACTTAAAGTAAGTATAAATATATTTGAAGCTACATATTATTAGAAACTTCAATAGAGTTAATCTAATCTAAATGAAACTCTAATAGAGTTAGTTCGATCCTTCTAGGAAACATATTCATATCACTTCAAAATTAGGAAATTAAAAATAAATCTTCTCATATTTGAATATAATTCTAAAAAATAAGGGCATGGCTATCATCACATAAAATGACATTATGCAATTGTACCCATAGCCTATGCATTAGCATTTATGTACTATTGCAACATGTCTTTTTTTGCAAACTTTTCTTTCTTATTTAGTCTTACCTTTCATTCATCTCCTATTTTGCTTATCCATGCATAAATCACTAAGCTAGGTTCCACTATTCTAGCCTTAGTATCCTTTGGATTGTATATCTATTCAGAATCCATCCATTTATCCTTTACTCTTGATTTTGATGTGAACTAGTCCACTATTATATCTTTGATAATGTCATTCCTTTATTCAATATTTCTTGCTCTACCCACCCATATGATGTCTTATTTATTCCAATCTCCAAACCTAACCAAAATCATAATTCCATTTTTGATATTAGAAAATGAATTGAATGACCTTTTTTATTTCTTATTTTGTAACCCAACATATGCAACTTCTTGTTACTTGAGTTCTTTTAATGTCTAATCCTAGATTCATAATATTCTTCTAAATAGTTCTTGGTTAAAAGACTCTATTATATCATCCCCACATAATATTATGTTTTCAAAAGCATCTAAAGTTTCTAAAATAGTTTTCTAGTAATTTATTTTTCAATCCACTCTTGCTTATTATTTTTCACAAGTCGTTCCATCACCTCATTCGAGATGTTAATATGGGATCTAATGTAATTTGTAATCATTGCTATGTACTTCGTCTAATCAAATGTAGTATCTAGGATCCTTGGTTTACCTCCAGGAATACTTGGATGTCTATTGATAGTTTCCCATAGCTCAAACAGTTTAGACCAATTTTTTTCCTAATATTTCTTTTTCCCATATCATCAAAGTATCCTTCTCTAGGTAGAATCTGATATAATGAATATGATGCATTCTAGAAATATTCTTTACTTGGATTGATATGTATCCTTCAAGGAATCATTTTAAGTTATACACCATATCAATTTTCCATATCATCTAGGTAGAAGATAATATAATGAATATGTTACATTTGACAAAGATTATTTACTTGGCTTGATATGTATCCTTCAAGAAATCCTTTAAAGTTATATACCATATCAATTTTCCATATCATTAAAAAAGTATCCTTCTTTAGGTAGAATCTAATATAATGAATATGCTATGTTCCACAAATATTTTTTTACTTGGCTTGATATGTATCCTTCAAGGAATCCTTCAAAGTCATACAACTCTAGGAAGACGTGGATGTCCATTAATAGTTTCCCATAGCTTGAATAGTTTAGACCAATCTTTTTCCTGATATTTCTTTACATATCATCATAGAAGTATCCTTCTCTAGGTAGAATATAATATCATGAATATATTATGTTCCACAAAGATTCTTTACTTGGCTTAATATGTATTCTTCAAGGAATCCTATGAAGTCATACACCATATCAAGGTAATATGAGATGTAGTTAAGTTATTGTCTTTATCTATAAGATGATACATGTCCATAAGCTTTAATAAAGAAATTATACCTTTTTATTCATATCCATTGAAAGTCTTTTGAAAATTTTATCAATATCCCCATGTATATGCTCTACTACAAGAAAACTTAACTCTATAACCTTGCAAATTCTTCTAGATGTAAGCAATGACAAATAAATGAAAACATATTTATTCTTATTATCTCCTTCACAGTTATCCATTTGTAGGAAAAGTATAGTAGGTAATGGCTTAATATTAGATCTTGAATTAATTTTATTTGAATAATACAAAGTATTCTATTTATCATGTAGAAATCCTAAATGGCTAAGTAGTGCTATAATCTTCTGAAATTGTATTGTTTCTTCATCATATCACCATATGTGTCAATAGGATCTACCTCCAAATCTCTCAAGAATTTTGACAAAGATGCTATGGTAAATTATGAACCCATCTATGTATAGAATGGACTAAAGTGAGTAAAACCTCCATATCCCCATCCTTTCACAATAATTCTTGTAAGAGATATTTGAAATTTCTCCTTCTTAAGGATATCCATAGGCAAGATTAATAGTTTTGGTAATGAAGTTCTTAACTTATCCATTCTACTATGAATGATGCTTAAGTAATTATTAGGCTAGCTTATCACTAGATCTTTGTGAATATAGTATGTGCTCTTGAATGCATTTACATAATCATAATGATTTTTAAGCTTCCTTTGAATTCTATCTCTCTTCAATGGGTCCTTAGTTTATTTCTTTTTCTTGTCCAACATATGAAAACTTCTACAAACTAAAAAGTCATGTTGTCTCTTAAAAGTTACATTTGGATAGTATTTGTTGAAGATCTTTGATAACTGTCTTTTGCTAATTGGTAGTAATGCTAGATTAGGTAACTTATGATTAATTTAATTCTTTAGTAAAATGAATTAATTCATACTAATAGGTAATGGTTTAATTGATTTATATGTTTCATCCCTCTTACCTTATCTACATTCTAAAGATGAATGATTAGTCATTTCATCAACCACTCTCTTAAGAATCATGATTGCTACAATCTTGCTTGATCTAGCCTTTATCTTTCAAATGTTTCAATGATCAAAAACTACATGTTCATCCTTGAAATTACATAAATGATTCTAGAATATACTACTTGGAATATCATGAACTATATGCTAGGCCTTGTTACAAATCTCAATTCCAAAATATTTCATTGTCATCACTATACAACTTTCATTAATGATAACATGATTTCATTCAAATTTCATGCATAATGTATGATCTTATTTCATTTCAAGTCATTGTAGACTTCATTTTCCAAGTACTAATATCTCCTATAGTAATACTCTCCATATGATTCCTTTTGTAGTAATTAACACATATGATAGATATAAAATTTTCACTATCTAGAAGGATCTAGTTACTAATATTTCTTCTTGTTTTCTTTTATTGAAAAGTTCATCCTTCCTTATACTCTTGTAAGGTCTCTTATCTATGAATGCATTGCATGTAGGATGCATTGACCTACTATTTAAAGGATCTACAAACTTAGTCTCCTCTCATATATTTACCTCGGTAGAATTGGAAATAGTACTTCTTAGAAGGGAAATGAATTAAGCATTCATGATATCATATACATGATCTTCCCTCCATACTATCATTGATAGAATATCCTTGAAGAATACATAACATTCTTGGCATTCTAAATTAATTAATTCAATATAGATACCAATTTCATTATCAGATAGATGACCAATAGAATAATCAATCATGTCATGTATCTCATATATAAACTCAATTCTATTTTATTTTAAGGAATCTACCATAGTATCAGCTATTTACTTTTTGTAGATTATGCCTAACATAAGAAATCCATCCTTTGTACATTCATGCTTTAATATAATCTTTCTTCCAAATAAATTATCACACTTCTTCTTTATATCATCTAACATTGGATCCATTTCAATCCTATATGAATGCAAGTGAAAATTAAAACAAATATATATTAGTTATGCATCATAAGTATTAAACATGGTTTTAAAAATTTCTAATCATGAAAGACTGAAATAATCTTATATACCAATGTAATACATGACATATATTGATAATTATATAATTTACCATCATGCCTATTTAACATGTCTATTAATCATTTCTTATTAATGACTGCATAGATAACAAATCATTGATTACATAATCTAATTTGAAAAATTAATCATTCACAACTCATATTCCTAGGTTGCACGTCAAAGAAACCTCATGTTTTACAATCATATTACTAGGTTGTACATTCAAGCAACTTCATATATTTTAACGTATATTGTAAGGTATCTCATAAGAGGAACGTCATATATTTCAAACCCATAAGAAGAGCTTGTTTAAATGAATACTAATATATTTTGACCTCATATTCCTAGATTGCACATCCAAGCAACAATATATATTTTAACTTATATTGTGAAGTATATTGGAGGAACAACCTCATATATTTTACACTCATATTATGAGGATGAAGGTTTGATCAACCTTCTATATTTTATACTAATCTTGATAGGTTGCATACCTAAGAAACCTTCTATATTTTACACTAATCTTGATAGGTTGCACATCCAATAAACCTCCTATAGTTTATACTAAATCATGATTGGTTGCATATTCAAGCAACCTCTTATGCATGCAAGAGTGATTTTGAAGAATCTATGAATTAATGTTTTACTACAATCCTAAGAGGTTACATGTTTGAGAAGCCTCTTGTATTTTACATTAATCTTGATAATTTACATATCCAAGAAACCTCTTTCTTCCAAAGTCATTCTACGCTGTAATCGATCTTGGAATAAACAAGAATCAAAGAATTTTTGGATCTCTCTTTTCAACCAAATTTGGCATCTCCTGACTCTTCCCAAAATTCAACAATTCCTTTGGTGTTTTCTTCATCAAGGTCTCCCAATCGGGAAACGTTTAGCATACCTTGGGATTCACTCCCCTAAGTGCCCTTTATGTAATGACCCTGAAACCTTTGTCCATGTTTTTTGGCTTTGCCCATTTGCTCAGCATGCTTGGGAATGGGCTTCTAAGGTTTTTCCCTCAT
>MNCI01038177.1:40696-55090 GCA_015680685.1 Gnetum montanum | reverse complement strand
GAAGTTAAATGTAGATCATGTCTTTATTCCAAACAGCACACAATTCTCATGGTTGGCATGTTGCACTATACTACACAAAAGCAAAAGGCTCATAATTGTATGCAGTAGTGAGGTAATTAATGGAATGAGAAGGGATTGCAGAGATAGGAATGTAAGGTGCTTTACCATGTTCAAAATAGGCTCTTGTGACAAATGTGATTAAAATAATCATCATAGCTATTCATCCAAGTTTGGACCAAGTCCATATCATTAATAGTAACCTTGAATTGATGTGTTCCCTCCTACTTACCATCATGAGTCCACAACCACCTCAAAGAACAATCATCACTCCAAAACGAGAAGAAAAAAGAAGAAGGAATGGCCTTAGTTAGAGGGGTAAGTTGAGGTAATGGTAATATGTCGTTCCAGCCCCATAACCAATGCTTGTAGCCCATTTTATGTTTAAGGATTGTGCTTTGAATTTCCATTATTTGTTTTTTCTTTGTTGGATTTTATAATTTTATGATTTTGGATTAGAACCACACCATGTAAAGAATTTTGCTTCCTATTATTGGTCAATAATAGGAGTGATGATACAATCCACGAGGAGTCATAAACCATACAAAGGAAGTCAAGAAGAGAACCCAACAGGTCCCCTTGAGGTCACATTCTTTGCCATTACCACTTGGTCATTTCCTTTTTCTTCAAGATACAATGATCATTGATTGATTTTAGTTTCATGAAGGAAGAATCAAATTGCTTTCATAACAAGATCTTTTATTTCAAGAACTAAAGGGATGGATGAGGTGGTCTCACTACTTTACACAATTACTTACCCAATCATCTTAATAGTACAGCACAAAGACCCAACACATGATGTTAACTTCTACATCATGGCTTGGCAATATTATTAACAAAAACATAAAAGAAAATCATAAATATTAAGAAAATGACTCAAGAAAAGAGAAAATTATAAAGAAAATATGAATAACAAGAAATGGAAAACATATTAAAAATTAGAAAATTTTGGAAGAAATAAGAAAATGATAAAAAAATTGTAAAACAAAAATGTGAAAAATAGTTATTAGCTCTTGAACCAACATGGAGCATCTCCTCCATGACTAAACTTATGGCTACACATTCAAGAGATGGACCACATAATCCCCTAGTTATATACCACTAGTTTCCCATCTATCACCATTACTAATTTAATTAATCATGTTGTGGCACATCTAACATTTGTGATACTCTTGTTTGGATCATTTGGAGATGTATCTTCATTTGGACTTGAAGGTATTTCCATTTTGAAGGGTCCATATGTGTTTGCTTCTTCTTCTTGATTTTCTATTTTAATTCCTAGGTCTTCGTGTTTAATATCCTCTTCTAGTGTATAATCATAGTGTAAGATATCCATGTCTAAGTCCTCTATTTGGTCCATTTTCTTAAGTCTAGAACTAATAAGTGGATTGGTTGCTTCCATGCACCTTTGAAATAATTTTATATTCTCATTTTCAAGCCACTAGGTGTCTTTTGGTTTAGTGGCTACTACATAGACTAGTTTTTTCTCACACACTTGTTCCTTAACTTTATTGTGGGTTGCATTAATATTTTGAATTCCTGGTCCACAACTCCACCCCTTACTATTAGTGATGCATGGATTTTTCTATCTCTCCACAATGCTAGGCTCATTATTTATGTCTTGTGTTGGAGTGGTGATGATTGTTGGCTTTTTTGTATGATCAAGAGACATCATTGTTTTAAAGAAGGATTTGGTAGCAAATTGGCCTTTTGCAGGTTCTGACGTGCCAGTAGGTCTACGCATTTTTTTCTTGTGTAAGGAAACTACCCTAAAGAGAGAAAATTTTTAAGGTTGTGGTTGAGATCTACCAGCATTATTATTTCTATGTATGTTCACAACACATGTGACATTCTTCCAATGATATAGTGGTGTTGAACCTTCCTGTGTTATGGGAAATGACATATGATGGAGGGAAGTATGAGAATATTAAGGATATGATGAAGGATGAGAGGTGTGAGGTGGTGATCCTTTAGAAGATGTTATGGGTTGATGATATTTGGGAGATTGGTAGTAGTGATTTTAGGTAGAGGAAGTAGAACCAGTCAAGGGAACAAGTTGTTGAACATAGTAGTCATACACGTCTGACTGGCAATAAGGGTATTACTAGTTTGTTGATAGCATCCCCCATGACTATGGGTTTTGCCACTGTAGTTGATAGTAATTTTGAGGTTGATAAGAAGTCCCACTAGGATAGTACGGTCAATTGTAGGACTATCTATAATTACCTTATGAAAAAGATAATATCATAGGCATTTACTTTTGTACAAACTTGGGATTCAATGAAAATCCCAATACTCATGTACATGTAACATGACTAGGCAATAGCCCTTTGCATGATCATAAAGGTAGATGTCACATCCATCATCCTCTTCTGTGGTTGTGTCTATAGCCTCTTCTTCTATAGATCTTTTTCCTTTTTTTCAATAATTTTTCCTACATGTTTCTTGGTTTTTTTTCCTCTTCATATTTTGATCACTTAATTTGTTTTGCATTACTTTCTCATCTATGGTTTTTATGTAAGTTGTAACTTTGTCATTCATCAACTCCCACATCTTATCTAGCCTTGCTTTAAGCTCATTGAGAGATTTTTCTATTGGCAAGGTTTGTTGTGAAATCATCTCATCGAGAGCTACCTCCTTTTCCTCATCATAGATATGGACCTTCTTATTTTGAAGAGTTGGGTCCTAGTTATATTCCTCCACATTCTCTTGTTTACATAGCTATTCTTCTTCTTTTTCCACCCACTCGATTAGCCTTTGTATTTTATGGGCTTTTAGTTCTTATAACTAACCTTAGGCATAAATCCTAAGAGTCTCCTTTTTTTGATTACAAAGCCCATATGTGATGTGGAAAAGTTACTCTTTTTGAGAGAAATCATGGCTTGGACATCTATGTTGTAGAGAATAGTATCTATCCAAGGCCACATCCAAGGATTCATGATTTTCTTACTTCCATCCTTGGATTTTTTTTCTTAGGTTGAACACTCTTGCATAGGTTTGGTATTTTTTGTTGAAGAGTTCCAATATTTTGGACCACTGATTTATTAAATCTGGTTCCAACAATCTATACCAACTTTCAACTTTGTCTACTAGTGTCTTAGGAAAGAGCTTAGGCTTTTGCCACTTATGTTCGATATTTTACAAGGTGCAGGCATAATGGAAGGCTTGTATGTGATGTTGTGGATTAGCATTATAACCTCCCCTAAATTTAGGAATGTTATCCATATCAAGCCATTTGATGTGGCTATCCCTTTGATGCCTTTGGGGTATTTTAACTACCTCCCTAATCTATGTCAAAACCCTAGTAGCCAACAAGGGTTCATCTGTACCAGGCACATCATGGTGGTAAGATATATTTCTATTCATCTAATTGTGATGATCTTATTAATGCTTATTTTGATGTTTTTGATTTTGTCCTTGGAGCCTATTCGATCATCATCTTAACCCCTTAGTGTAGCTCTATCTCTATACCTATGTTCATCTTCATCAGAACTAGACATTGAAGAGGAAGAGAAACATGATGAATTGCAAGAGTTTACATGGCTCATATATCTCCCCCATGATCCCTTAATCTATCTTTTCTAGGTTTAGAGGAGGTCCTAGGCCTTGAGGTCCTCCTTATTCTAAAACTTTCTTCATCTCATCTAGGATTTTCTGTACTAGTTGAATGTAGTCCTTGCATGTAGTAAATGTGGAAATGAGCATATGAAACCCTTGCTTGCAATTATTCACTCCAATTCTCTTCAGTATAGAACTTATCATTTCTCCTATGAGTATTCTCATCATACAATGCATTATTGGTCCTATGTGAAGAAGACATGGTTTTATTTGTTAATGTGTGTGCCTTAAAATATTAATATTTTCTAAAAGATAAATTAGTAATACTTTTATAGTGATCATTTATAATATAAAAAATCTAGATAACTAGCATGATACTTAGCAACGACATCAATAATGAGTATTGGATACCACATATGCCTAGCCACATGAATCACAAGTGTTCATGCACAATCCAGTCAAATTCTATGGATTGGACTAGTTGTAGCATCTAGATCGTTATGCCTTGATCATAGTTTGTTGTTTTCCCACTTGGACTAGTGGTAGCTTTGTCACATATGGTTTAGTCCAAAGTAAGGCACATGATGGTTAATGTTGTTTTGGCCCTATGCTACTCCTAATGCTAATAGAGAAATGAATTATTTAATCTAATTAACAATAGAAAGATAAAGTCTAAACTAGTGTACAAGTGATGAGCGTCTGTTCCTTGCTTGCCACACACATCTTGAACCAACATATCTACTACTGGGATTATCAAGCACGATGCTACTAGGCAAACCAAGAAATAATGTTGCTAGGATTACCAAGCAAATACATGTTTATACTTAAAACTAGTCATTCTCATTCTGCCAATTGATTAACTAGCATGAAAATGTAAGTATTAACTAAGTACATGAAAAGTAAATTTCATGGAAAGTAAATATGATCGAAGTCAAAGTGCTGCAATAAATAAGAATCAATCTCTATCTTATTATTGTTCATGGAATGTGTCTAGGTACATTGCCACTTGAATAAGATGTTGTACAATTGACTCATATTCACAGTTCAGGCATTCACAAACTATTCTCTAAGACTACGAAATAAAATTGCAAGAGTTTGGCTACTCTATTGACAAAAGAATGGAATGAATCATGCACCCAAGTGTTGTATTTATAGGTAGGTATGCATCTCGTGATATCAAATATTCAATATTGGGGCTAAAATATCAAATTCCTGATATCAGATATCCAATATTGGATACCTAATATCTTAGTCACTAGAAAACATAGTTCATCATTCTCTCATCAAGAACATTTTATAGGCCAAAAAATTAATTACCAAGGATTAACTTCTAGTTTAAATGGGAAATATGAGACCATTCTTGTGAAAGACATTACAACAAATTTAGTTTGTTTCATATTTGAAACTATTTGTTCTCCATAATGCGTAAACGATTACATTGAAACTTTTCATAACATGTAAACAGTTAGATTGAAACTTTCAATAGCACAGGAACAATTATATTGAAATAACATGTAAACAATTACATTAAAACTTTCAATCATGTGTAAATGGTTATATTGAAACTTTTAATAATGTGTAAATGGTTATATTAAAACTTTCAATAAATCATCAATGGTTATATTAAACTTGTTTGTTTGCCATAACACATAAATGATTTACATTCCCCCACTTGGTCTTCATATTTAACCTAATATCCATCAAACCCAACTTTCAAGAAATAAATGCTTAAACCATGGCAATAGTTCCTCTAAATGTGAGTATTATCTTCCATGTATTACAATGTATTATTTCTCAAGATTAATTCCTTATATGGTAACTAAACTTTAAGAATAAACCTAATGTTTATTCTAGGTCTTTCCATGTGTTAATTTTCCTTAATAACTGTATGTGCAAACTAAATATGAGGAAACATTACAACTAAATAAGAGTTTCATTAAGAGTATAAAATTATACATACAAAGAAATTACATTATGAAACCAAGTCTGATATGAACTACATGATCTTTAAATGCCTTCAATGACATTCCTTTTTTCAAAGGATTAGCTATCATCAATTCAATGCTTATATGCTCAATGAACTTTCTTTTCCTTAATATGTTCCTTTATGGCTAAGTACTTTATGTCGATGTGTTTACTTCAACTGCTACTCTTATTATTCTTAGTCATAAAGATAGTAGCTTAATTATCACAAAATATTCTTAATGACCTAGATATAAAATCTACAATTCTAAGGCCTGACATGAAACTCTTCAACCATACACCATGTGAAGTAGCCTCAAAATGAGAAACAAACTCTACCTCCATTGTGGAGGTAGCAACCAAAGTTTTCTTTCCACTCGTCCAGGATACAGCTTCTATAGCCAACATAAAAACATAACCAAATGTTGATTTCCTTGAATTAACACAGCCAACAAACTCTAAATCAAAGTAGTCAGTCACCTTCTAATTGTCAGTTCATCTATACATAAGCACGTAATCTTTTGTAGCTTGAAGGTACATCATCATCTTCTTTGTGGCCCTCCAATGGTCAATGCTTGGATTACTCTGATATTTGCCCAACATTCCTACAACAAATGCAATGTAAGGTCTTGTGCATACTTGAGCATACATTAGGCTTACAACAACTGAAGAATATGGAATGTTACTCATCTACTTTTTCTCTAAATCATTCCTAGGGCACTGGTTCAAGTTAAACTTGTTACCCTTCATAATGGATGCTATACTTAATGAACAATCTTTCATTTGAAAACTCTCTAAAGATTTATTGTGATAGGTTTCCTATGAAAATCCCAAGATACATCTAAATCTATCCCTATGGATCTTAATTCCAATGACATAAGATGCCTTATCCATATCCTTCATGTCGAAGTTCTTAGAGAGAAATTGTTTCACCTCATATAGAAATCATTATCATTGGTTGCAAGAAGGATATAATACACATATAAGTCAAGGAAATATATTTTTCTCCCACTAATCTTCTAGTATATACATTAATCCATGATCTTCTCTTCAAAACCAAATGAAGTGATGACATCATGGAATTTTAAATACCATTGACATGAGGCTTGTTTCAATCCATATATTGATTTTTGGTGCTTACATACCAATTGCTCACCACCACTAGAGAAAAATCCTTTAGGTTATTTCATATAAGCCTCCTCCTCTAGATAACCATTGAGGAATGCCATTTACACATCCATCTAATGTAATTCAAAATCAAAATGGGCAACCAATGCCATAATTACACAAAGGAAGTCCTTCTTAGATACAGGAGAAAAGGTCTTCATGTAATCTATTCCCTCTCTCTAAGTGAACCCTTTAGCAACAAGTATTGCCTTATATCTTTCATTGTTGCCTAATGAGTGTTTCTTTGTCTCAAAGACCCATTTGCATCTAATGGCTTTTACGCCATCAGGAAACTTAACAAGATTCCAAACTCCATTAGATGACATAGAGTTCATCTCATCTTTCATGGCATCATATCACAAGTCATATTCCTTACAACTCATGTCTTATGAAATTGTTTTGCGATCATTTTCAGCTCCTATGTTGTAGTCAGACTCATGTAGATACACTATATAGTCACTAGGAATCACCAATCACCTTACTCTAGTAGATCTCCTTAATGTTGGTTCATCATTCTCCTAAGGAGCATGTTGTTCAACAACTTGTTCAATAGGTTATGGTATCTATTGCTTAGCTAGATCTATTGCATCTTGATTAGCAGTCTATGGAACTTCAATGATTGATTGTTGTTCATCATGTGTTTGTGATCTAGGCATGTTGTGTACAACAATCAATTTATCACTTGAAGTAGAGGTTGAGTATCTACATTATCTTTCTCAGGAATAGTGTTCTAGTATCGATTTCTGCCACTAATCAAATCTTTTTTAAGAAATTTAGTATTCCTTAATTTCATAAACCTAGTAGTATATGATGGGAAATAAAATCCATATCCCTTAGATTGTTCAACCTATCCAACAAAATACCCGCTTATGGTCCTTGGGTTTAGCTTCTTTTCTTGTGGATTATAGACTCTTACTTCAGACAAGCATCCCCAAATGCCTATATGTCGCAATCTCGATTTCTAGCCTTTCCATGGATCAAATGGTATCTATGAGATAGCCCTGGTTGAAAATTGGTTTAATATATACACAACGGTCTTGAGAGCTTCAACCCACAAGGACTTAGAAAGCTTAGTGCTACTGAGCATACTTTGCACCATGTCCAATAATTTTTTATTTTTTCTCTCTACCACAACATTATGGTTTGGAGAACTAGGCATAGTGTATTGGGCAACAAATCCATGTTTTTGAAGAAACTTAGCAAATGGAATAGGAGCTTGTCCATCATCAATGTATCTACCATAGTATTCACCACCTCTATCAAACCTCACTATCTTTATTTGCTTACTGCACTATTTCTCTACTTCAACCTTAAACACCTTAAAGACATCTAAAGCTTCGTTCTTGTTATGAAGTGGGTAGAGATACATATATCATAAGTAATCATCAATAAAATTAATGAAATACTTTTGACCATACACATCCATATCTGGACTTCAAATATTTGTATGGATGATCTCTAATATGTCTAAACTTCTCTTGGCATCTTTCTTTGACATATTGGTCTACTTTCCCTTTATGTAGTCCACACAAGTATCAAAGTTGGTGAAATCTAGAGTACTAAGTACTCCATCATTAGCTAATCTCTTTATTCTCTTAATAGAGATATGTACTAATCTACAATGCCATAACATAGAGGATTCTTTATTCATAACACATCTCTTAATGCCGACACTATCATGAACATGCATAGGAGTATAAAGAGTTTCATTTTGTAAACTAAGTTTGAAAAGACCATCTTTCAATGTACCATTTCCAATAAGTTTAGATCTATAATATAAACTAAATATATTATCTGAAAAATTAAAGGAAAATCCCACTAATACAAGCCTTGAAATAGAAATTAAATTCATCAAAAAAACTTGGAATATAAAATGTCTTTTCCAACTCTAAAACAAAACCACTGCTTAAAACTAATTTTCATGTTTCAACTGCCTCCACATGTAAGCACATCTTGTTCCTTGAATAGGTGCACAACTCACTTTCCACTGGCTTCCTTAGGTTTTGCACCCTTGCAAGGAATTAGTAACATGAATTGTAGAACTGGAGTCAATATACCAGTTGTTATGGCCAACATAAATCATATTAGATTTTAAAAAAAATAAGTGAGAATTAAGTACCTTTCTTTTGAAGCCAATTTTGATATTTAGGACAATCCTTCTTTACATGCCCTTTCTTCTTGCAAAAAAAGCATCTAGATTCCTTCCTAATATAAGCTTGTATAGGCAATTTTCCTTTTCCCTTATTCTTTTCTTGTATAGCCAAATGAATACTCTCTTCTACTTCCATAGCAAGTCTACCCTCTTCTTGTACACACATGGTCATTAGTTCATTGATTGACCATTTTTCCCTATGTGTGTTATAAGAAATCTTAAAGGGTCAATATAGCTATGGGAGCATGTTCAAGATGTAGTACACAAGGAAAGAGTCTAACATCTCAACCTTAAGTGTTTTTAACTAAGCTGCTATCTCCCTCATTTGCATGATGTGCTCACGCATACCACAAATTTTGCTGAGCTTCATGGACGAAAATTTTAGTGCTAAGGTGCTAGCGAAAGCTTTGTCTAATGATTCATATTGTTCATCGATTACCTTCATCAAAGCTCGCACATGGTCATATTGTTCCAATGAATCATGCATACCAACCGAGATCTTGGTCTTTGTGAGCGTGACATAGAGGCAATTAGATCACTACCATTTTTCAAAATAACCAACATCATCCGATTGGTTGGTTTTTGTAATGGCTAGTGGTTCATCCTTACAGATAGCATAGTCAATGTCCATCTAGTGTAAATGAAGGAGAATTCTCTCCTTCCACATCTTATAATTATCACCCTTTAATTTAGGAATGTCGCATTTAAAATCTGAGTAGTTCATAGGTTGTATTACTACATAAATTAAAACATGCTTATGCCACTAAATTTGAGGTTAAAATACTATATGACATGTTTACCAATGTAAATCATGCATAAAATATAAATCAAATGACATAAAAATTGCTTGTGCACTAAATTCTTAATTCAAAAAGATTCATATATCCTTATGATGAAACTATTAAATTATATCCCTTTTCTTAATCTTTGTGGGTAAATTAATAAAAATAATTTAATACATCATCCTAATTAATCATATCAAATATAATAAAAATTCCTGTGGGAAAAAATTTATCATATTACATATGATTAATCCTAATTTAATGTTTATCTACCATATGTGATCCAAAGACTCTTAATATATAATTTTGCATAATTAAAGATGTTGTGGCTACTCTCTAATTATACAAAATTATATAGATAACTAGCCATTTATTTTTATGCACAAAAACTATTTTCCTAATGCATATATCAATATGTCTCTTTATAGATATATACAAAAAAATTATGCATAAAATAAATTATTTCTAAAAGAAATTACCAAATTTTAACATTCCTTAAGAAATATGGTATTAAAATAAACATAATTTTATTTTAGAAATATTAATCAATAAGCAACTTTATGCATTTCTAAATGAATTACTAGAATTTTAAAATTCATAAAAATTTTGGTAATTTTAATCCCAAAAATATTTTAGAAATGCCAAAAAAAACTTAATTTACAAGAATTGAATAAACTTTAGCATAAATTAAACTTCAAAATTTTATCTAATCTAAATGAAAAAATTCTGAATTTCACAAAATTTCAAAAAAAATATTTAGCATGATTTCAAAAAACAATGTGTTGTTTTTGCAAAGAACTATTTTTCATAACTTCAAAATGACATGTCGTTTAGCCATTGTAAAAATGGTATTATTTTAAAGCTTCCTTAAATGTAAAATCTAGCATAATTTTTTATGTTTCAAATCACTGAATTATTAAAAATTTAATCCCTTAATGATTTCTAACATTATTTTTCACAAATAATCATTGAAAAATAAATTCTATCGATTCAAACCATCGTCGAAAACTTTGTTAATAGAAACCTCATCTAAATAAGTTCTAATCATCAAGACAAAGACCTAATTAGCTCTGATACCAAATGTAAGAAAATTTTGCTGTAAAAGATTGATCAAAACATGCATTTAACCAAAATGTGAAAATAAACATAAAACCAACCTCGAGCCATTGATGCTCTCATTTGGATTGCATGAATGTGTTTCAAAGAGTGTTTTGGATTCTTCTATCACACTAACACTCAACAACAACAATGATGTATGCAGACTTTGAGTGTCTATGATAGGGACCCAAAAGCTATAACACTGTCATAAGTTTGATATCTTTTGGTGCTTGTTTGTTTTCTTATCAAGAACATTTTATAGGTTGGAAAATTAATTACCAAGGATTAACTTCTAGTTTAAATTGAAAATATGAGACCATTTTTGTGAAAACCGTTATAACAAATTTAGTTGGTTTCAAATTTGAAACCATTTTTTTTTCCATAACGCATAAAGGGTTATATTAAAACTTTTCATAACACGTAAATAGTTTCATTGAAACTTTCAATAACGAGTAAACGATTATATTAAAACTTTCATAAATTGTTATATTGAAACTTTTCATAATGTGTACATAGTTACATTGAAACTTTCAATCATGCATAAATGATTATATTGAAACCATTTGTTTGCCATAATGCATAAATGATTATATTTAAAACAACCTTGGAAACTTGTTACAAAGAAAGTTTTAGAAAATCACAAAATGAGGCACACGCATGCACACACACACATATATCTCTTCAATTTTACTAACCAAATTAGAGGTGGCAAACATGATGATACATGAAAAAATTCTAATATCTATAAGAACACTAATTAGCAAAGATCACTCATCTTTGAGTGGAAAGGGGAATATAGAATATTTCTTATTGGAAGTGGTAGAAGATGAGAAATATGCATTAGTAGAATGTTGTAGAAAATGTTTTTTAAAAAGAAAATGGCAAATCTAACTCTGGTGTGTCTAACACTAATTATTCAAGTTGTGTGTTAGTTATAGAGAATTATATAGAAGAAGTGTTCAAATTGCCTCAATATTAAACACATCTATTACACTCAAGATTTATTACTACTAATATATTTTGAAGAAATTCATCTTATAGATCCTTTCAGTCTGCATAGACATAATAAAATATCTATATTAGTATCATACATGTTCACATCATGCATCTTTATGAGCATTCAAGAGCATTAAAATAGATTTCAATGTCAACAATGAATGTAAATATAAATTAGCCATATAAGATAGTCTTCAAGATCACTGAAAATTGATAGGAAAACAAAAAATAGCATTGTGTCTCAATGCAATAGCACTTGACACATAAGTAAATATTGTCTCAACATACCAGAAATTGAATCAGTACTAGAAATATCTAAAATAGAATCAGTAGTTGGAAAGGAATGCAAGATCAAGTATTTTTCACATGATGGCTGTTGATGCCAACATTGCCCATGCTAGGCACAGGGCCATGACTTATTGGTCTACACACCAGGGTATGGTTTCATGATTTGAATAGGGGTGATTTCAATGAGAGGTACCATGCAACCTTTAAATTATTATCATTTATCAATAGAACCCCCTCTCCTCACAATGATGACCCCTACTTATAGTTTGTTTTTAGGTTTTAATCTTCCCCTGTCTCCTAAAATGATGACCCCTAATTATATTTTTCTTAACTTCTACTTAAAGCATTATTATATGTACAAAATAAAATACAAGCAACATTTAAGGGGTTGTTATAAGAACTAGATGATGGTACATATCACTAACATGAAAAAAACTTTTATAGAACTTAATTAGAATTTGTGTGACATATTATCCAATGAAATAAAACCCATAACTTAACCTTTCTAAATCAAAAATTTGGATTTGACACTAGCCCTAATTTTTAAAAATTTATATAACCTTAGGATTCTATGTACCCAGACTTAAGTCATGCAAAGGCCACACTACAATGGGGCGTTGTTGGCATAAACTACACACACAAAACCCCTATACTAAATATTTCTAAATTTAGATTTATATTCTATATAAGAGAGATGCTCCTCTCGACATTATGGAAATTTTTAGGATATCATATCCATCTAAAATAACATTTAGCATCTCTAGGAAGTCTCAAGGTGAAGTTCGTTAATTCTTAGAGGGTTTTCATAACTCAGAGTTCTAATATATCTTCTTCTCAGTCCTTGAAGTTGGGTTTCACTTTCAAGAGCATATCAACAAAAGATATGGAGAATGCATATTATCCTTACTTGGATAAACAACTCAAATATATGTTGGATGAAGAATTACAAATAGGAGTTGAAGCTATAAATTTGGATTCAAACATAATAACAAACATTACTAAAAATATCAATGGCCCATCAAATAAGGAGCCAGCTAGCATGGTAGAGGGCATGTCATGGGAGTCGTGGCGGTGGTGGACAACATTGGCAACATGGTTAACTGACGTGCAAGTGGTAGCAGAGGTGAACATAACCAACAATGGTGGACATGGGCAAGTCATGGATGTGGGCATTCATAATAGCGGTAACGAGATGCTTATAAGAGGGGAAGTGGTTAGCAAGCAAGAGGGGAAGACATCTCTTGAGGTCTCTCACTCACTATCAGAGACAATAGTCAAAAGGCAACAGTGCATGGCATCAAATGGCAAACAACGGTGGCATGCAGGGATGACAATTATCTCTTAGCCTCCCCCTCTCCCGTTAGTAGGTGCATCAACAATGGCACGTGGAAGTGTGCACATGGTGGATAGTCAATTGGTGATTAGAGCAGGGCCTCTCTCTCCCAGTGATCAGTGGGCAAACGACATTTTTGGTGGTAACATCTACAACATCACCCATGTTAGGCATGGGTTTATGCCTTATTGGTATAATCACCAAGGTATGGTTTCATATTTGAATAGGGTGCTTTCAATGAGAGGTACCATGCAACCTTTAAATTATTATCATCTATCAACAAAATCCCCTCTGCTCACAATGATGACCCATACTTATGGCTTTTTTTGGGTTTTCATGTCCCCTTTCTTCTAAAATGATGATCTCTAATTGTATTTTACTTAACTTCTACTTAAAGCATTATTATATTTACAAAAGAAAATACAAGCAACATTTAAGGGATTTTTATAAGAACTAGATGATGGTACATATCATCGACATGAAAAAAACATTATAGAACTTAATTAGAATTTGTGTGACATATTATCCAATGAAATCAAACCCATAACTTAACCTTTCTAAATCAAACATTTATATTTGACACTAGCCTTGATTTTTTAAAATTTATAGAACTTAGGATTCTATGTATGTAGACTTAAGTCACACCAAGGCCCCCTTACAATGAGGTTTTTTTGGCATAAGTTGTGCACAAAAAACCCCTATGCTAAATATTTCTAAATTTATATTTATATTTTGTGTAAGAGATATTCTCCTCTTGACGTTGTAGAAATTGTCAAGATATCATATCCATTTGAAATAACATTCAGCATCTCTAGGAAGTTGCAAGGTGAAGTTCATTAATTCTCAGAGGGTTTGGATAGCTCAGAGTTCTAATATATCTTCTTCTTAGTCCTTGAAGTTAACTTTCACTTTCAAGAGCATATCAATGAAAGATATGGAGGGTGCATATTATCCTTACTTGAATAAACAACTCAAAGATATGTTCGATGAAGAATTAAAAA
>MNCI01038177.1:0-16613 GCA_015680685.1 Gnetum montanum | reverse complement strand
ATGGTAAGTAGGAAATCATACGTATATATTCTTACCTTTTCTTTGAAAGTTTCCAAAGTACAATTTTCCTTTGGGAGAATCTAGAAGAAGAGAAAGTATCATGAAGGCCATAAAAAAATATCTAAGATGCATTCATCATGATGGCCAAAGATAAAAATGACCTTTTATCATGGGTAAAAATACGTGAGCCTTGGTCAATGTTGATGGTATCCCCATTATGCATTGTTCCTATACATATTGAAATAGTTTGTTGATGAGCGACGAGGTACCCCTACGCTCAACTATACAAATACGAGCGTTTCACGCATGATGCGGTCGAATTCAAAGGACTAAGTGCTTATGCGCCCTTGTAGAACAAGGATGGATTGATTGATCGTTGTCTTCTCAAGCTTACCTGTATGTCATGATGGTATGGTTAAGTAAGCTTGAGGCATATGATTTTTATAACTTTTATGTTTTTATGTCTTGTGCTAGTAGGAAAAGAGAGAGATAACTTGGTGACTAATTTAACTTAACTACTCATTAACTAGGTTCTAACTAATCCTAACACAAGCATTTATTCCCACTTTCCGTACACATCCTGAACAAGAGCAACACTACTGGGATTACCAAACGTTAATCATTACATGGTTACCAAGCGTTACATGCATGCTCAAAGTGATCGTGCTTATGTAATTTAACGATTTGGTTAATTGATCAAAAATGAATTGTTGTGCCAATAATAGAAATGTAAAGTGCATAAAATAAAATAAAACAAATGCATAAGAAAGTAAAATAAAAAGGAATGTGTAAGAAAAAAAATCTCAAGTGTTGCAAGAATGAATCAAAGAGCCCATCTTTATTGCCATACACAAGGTGTGCTTAGGTACACAATGCTCGAATAAAGATCCGTCCACACTTAGACCTCCTACTGTGGGCACTTGGAAAATACTCTAACTTTCAAATAGACTACAAGAGTTTTGCTACTTGACTACCGAAAGACTTCCTCCAATTGTGCACATGGGCACTGTATTTATAGGCTTGGGAGTAGCTACTCTAATAATTAGAGTAACGGCTCTAATAATTAGAATAACTGCTAAAGTAACCGCTAGAGTAACCACTCTAATAATTAGAATAACTACTAGAGTAACCACTCTAATAATTAGAGTAAGTGCTATAGTAACTGCTAAAGTAGCCACTCTAATAATTAGAATAACTACTAGAGTAACCACTCTCATCATACCCCCATGACTGAATGAAAACTCGTCCTCGAGTTCCTTACAAAATATTTGGAAGGTATGGGATTATTGACTAATTGACAATTGACGATGGAATGGGATGACAGACTCAACATGCCCAATGAATAAGCATATTACAACATTAGTGTTCATGACCATTGTGGTGAACACATGTACATAAATGACATCCAAGCCTTTATTTGACAGCTTTTAGAGAAAGAGAGAGAAATAAAATGAAATGTGTTGCCACAAATGCTAAGATTGCGCCTTTCATTGTTTATCCATAACCACACCACCAGACTTGCTCCTTTCGTAAATGCTTCAATTTCGGTCCATCCTAAGTGCTTCCTCCAAGCCCAATCCATTGTTTATATGATCACCATCTACACACACAACACAGTCACAAATTAGAGAGGATAGATAAACTACAATGCAGTTGATACCTTGCCTCAATATCAAGCACATTAGCTGAGTTGTGGTTATGGAAGAAACTGGTTTGGAGATTTATCATAGGTTAATACCCAAGGTCTAAGGGTTAGGCATATAGTAAAATGGAGAAAATTAAAAAATTTATGCCAAGGCCCCCATGACTAAGAGCAAACCTTTGGTAGCTATAAGATGGAAAAATATCAGTGATGGGACACGATATAGCATGGCCCGCAATATCACGTACGCGATATCGCAATCCTCCGTCAATTTTAAAAATAAGGGGCAGCTCTCCCTTGTTTCTCCATCTAGATCTAGACCTTAGCCAAACTCTTGCCATTTTTCCATTCCAGAGTTAGAATATTTTCCATGTGCCTGTAGAAGGAGTCCCAAAGTGAACAGATCTTTATTCGAGCAAATTTGTACCTGAGCAGACAATTGTTTATGGCAATAAAGATGAACTTTTGGAAAAACCTTCTAGTGCATGGATTAAGCTAAATAGGACTTTAATTATTTTTATTTGTTATTCATTGTTTAAATTCTTTCTTAAGAACTTAATCTCTCTCAACCCTCAACTCTCATAGTTAAGTGCATTCAGTACGACCGCTTCGAGCGCGTGCATTACGCTTGGTGATCCCAATAATGAATAGCATTTGGTAAACCAGTAGCGTTGCATTGGTTCAGGGTGTGAAATGGCAAGCGAGGAACAGATACTGATGCTAGGTTAATTAAGGCTTAGTTAGTTAAAGTTAGTTAATTAGTCTCTTCACCCTTTTCCCTCTTAGCATAGGTAATAAAAATAGAAAAGATATAAAAATCACATGCCTCAAGCTTACTTAACCATACAACCGTGACAAATACAAGTAAGCTTGGGAGGAAAATGATTGATTAACCTTAGGTGTTCCATAAGGCGTGTAGGCACTTAGTCTGCAGAGTTCGACCGGATCGTGCGTGTAACGCTCATATTCATATGGTTGAGTGTAGGGGTACCTCGCCACTCATTAATGAGGAACAAGAAAGATGGGAAAAAATAACAATGTAAACACCAATAAAATGGATGTCATGGATGGGGATGAAACAAGAGATGATTAATTGTAGGAAATTTTTAAGAAAAAGAACTTAACAATTGCACCAAAAAGGAATGCTAGTGGGTCCTCCCCAAAGTAGGCTCATGCATTTTACACCCTAACAAACCCACAAACCAAAGAGTCTATAGGCTCTAGGAATGTCATTTGGAAACAAGAGTTAAAAACTTACCCACAAGAATTCACCAAAGAAAAACAATGCATCAACCTAGAACGAACTAATGATAAAACTGGCAATGAGGTGGAAAAATGGGAAGAAAGGTGGAGAGGAAAGGATGGAATGGAATCCCAAGAACAAGGTTGTGTACAGTTCCTTGTATATTTTATGGTTAATATGACTGAGTAGAAATCATTCCAAATCCAAACTCAGACCAACCACATTCAGTTGCCTCACATCAATACACTTGGCCAATCCATCCTCTTGAAGCAACAAGAATGCCTTCACAAAGAGTGACCACCATCCCAAGGAGAGCGAGATGGACAAGCAGGAAGTGAGAAAGGGATTTAGTTAGAGAGAACCTTTATGCATGGGTAACATCTCTTTCCAGTTTTATAACCAAATCTTGTAGCCCATATTGCTTTATTATGTCTAAGGGGTATGCTTTGAATTCTCAATTTTCTCCTTCCTTTTCTTTTTTTTTCTTGCGTGAGAACCACACTATGCAAAGACTTATTTTTACTCACATGGATTCCTGATTTTTGAACAATGTCAGAATGGTGGAAAACCCAAGAAATAAGCATCTAAACACCCAAGAGAATGGCCAACACAAATGCATCGAATCCCCTTAAAGTCACATCCTTTGAGTCTTTCCTTGGTTTGAAAAGTACCCAGCCACCAATTCATTAATAAATTTACTTAGAAAAAGGGGATTGTATAGTTCCAAGACAAAGGAGACCATAGAGTTGTATGGATTAGTGGACGGTGTGGACTCATTGCCTATTTTACCAAAAGAACCATACCTTAATATCAACATCATAATTCAAAGGTAGAAACCAAACATTAGCAATCAATATGATATAATGCAATCCACCATCATGAATACTTATTGGATGATGAATAAAAGTAAATCAAACAAAGAAATAGTAAAAACATAAACGACGGTGTAAAAAAATAACAAATTTTGAAAAAATATGTAAAACAAAAATTCAAAAAGAATTGAGGGCCTATAATTGTTAGCATAGGTGGCCATCTTCCCCATGACTGAGTTGGAAGGAGGAGATCCAAAATAGTGAGCAAGGTTGTCCATCAACAGAGGTAGCATGTGTATTGGCATTCCTAAGCTCATGGAAAGGTTTGATTTGTTGTACATTGACAAACAGTTTCTTATCTAGCTCTCAGGTTTGTATATTTTCATGGAACCTAAAGGAAAAGTTGCATAAATAATATAAGGTCCTTCCCATAGTGTTTGAAATTTAGTCCTTTGTGGCACATGTGTGGGATTCCAGTAGAGAGCCTTATCTCCCAATTGATATTTAACTTTCCTAATCCTTAGGTCATGACGTTGTTTATTGAATAACTTGTGCAACTCGTTAGATGAAAAGGCAGCTAGTCGATCTTCATCTAGCAAGTTAAGGATTACTAACCATTGTTTCTATGCTAGACCAAGGTCAAAGTTGAGGTTACATGCCATGGATAGTGTACGAAGCTCAGTTTGAATGGGAAGCATTGGTAATTTACCCTACACTAACTCATAGGAAGAGTAGCTTGTAGGGAGTTCCCCTGTAGAGTCGTATGCCCAAAGAGCATCATTCAGTTTAGTGCTCCAGTCTCACCTAAACTTGCTAACAGTTCTTGTCAATATCTTTGTAATCTCCTTGTTGGTGACTTTTCCTTGACTGTTCACTTGGAGGTGGTATGGTGTAATCAATTTATGCTCAACCCCTAAGTCTTACATTAATTTTTGAAAAGTTGCATCTGTGAAGTGGGTATCATTGTTTGAAATAAGTGCACGAGGCACACCAAACCTATTTATGATTTTTTTTTTTTTGAACAAATCATGCAGCTGTAGATGAAGTACAATCCTTAACAGCAACTACTTCTGCCCATTTAGTTAGGTAATCAATAGCAACAATGATATAGGATTTTCCATTGGACATTAGTGTAATTAGCACCATAAAATCAAATCCCCAAATGTCAAAGGGTTCTAATGGTTGGATCCATTGTTGTGAATCCTCCATTCTAGCAGTCATTCCCCCATCATGTTGATAATGCTCACAAGATTGGATGAATTAATGGGCATCCCAAAACAATATAGGCCAATAATATCCTACAAGCAAGATCTTGATGGTCGTTCATCTCCCAGCATAATGACCCCCACAAGGACCCTCATGAGCATCTTGAAGAACTCATAGTTGATCTATATCGGGAACACACCATCGAACTAAGCCATTGGAACACACTTTGTAAAGTTGGNTAAGATCAAACTCTTGTAAGATTACAAGCCATGGTATGATACAAGGGCTTACCATTGGCTTATTCATGAGGAACCTTATTGCACTTTGATTTGTATGTATATATACTTTATATCCCAATACATAGTGTCTAAGCTTTTCTAGTGTAAACACTACAGCCATTCATACTTTCTCTGTGGTAGTGGAGTTAAGTTTTGCACCAACGATGCTTCTACTTGCACAGTGGATGTAATAAGGATGCTTTTGGTCATATAACTATATAAGTACAGCTCCTTAGGCATAGTTGGATGCATCAGTCATGATATGGAATGGTTTGGATGAGTTAGGAGCTTGTAGAATGGGTGTTTCTACTAGCTTCTCTTTTAGAGTTTGAAAAGCTAATTCTCATTCCCTAGTCCACTCGAAAGGTACATCCTTTTTCGTTAATTCCACCAATGGTTTGGAAACCTTTGAAAAGTTCTGCCAGTATGTCCAAGGAATGATCGAATATCCTTGACCGTTTCCAGTTGATGGGTAATTCCTCGGATAACTTTGATTTTCTCAGGGCTACCTATATCCTTGTGTGTAAGATTTTGTGCGCTAGTACTATGCCCTCTTGGACCATCAAATGGCTTTTCTGCCAGTTGAGCCTCAAATTGGTTTCTACACATCAGTTTTCTCATTGCATTATGAACCTTCAACAGCATGAAGTTGTTGCAACATGTATGCCAATCATGTTCCTATTATAAAGAATTTAAACATCATTTCAAATGGAAAAAGATCAATTGTCTTTGGCCATGATCTATTTATAGTCATAAATATGAACCATTCGGCATGCCAAAACCTTTTATCTTGATTTATTCACTATGGTACCACAAACACCTATAAGGCTACAACACACATTTAAATGCTGAATTTTCAAAAATATCTGCAAAAGAAATGTTAACATGCAAAAATTAAAGAAATAAGATACTATGATCAAATCTATTCTACCATCTAGAGACATTAACTATATTTTCATCCAAAAGGTCAAAATTGTTAAAGCGAAATCCTTCTAGTTTGAAGATTACAAAGATTATGAAGTACATTTTTTCCCTGACCATTGAATTATGAGACATGATGTAACAGTAGAAAGAAACAAAACACTTTTATTTCATCGTGGTAGATTCCATGATGGAGAAGAAACAACACATGAAAGTCTACAAAGCATTTAAAAAACAAATTGGATCAAGAGGGTGCAAGGAAAATGGAAAAGGAGTAAAGGAATAGAGGATGTAGGAGTAATTTAGTTTTCATCAAATTTAACTTTTTACATGATATGTTTGATGAAAATAGACATCTTTAAAATAATAATTCAATTCCTTTCCTAGGTAGAAAAATGGCTCTTTCAAGATTCATCCTCCATTCTCTTTGCATATTAAAATACACGAAATGGTAGTTTTTAGATATTAAATGTGCTATACATGATAAAGTGTAATATGTACATGTAAGTATTGTCACATCTATGTAAATATTATTTTGGCTAAGAGGCCAACAACTAGTTGGCTAGACTTTAGTATGGAAAATAAATAATCATAATCATAAATGTTGGGTTAACACATGAATATGACCTACAAACCACAAGTCATATATTCTTAACTATATCTTAGGTAGCTGTCATAAAAGAAATTCTAAAACTACTTTATCTTATAGATTTTGTACATTATTTTTTATTTTGTTTCAAAGATATAAATTTAATATGTAGTAAATTTTACAAGTAAGCAACAGTAACTTCACTAATTAATAACTAATTCTAACATATTTTTTTAAACTTTGTATCTTAGGTTTCCTTATATTATAAATAATAGTCTGTTAGTTGGAATTGCACATAGACAACCACTATACCTCTTGTATTATTATCTAAATTCTACCAAAGTCTTGTGCTAATTGTATGTCCTTGAACCTTGAAATGGGGTAGTCTAATTTACTTTCAAAATAATGAGATGATTCTTTTTTTAATCCATAATTTTGAGTATCAAAAATTCTAAATTTCTTATAATTTTTTTCTTAAAATTTGGAATTTATAGAGTTAACATCTTGTATTGCTTTTCATGTTTGGATGCAAATCTAATATAATCCTCACTTCTCTCTTATTACAAATGCCTCAAGCTTTATGGGTTTTAGCTACTTAAATGTTTTGTGATTAAATTCATTGTACCTTAATTAATATCACATTATTTTGATAACTATGTATGCTTGGTTTTTTTTATAGTATTAATAAAGGATTTATAGAACCACAACTAATTTTTATATGCTTGCTCTTATGGGGCCTTTCTTTGTAGGATGAATATTGAGCCTTTAGGTGACAAGGATATATAGTTAGTGTAATACTTGTAACACTGATCAAACTATGCTATCCTTGTATAAAAACATGAGAGAATGCTTATTAATACTTGTCAAGTAAAGAAGTTAAACATTTATAGGTGGTAGGAAGTTCATATATGAATTTAAATCTTAATTTATGCCATCACTTACGTCCTAGAAAATTTGCTAAATATGAAGTTTAAAACTATTGCTTTGCTTGTAAGAAGTCAACTACAAGGTCATTTATTTGGTTCATATTTTTTGAATATAGATATAAATCCAAGTAACTAAAGAAATAAGAGTTTTTAAACATTACAAAAGGACATAAAAATGTAAGGCAATCATTGTAATCGAAAATGGGCAAGCTAAATAACAAGATGCTTTATGTAATCAATGACGTAGAGCCTACTTATTAAGGTACGTAATATTTATCCTAAAGTCACACGGTTTGATTCTAATGTATTAAGTAATATATAAAACTTGATTAGAATTTTAGTTTAATAAATAATAAATAATTAGATAAACTAATTATACTTATCAAAATTTATGCATTACATTTAAGAATTTTGATATTCAAATATAATTGTACTCAACCTATAAATTTAAGTTTTTTCATTATAAGCTTCCCTTCAAAACAGATACATTTGTTGACATATCCTTATACTAAAAATTAAAATAATTCAAGTCAATAGTTTAATGCATCAAACCCATGTTTGAGTTCAATTAATTAAAAAATGAATTGGCCAAGTGCAAGCATAAAGATTTGATGCAAAGTGTGATGGTCCACAAAGTAGAGTTGAAGCAGAACCTAATAGAATCACACCTTGGAAACAATGGAAAGACAATAGTGTTCCTATCCAACCTTCATTCCAACCTAATAGTAGCTCTTTGTCTAGTCCATGCATGTGTATCAGTCTAGCAACTTATTTTCCTCTATAGTCTCCAGGATCACTTTTGAGTTTACGATACCAAAATCATGAAAGAGTAAGACCGAATCAACACAACCCAAAGAATAAGAACATTACTTGGTATACAAGTAGAGTACTTCGCAATAGCATCAACGTAATGAAAGAAAGTAAAGAAAAAATAGTGGAAAGATAGGATAAGAAGCTGGAGTAGAAGCAAAGATGCTTGTGTTTCTTCACAAGAGGCCACCAGCCAGCCAAGGAAAGGGCCCAAAGGCACAAACGCAGGTCACGTTGCTCGCAGGAAGAACATAAAAGGCTAGCATGTGTTCAAGCCAGCAAAAATGATTAGTCAAAAACACCCAGAAATGGCCATAAAAAGCAACCACAACCACCTAAGCTTCATTTTTGAAGTGTTTTCACAATGAATTGTAGCAGCAGCAGAGATTCAAACTAACAAAACAACAATGGTGGATGTGAAGGAGGAGGCGCTTCAACACAGGAAGGAGGTAATCCCACACGTGTAATGAACCCGTTGTAGCTTTTACATATTGTAATGATACCAAACCAATTTAGCAACCAGAGGGAGTGGGCAATAATGTGTGCATCAGCCAAAGATGGGGTGGATGTGGGCCCCATGATTTGGAACATGCCCCATAAGGCTCTAAAGCCAGTATTTGTAGCAATGAAATTCATCACAAACGGGGCTTCCACCCGCCCATTGCATTTTTCTTTTTCGTATCCATGAAAAAATATTTTCGTTTTAGGTTCTATGGCACAAAAAAAAATCCATGAAAAAATCTAAAACCATTGTTTGATGCACTAAGGAGTTAACTTAAAAGGTTAGAGAGTTGCTTATAGGATAAGAGTTAGTTTAAAGTGTTGGAGAAGCCAAAATTGCTTTTTTTCAAATAATAGAATCTGGTGTTTATTTATTTATTTTATTGAAAAAAAATTTATACTTTTATTTTTAGTATATTTTTATTCTTTAATATAGTAGTTCTTCCATATCATCATCTTCATCCTAATTATGGCATATATAGTTTTTATTATTCATTTTATTTAATTTAAATATGTTCTATGTTATCCATAAATTGGTACTAAGTTATCAATAGATATGCAGTCATTCATAATTGATAGTTTTGTATGTTTAGGTTCTTTCATGAGTAGGCAACTCTTATTGAAACTGCTGAAAAATTACAAAATTGTATTAAGTTTTCTCAAGAATTTGGTCTTTTACATAGAGAAAAAATTTTCTCCAATTGTAGAATACTGATAAAAATGAGAAGGGATGCTTCACACAAAAAAAATACTACGATTTGTATGTTCCCAATGGGATGCTAAAGAAAGCATTCATTATGAAAAATTTGAAGTTAGATATCAAAAAAAAATTAGAATTTAGATATTGATGAATCAAAATGTAGAATTGAACAAGATTCTAAAAATATTTTCCTCATAGCTATTCCAAATACATGCAAAGAAACATTTCTAGATTACATTTATAAGTGGATCAAACCTTGTAGCATTATATACAATGACATGTGGAAAGCTTATGACATAGAATGGCTTCGCCAACTTTAATTTGATCATCAAATAGTGAATCATTCATTGCCCTTTCAACATCCAAACACAGGACATAGGTGTTCATACTAATACTACACAGTGAGCAATGAAAGCTCATATTCCACAAAATGGATCATGACAAGAGCTACATGGCTCATATCTGATGGAGTACATGTGGAGAAGAAAATTTGCCCCAAAAAACGAATGCACTTTTTTATGCTTATTAAACATATTTTTGAGTTTTGCATGTCTCCCCTCCAACTTAGAATCTATGACATAATTAGATTATTTTACATGCATGTAATAGTTTACCTAAATTTGATAATAACGTTTGTTTTATGAAATTTGCAACTTATGTCTCTATGATTATGTTTATAATATTAGTAATTTGATATTGCAACAAAGCCTTAATGCTTAGAAATATCATAGTTGCAAATAATTTCTAAGGTTTTCTACTTACCAAATACTTCTTAATGTCTATGACTATAATTCAAACAAACACATATATTTACACAAGTATAATTTAGTGTGACCTACATTCATAGCTTTGTACTTAGCAAAAGCTAACTATTTCAACAAAATAATGTGGATGTCATAAGAAGAAAGCCAAGTTGAATATCATATTTTTTCTTGGTTTAGTTGATGAACTCCATTAATAGGTAACCTTAAAGATATTACCACAAATCTTTACTAACATTGGAGAGTTCCAAAAAATAATTATTAAATCAATAGTTTTTATTTCTAATTGGTTTAGTTTAAATCTAATTTTTTATTAAAAAAATGGCATATATTCTATGGTATTGATGATTCATATTAGTCATAACTGATAGATTTTGGAATTTGTTTCTTTTTTACTTTAGAACCGTGTCATTTGTATATGACTTTTTTAAGTAATTTNAATGCTGATGGTATCCCCATTATGCATTGTTCCTATACATATTGAAGTAGTTTGTTGATGAGCGACGAGGTACCCCTACGCTCAACCATACAAATACGAGCGTTTCATGCACGATGCGGTCGAATTCAAAGGACTAAGTGCTTATGCGCCCTTGTAGAACAAGGATGGGTTGATTGATCATCATCTTCCCAAGCTTACCTGTATGTCATGATTTTATGGTTAAGTAAGCTTGAGGCATATGATTTTTATAACTTTTATGTTTTTATGTCCTGTGCTAGTAGGAAAAGAGAGAGATAACTAGGTGACTAATTTAAATTAACTACTCATTAACTAAGTTCTAACTAATCCTAACACAAGCATTTGTTCCCACTTTCCATACGCATCCTGAACTAGAGCAACACTGCTGGGATTACCAAACGTTAATCGTTACTGGGTTACCAAGCGTTACACGCATGCTCAAAGTGGTCGTGCTTATGTAATTTAATGATTTTATTAATTGATCAAAAATGAATTGTTGTGCTAATAACAAAAATGTAAAGTGCATAAAATAAAATAGAATAAATGCATAAGTAAAATAAAAAGGAATGTGTAAGAAAAAAAATCTCAACTGCTGCAAGGATGAATCAAAGTGCTCATCTTTATTGCCATACACAAGGTGTGCTTAGGTACACAATGCTCAAATAAAGATCCATCCACACTTAGACCTCCTGTTGTGGGCACTTGGAAAATACTCTAACTTTCAAATAGACTACAAGAGTTTTGCTACTTGACTACTGAAACACTTCCTCCAATTGTGCGCTTGGGCATTGTATTTATAGGCTTGGGAGCAGCTACTCTAATAATTAGAGTAACAACTCTAATAATTAGAATAACTACTAAAGTAACCTTTAGAGTAACCACTCTAATAATTAGAATAACTACTAGAGTAACCACTCTAATAATGAAAGTAACTACTATAGTAACCACTCTAATAATTAGAGTAAGTGCTAGAGTAACTGCTAAAGTAACCACTTTAATAATTACAATAACTACTAGAGTAACTGCATCATACCCCCACGACTGAATGAAAACTCGTCCTTGAGTTCCTTACAAAATATTTGGAAGGTATGGGATTATTGACTAATTGACAATTGATGATGGAATGGGATGATAGACTCAACGTGCCCAATGAATAAGCATATTACAACATTAGTGTTCATGACCATTGTGGTGAACACTTGTACATAAATGACATCCAAGCCTTTATTTGGCAGCTTGTAGAGAAAGAGAGAGAAAGAAAATGAAATTTGTTGCCGCCAATGCTAAGATTTCACCTTCCATTGTTTATCCATAGCCACACCACCAGACTTGCTCCTTTAGTAAATACTTCAATTCCAGTCCATCTTGAGTGCTTGCTCCAAGTCCAGTCCATTGTTTGTATGATCGCCATCTGCACACACAACAGAGTCACAAATGAGCAAGGATAGATAAACTACAATGCAGTTGATACCTTACCTCAATATCAAGCACATTAGCTGAGTTGTGGTTATGGAAGAAACTGGTTTGGAGATTTATCATAGGTGACTACCCAAGGTCTAAGGGTTAGGCAAATAGTAAAATGGAGAAAATCAAAAAATTTGTGTCAAGGCCCCCATAACTAAGAGCAAACCTCTGGTAGCTATAAGATGGAAAAATATAAGTGATGGGATGCGATATCACATGGCCCGCGATATCGCGTACATGATATTGCAGTCCACCATCAATTCTATAAATAAGGGGCGGCTCTCCCTTGTTTCTCCATCTAGATCTAGACCTTAGCCAAACTATTGCCATTTTTCCATTCCAGAGTTAGAATATTTTCCATGTGCCTGCAGTAGGAGTCCCAAAGTGAACGAATCTTTATTTGAGCTATTTTGTACCTGAGCATACAATTGTGTACGACAATAAAGATGAACTTTTGGAAAAACCTTGCAGTGCATGGATTAACCTAAATAAGACTTTAATTATTTTTATTTGTTGTTCATTGTTTAAATGCTTTCTTAAGGACTTAATCTCTCTCAACCCTCAACTCTCATAGTTAAGTGCATTCAGTAAAACCACTTCGAGTACCTGCGTTACGCTTGATAATCCCAGTAACGAATAGCATTTGGTAACCCAGTAGCATTGCATTGGTTCAGGGTGTGAAACAGCAAGTGGGGAATGGATACTGATGCTAGGTTAATTAAAGCTTAGTTAGTTAAAGTTAGTGAATTAGTCTCTTCACCCTTTTCCCTCTTAGCATAGGTGATAAAAATGGAAAAGATATAAAAATCACTTGCCTCAAGCTTACTTAATAATACAACCATGAAAAATACAAGTAAGCTTGGGAGGACAACGATTGATTAACCTTAGGTGTTCCATAAGGCGTGTAGGCACATAGTCTGTAGAGTTTGTATGGATCGCGCGTGTAACACTCGTATTCGTATGGTTGAGTGTAGGGGTACCTCGCCACTCATCAATGAGGAACAAGAAAGATGGGAAAGAATAACAACAACAACGTCAATGAAATGGATGTCATGGATGGGGATGAAACAAGAGATGATTGATTGTAGTAAATGTTTAAGAAAAAGAACTTAACAATTGCACCAAAAAAGAATGCCAGTGGGTCCACCCCAAAGTAGGCTCATGCCTTTTATGCCCTAACAAACCCACAAACCAAAGAGTCTGTAGGCTCTAGGAATGTCATTTGGAAACAAGAGTTAAAAACTTACCCACAAGAATTCACCAAAGAAAAACAATGCATCAACCTAGAATGGACTAATGATAAAATTGGCAATGAGGTGGAAAAATGGGAAGAAAGGTAGAGAGGAGAGGATGGAATGGAATCCCAAGAACAAGGTTGTGTACAGTTCCTTGTATATTTTATGGTTAATATGACTGAGAAGAAATCATTCCAAATCCAAACTCAAACCAACCACATTCAGTGGCCTCACATCAATACACTTGGTCAATCCATCCTCTTGAAGCAACAAGATGCCTTCACAAAGAGTGACCACCATCACGAGGAGAGCGAGACGGACAAGCAGGAAGTGAGAAAGGGCTTTAGTTAGAGAGAACCTTCAAGCATGGGTAACATGTCTTTCCAGTTTCATAACCAATGCTTGTAGTCCATATTGCTTTATTATGTCTAAGGGATGTACTTCAAATACTCACTTTTCTCCTTTCTTTTCTTTTCTTTTTTCTTGCGTGAGAACACCACCATGCAAAGACTTATTTCTATTCACTTGGCTTCCTGATTTTTGAACAATGTCACAATGGTGGAAAACCCAAGAAACAAGCATCTAAACACCCAAGAGAATGGCCAACACAAATGCATCGAATCCCCTTGAAGTCAGATCCTTTTCATCCTTTGAGTCTTTCCTTGGTTTGAAAAGTACCCAGCCACCAATTCATTAATAAATTTACTTAGAAAAAGGGGACTATATAGTTCCAAGACAAAGGAGACCATAGAGTTGTATGGATGAGTGGGACAATGTGGACTCATTGCCTATTTTACCAAAAGAACCATACCTTAATATCAACATCATAATTCAAAGGTAGAAACCAAACATTAGTAATCAATATGATATAATGCAATCCACCATCCACCATCATGAACACTTATTGGATGATGAATAAAAGTAAATCAAACTAAGAAATGCTAAAAACATAAACGATGGTGTAAAAAAATAACAAAAGTTAAAAAAATGTGTAAAACAAAAATTCAAAAAGAATTGAGGGCCTAAAATGGTTAGCATAGGTGGCCATCTTTCCCACGACTGAGTTAGAAGGAGGAGATCCAAAATAGTGAGCAAGGTTGTCCATCAACAGAGGTAGCATGTGTATTGGCATTCCTAAGCTCATGGAAAGGTTTGGTTTGTTGTACATTGACCAATAGTTTCTTATCTAGCTCTCAGGTTTGTATATTGTCATGGAACCTGAAGGAAAAGTTTCATAAATAATATAAGGTCCTTCCCATAGTGTTTGAAATTTATTCCACTGTGGCACATGTGTGGGATTCTAGTAGAGAACCTTATCTCCCAGTTGATATTTAACTTTCCTAATCCTTAGGTCATGACGTTGTTTATTGAATGCCTTGTGCAACTCGTTAGATGAAAGGGTAGCTAGTCGGTCTTCATCTAGCAAGTTAAGGATTACTAACCATTGTTTCTATGCTAGACCAAGGTCAAGGTTGAGGTTACATGCCATGGATAGTGTACGAAGCTTAGTTTGAATGGGAAGATTTGGTAATTTACCGTACACTAACTCATAGGAAGAGTAGCTTGTAGGGAGTTTCCATGTGGAGCGGTATGCCCAAAGAGCATCGTTCAATTAAGTGCTCCAATCTCGCCTAAACTTGCTAACAGTTCCTATCAATATCTTTGTAATCTCCTTGTTGGTGACTTTTCCTTGACTGTTCACTTGGAGGTCATATGGTGTAGTCAACTTATGCTCAACCCCTAGGTGTTACATTAATTTTCGAAAAGTTACACCTGTGAAGTGGGTACCATTGTCTGAAAAAAGTGCACGAGGAACACCAAACCTATTTATCATTTTTTTCTAAACAAATCATGCAACTATAGATGATGTATAATCCTTAATAGCAACTGCTTCTACCCATTTAGTTAGGTAATTAATACCAACAATGATATAGGCTTTTCCATTGGACATTGGTGTAATTAGCACCATAAAATTAAATCCCCAAATGTCGAAGGGCTCTAATGGTTGGATCCATTGTTGTGGATCCTCCATTCTAGCAGTTATTCCCCCATCATGTTGATAATTCTCACAAGATTGCACGAATTAATGGGCGTCCCAAAACAATATAGGCCAATAATATCTTGCAAGCAAGATCTTGATGGTCGTTCATCTCCCAACGTAATGACCCCGACAAGGACCCTCATGAGCATCTTGGAGAACTCACAGTTGATCTATATCGGGAACACACCATCAAACCAAGCCATTGGAACACACTTTGTAAAGTTTCACATTGATTTCCATAAGGTACTTGGCTTGGTGAAGAAACTGTTGTTTCTTCTTAAGGTTTAACTCCTGTGGTATTTTTTGGGTGAGGAGATAGGTAAGAATGCTACTGTACCAGTTTGTCTCTATGGTTAATTGATTATTTACTACACTAGCAAAGAAGAATTCATTAGGAAAATAATCAGAAATTGGATACTCATCCTCTTTGTTGTCCCATCGCAACCGAGATAAATGATCAACAACTACGTTCTCGATGCCTTTACGATCAATCATCGTAAGATTACAAGCCATGGTATGATACGAGGGCTTACCATTGGCTTATTCATGAGGAACCTTATTGCACTCTAATCTGTATGTATATATACTTTATATCCCAATACATAGTGTCTAAGCTTTTCTAGTGTAAACACTACAGCCATTAATTCTTTCCCTGTGGTAGTGTAGTTAAGTTGTGCACCAACGATACTTCTACTTGCACAGTGAATGTAATAAGGATGCTTCTAGTCATCTAACTATGTAAGTACAGCTCCTAAGGCATAGTTGGACGCATCAGTCATGATATGGAATGGTTTGGATGAGTCAGGAGCTTGTAGAATGGGTGTTTCTACTAGCTTCTGTTTTAGAGTGTGAAAAGCTAATTCTCATTCCCTAGTCCACTCGAAAGGTACATCCTTTTTCGTTAATTCCACCAATGGTTTGGAAACCTTTGAAAAGTTCTGCCAGTATGTCCAAGGAATGATCGAATATCTTTGACAGTTTACAGTTGATGGGTAATTCCTCGGATAACTTTGATTTTCTTGGGGCT
>MNCI01038176.1:2665-16330 GCA_015680685.1 Gnetum montanum | reverse complement strand
AAATTTTAACAATAGAGCAAGGGTTAGATCAACATTGCAAAATTACTAAAGCTATTTTGTTATAGAAAAAGAAGGATAAAAATAATTTGAACAATTATTGAATGATTATTTTTAGTAATATTTTTGCTAAGTCATTAGGCACTCTACTAGAAAAGAGAACTCATTCTTCAACTAAAAGTAACCAGGTTAGGTTATGGTGTCAAGCAAGTTTTAGACAAAATCACTCCACTATTGATCACTTAGTTATTCTCAAACACTACATGGAGTTTGCAAAAATGCCTAATAAAAAAGTTTTTTTTATCTTATTGATTTTGTAAAGCATATGATTTAGTGATTTATACAAAACTATGATTACATATGCATCAATTGGCCTCACTTTAGATGTAATTGTAATAACTCAAATATTGTATGAGCAAGTGATTATTGAACTAACATATTGAAAGTAAAAAAAATAATAATTCCAACACAAACTTAGAGTTAAGTAAGGTTGTCCACTTTCTGAAACTCTCTTTGGTATCTTTATTAATAAAATTCAAAAATGGTTATGGAATGAGAAAGATAGTTATGCTATTGAAATTGAATCCCAAGTAGTAAACCTTCTTTTATATGTAGATGATGCTACTCTAATCTCCACTATTGCAGAAGGTACACAAAATATGATGCAAATTTTAGAAAATTATTATTGCTTATAGGGTCTTCAAATAAATGTAAATAAAAATAAATTAGTAATATAGGGTACATGAAATACCTATTAAACTTCTATTTTAGAGGTACTAATGTGCAAATAGTATATTCTTTAAAATATGTGGGTTTCATGTATATGAATAATTACATGTGAGGGAAGTTGTAAATCCTCATTAATTATCTAGAAAATATCCTATAAATAACTAATAGAGATGCTACAAAACCCTAAGGATTTGGATTTAACCTTGATTTACTAACTCAAAAGGAAGAAAAAAATAGATATAAATTATTAATTAAGAGCATAAATATAGTAAAGTAACATAGCGTAGAAAAATTTTATAATACTTGTATATATAATTAAATAAAATTTAAATAGAGAAGAATAGAGTTTTGCATAGCTAGAAAAAGGTAGTTTTCTAAAAATTTCACTATTTATATCATAAAATAATATGTTAAATAATAATCTTAATGACACTTAGTTCATCTCAATTGGATATCTAGAAATAAATTTATTCACATTTTAAGTTTACTAAATTAAATAATAAAATATTAATATATAATAAATCATATTAAATTTTTCCCAAACATATAGCATCCATCGAAATGAAACATGTTCCTTACAATGTCACAATCCAAATGGCATAGACAAAAATTTCATATCCATCATACTTTATTATTTATTCACAAAAATAAGTACACAACACAAGCATCCAAAAAGTATACAAGGTTTCTATTTTACTAAAATACAAAATATACAGAAAATATGTTTCAAGTGCAGAGGATCCGTATGGTACAAAATTCATGCACCTTTCATTCCATGTCCTCTTCAAGTGTTTCCAATGCTACTTCGGGCTCTCTGTATCGAAATCCAAAAGAAGTTAGAACCCCTCAAATAGGAAAAGTTATTTTATTTCCCTCTTCATAAGCATAAAGGTTCTAGACCAAAAGTCTCAAGTTATGGGCTAGGTAAAGGTTTCTAGTTAAATATTCAAAAATATTTCAAGGTCCAAAAATGCCACAAATTTTTCAAAAATCTAAATAAAATAGAAAAATTCAAACATTATATATTTTAATTATTTAATTATTTAGTATTCAAAAATATCACAAATTGTTCACCAAAAACCCAAATAACATATTCTTTATCTAGGCATCTCTGAAGGCTAGGTCTTGGTTATCCTTACTACTAAAGAGACTCACCAACAAGTCTTGGAATAATCTCACTACTATCATCACATTAGCCTCATAACCCCAAACAAGTCATTCATGGTTAGGACTTGGCAATAGTTTCACTACTAACATTCTTAACGGTTGAGGCACATGTATCATCAAAAGGATAGGTTTTGACTATGCCTCACCACACACCACTAGACTCAATTGCTTAGTGCCATGGTCTCAACTAAACCCATAGCCTTACATGAACTTATGAATTAAAATCTAAGGTTGCAAATCTATCCAACCCTCGTTCCCATGGGATGGATCCTACAAAGGAACACTTCACTACTGCATGTAGATGGGGAAATCTAAAAGATTCACGACTCCTACTACCAATTGAGCAAAATGGGTCCCATAAATATTATTTTATTCCAAAAATTTAAAGATTTCAAAATAGCCAAAGTTCACAAAATACTCACACAATCATGTTTAAATCATGAGCTGATCCAAAAAAACCATAAATTATCTAAGAAACAAGTTGGACAAATTCTTTACAATTCCAAAAATTTACCAAAAGACATAAAATGATTTGGACAAGACTAAAATATTGATTTCCATATAAGAACAAGCCCAAAATTTTAAAATTTCAACAAAAACTCAACATCATAATTAAAATCATGGAAATGCAACTTAAAACCAGAAGTAAAAGGAAAGTGTACAAAATCCATAGCAAAATAGAGCACCTACATAAAAAGAAAGTAAAATAATCTTTCTTACTAACTAAGATGCCCAACATTCATGTGATAGCACTACCCTTTTGACTCTTAAAATAAAACTTGATTTTTAATATTTTTTAAACAAAATAATTTTCATAAGTCCATTTTGTATTTTTCTCTTACCACTAATATCCTTGCACTCAAACACCCATAATAGACACATAGGAACTCCAAATCAAATTCCATTTAAATCTACAAAATCTTTATCAAGTGTTTTACCTAATCATATGCTAAAATCTTATCTATGCATTACTTATCATAGTCACCTAGTTCAAATGCTAAAATGTTTATGGTATTTTAGTAAACTAGAAAATGTGATATCTCGAAAACTGTAACTTCGATTCTAGTGAAGAAAGGATTAAAACTAACATTTTCGAACATCTCAAACATAATGGTAAGGTTAGATTCTAAGTAGGACATATCCTAAGGTACTTCTTTAATAGAGTTGATTTATGCAATATTTAATTATAATTAGAAGTAATCTCTAAATGCTAGTTTAATGACAAAAAGTAACAAGAAATATGTTTTGGCTAGGGTCAGGGTTCGACACTACTTCATGAACAAAGTATTATATAATCACAAGCAGATAATAAAGAATAAATATGCATAATTGAATGTGCATAATACAAATTGAATATTCATAATTGAATGTGCATAAAGAATAGAATATGCATAGCCAAATACATGTAAAAGCATAATAGTTGATAAAAAGTAAAACTTTCTGAGGTAACTAGATTTCAACATTTAATTATAAGATATTTAGAAGATTTATGACTAAGCTCTAATAGTAGTCAAATAAAGGATACAAAATTTTAACAAAATACCCTTACTAGCAAATTGCATACTCTTATGTAGGAATCTAACAACAACAAAAACAATGATAACAATAAGCTAATCTATTGAAATGCATCTAATAGTATTAAAGAATTAATCACCTGCATTCAATTAAATAATTAAATTAGTGTAAATTTCTAAGTTATGATAGAAGTATATTAAAGAAAAAATAGTAGGAAGTTCCAAGGCTCTGTACACTTGCAAAAATAAGTGCAAGGATTTTGGACTCTAGACTTGGAAGGTTATAAAATTTTTTTTTGAAACTATCATCTATCTTACTATTTTATATGGATGTTTTTTTTGGGAACCTAAACTCAGTGCTAAACTTTGGAAAAATATTGAAAGAGTGCAAAAAAATTTCTTCTTGATGAGCTAAAGATGAAGATGTAAATAGCTCACTTAATGTTATTATGTGAATGTGATTTATTATCTCTAGAAATAGAAGCCTTGTGCCAACTCATTACATACACTTAAAACTTTCATATCTCAAGCAAAGACAAATTTTATAAAACATTTCTTAAGAATTGGAAAGACCATAGATGGTATTTTCAAGGAATGCAATGGTTGAGAAAATGGAATATCCCTTTAGAGGACATGTTGCAAAATCCTAAGCATATTTTCCAACTAGTCAAGCAAAAGGTGAAGGTTTTAACACAAATGTGGTCTATTGTAAAAAACAAGAGACAATTTTATTTACATCATATTAGATTTAATAAAGTAGATGTAGAAGCTCATTAACTCTCAACTACTATTCCAATCAAGTATAGGAATGCTATTTGTAAACTTCACTTAAGTTCTCATCATCTTAGAATTAAAATTGGAAGATGAATTTAACTCCTCTAACAAGAGCACATTGGTAGGTTGTGTAGGGTAAGAGCCCTTGAAGATGAGTTACATTTATTTCTTTCTTCTGTTGTGACTATTCATTTGAGATAATGTTAAAATGTTATAGTAAAAAACTTTTATGAATTATTTTTGATATACCCATTGGTGCTTGGTTAATTTATAGAGTTTGCCTTTATTTTTTATGAAAATGTAATATCTTTCTAATAGATTCTATGGGTATTTGGATGTAATAAATCTTCAATTTGATTTCATTTCATATATGTTATTTTTATTGCAACATTCCTTTCAAGTTAACATAGTCTAATATTAAACTTAGCATCTTCAAATGCAAAGCATGTCAACCAATGGGCTAAGGTAGCATTCTATTGATCTTAAGCCATGAACTAGTGTTTCTTGGTTCTTTCTCCATATCATGCTATATAAATTACTATTTGAGATCTAAAATCATTGAGATAGAATACCTAGCCAACTCCTTTATCATAAACAAATGAACTCTATTGAGTTAATAACCTAGCCAACTCCTATAGTATGATGAGCAGTGTGTACAAAGCCCAAGAATGAATTCACTGAGCTACAACATGTGTTCAAAACTTAAGGAATTGATAAAAAATATGATATTTTATATAAAATACTAGATAAAAGAACATTGCATTCTATTGTTAAAGTAATGATGGAAGCTGAAAAATTTTGGTTTTCCTTGTATTCCCCATGGAAAAACATATGCAGTGTTTTAAGGGCTTGTAAACAAAGTTTTTCAATCATGCAAGTATTGCTTTTGGGAAAAAGATACATAATTTGTTAATAGCTTATAATCATGTATGAGAAAATGAGGTATTAGCCTAATGGTGAGACTCTTGATTTGAAAGCTCCAAGTCACGAATCCAATTTTGATGGGCAATGCTAAATTATAAAGTTCTAATTAAACTATATATCTTAGGGTGTACGTACATTAGAATTATTTCATGTTTTTGTGGGTCCCCCTAACCATAAATATAAAGCAAATACCAAAGTTTTTAGATTAAATGAAAATGATTTACTATATTTTTTAACAAGGTTTTAATATATTATATATGAATCTTATATATTATTGATGACTCTTAAAGATTCATTGAGGAAGTGTTTACAGCTAATAATTCTAGTTGTCATATATAAGTTTGATTGAATAGAAAAAAGGACAAATAAGAAAGACAAATTCATCCTTCACTACAATATCTACACAAAATCTATGTCTATTGCTCTCTTGAAATATTAATCCATCATTTTATCTTATTCAAGAGGAAGTGCAAACCAACTTGATTTTCAATTATTACAATTTTAATTTGCATTGTAACTACAAAAAAAAATAAACAACTATAAACAAATCTAGAACATATAGCTAATATGAATCTTTTGTAAAACTTTAGTAGAATTTTATAATTCAATGCTACCTACTAGAATCAAATCCTGACTTGGAGTTTCCAAATCTAGAGTCTTACTACTAGGTAATTACAATAGACATATAAGTAGGCTTTTGCATTAAAGATGCTCCTTACACATAATATAAGTAGGATTTTGCGTTAAAGTCATTATTTCCTCTCATGGAATCATCCTTTTTCTTTGATAACATTATAAACTTCTATAAAAAGGTACATTCTAAGTATAATAAGTATCTTTCAACAAAAAGTCATAAATTGATAAAGAGCTACAATTTTTACAAGAAATATATCTACTTTAGCTCACACAATATCATATGAAGTTTGAAGTTTTATGCTAAAATCTTACTGCAAAAAATATTTTTGAACATATTCCATATGTCTCCATTTGGTTATTGAAAGTTTTAGTCATGCTAAAAATTGGTTTAAAAAGATGTCTCATGTCTAAATTTGTTCTTTTTTGTACTTATTACAAACAATTTAAAACACATGCATACCATTAAAGATCCTCTAAGAGACAAAACTTTGTTATGAACTTCTATTTGAAAGTAAAATGCCTAAAAACTTCCAAGAAGGAATAACTTTTCTTTGTGTAAAACTAAGATAAAAATATTCTTTGTATGATTTTATATCACAAATCATTATTTTGGTTTTAATGACATTAACTTTTACCCCTCTAATAACATTAAAATGAACTAAGATTTTTAGCCTAATTTTATTTAAGATTAGGTTTTTATTATTAGGACCACATCATTGGTAAACATTAAAATATTCATAGGCAAATTACCAACCTTAATATACTTTATTACAATGTTCTATATCCACTATTGCAACTCATTAACAAATCCCCTTATTTTAACAAATCATTTAGGAATTAGACATATGTAATTAAAAATCAATTTTTCTTATAAATTTTAGATAAATTTTTTACAATATCTTTTAGGGTCCTATGGAAGTATCTCAAAATTATTTAATTCTACCTAATTGTTAAGTTCTTTCTTTAATATAGTATTAAATAGTTTTACAAAAAAAATGAACTATCATGATAAGTTTATAGTGCTTAAAGGTACTTCAATCATCTTTTTTGACAAGCATAATAACTATACTAATGCATTGGTCCTTTGATCATCCATTTTGTATAATGCTATTTGACAAATTCTAAAAAAATTGATGACAAGTACACCTTAAACAAATAGGCAATATGATATATTAAAATAATTATAAAATAATACAAACATGCCTCAACTATGATTTGAACTAATAACTTCTTACTTACAAAAATAATCAACTAACCACTTGAGCTACCTATCACTAACATTCTACTAGGGCTTTTAACTCTAAATCATCTTTCATATCTTAAACTTTTCTTACCTTGTTGACTTCTTATAGCATTTGTTTTCTTAGTTACCTTGCTTTTCTTAAGCTTCAAGTTGCAAGTTCAATTTCTGTTTATTTTGTTAAACCTTTGATAAGCAACAAATACCCCCTACACTCAACCATACAAATCACTAAGCATTCATGCATGATGTAGTCAAATTCTATGGATTCTATGTGTTCCGATACACTAGCCTCTAGGAAGTGAAATTGCCCTAACACTTGTGATATGCAAAGATATGGTTAAGTGTAATTGAAGCATATAATCATTATCCTTTTTATGTTTTATGTTTTGGGTGCTTAAAATAAAGGATGAAAGGAATGAAGGAATTTAATTACTAATTTAATTTAACTAACTACACCAAACTAATCCTAACTTAAGCATCCATTTCCACTTACCGTACACATCTTGAACATGTTTAGCACTATTGGATTACCAAATGTTAAGCATTACTAGGATTACCAAGTGCCAAGCATATGCTCAAAGTGGTTGTACTTATGTGCTTAATTAATCACTACTTAATCTAGCTTAGTTTAGCCTAATTAATTATTTAATTACTCAAAGTGTTAAAGGAAATTGCATAAAATATTAAATACATAAATAATTAAATAATTAATCTATTTCAAAGTTCTACAAGATTTATCAAAACGCTTGTCATTATTGTCACACACACTGTTGTGCTCAGGTACAACAGTGCTCAAATAAGGATCCCTACACTCTTGGCTCCTACTGCAGGCACTTAGAAAAATATTCTAACTTTCAAATGATAAAACTGTGGAAGCTATGCTACAACTATGACTACACATGTCATAAAAATAGTAGGTGAGCACATATTTATAGGTAAAAATAAACACTATGTCAATAGATACTATGTCAACAAGGCCACGTCAATGCATCCAATCATGTGTTGACAAGGCCTAGTCAACAATGCCTAGTTGATGGGGCCTAGTTGATACAGCCAATCCATGATTCATCATACCCCCATGATTGAATAAAAACCCATCCTCAAGTTTCTTACAAATTTGGGAAGGTATGGAATCATTGACTAATGATAGACTTATTACAAATGTAAACATCCACACAAATAAACACTAAGTGCTTATGTGTATGGATATACAATAATTATAAAATTTTCTAGTGCTTAAGACTACAAAATTAAACACTAGGACAAAATTTGACAAACACATTTTCCTCTGATGGCATGAAGGAAATGGAGAAGATTAAATGGCCCTAACCAATGGAGGCTCTTGAGGTTCCAAAGAACCTTCTCCTGCTTCAAGCACACATGGTGTTTGAGGCTATTGTGATTGTCCTACTACTACTACAACTTCTGGTGAAAGATAGAAAGCATTCAACAATGCTTTGCTCTTCTCCTCCTTACTCTTGCCATCATGCACAGTCCACATAGCTTTTTCAATATGGGCCAGGATGAGCACATCCCATGGACATGGCATTGTTGAAAATAGCTTTTTTACATTAATGAACCAGGTAGCAAATTTTTTGCATTCAATGTCCAACTTCCTAATTAATTCTACATCTTCTAGTAATCATTCATCCTTCTAGCTAGGTTCTTAGTAGTTGATCTTTGATCAGTGAATCTTGCCCTAAGAACTTAGAGTTTGGCATTTACAGTCTAAAGCTTTTCCTTGGTCTCCTTGTAATGTTTGAACTCTACCTCATATAGCAAGTACAAGTTGGCCACCTACTTCTCTAACTCTAACCACTACCATCTGGTAATCAGCATTTCCAAGTTTGCATATCAAAGATTGAAAACTCCATATATTCAATCACCTATTTAATCTACAACTCCTTCATGTAGATCTTCACTTTTTTGTAGGCATCTATTGCATCAGTGATAGGTTGTGACACCTCTTTTCCTTGCTAGAGTTTTTGGAGGATCTCATTAACTTTCACCTTAGCCATCTACATGTGTTTTTCATTAACTTTCTTTTGTAGGCTAACCTGATCTCTGTAGTAATTCTTGACTCTCTCAAATTTGAGAGCTTCATTCTACCAGGTGGCAATCTCCATCACAAAGTTTTGGCATAAGGCATAGACTTCCTTCATAGAGAGATTTCTATTCTTTGCTACTAATCTCCTAAGCTTAGTATTCTCCCTAGGTAGCTACTCCTACTATTGATGGATGAATTCTTAGATTTGTTATTTTTGCACATCAACATTTCATAGGCGATGATTTTCTACGATCAGCGTCTCATTCTCCAAGCATGTCTAGGCCAAGTCCTTCTAAACAAAATATGTTTTGGCCTTAGTTATGAACTAGTCAAATATGACCATCATCATCCCCTTATCAACCTATTTGAGTCTATCTTGAAGTTGTTGAAAAGCTTCATCTCTTGTTAATGTAAGGTTGAGGAGTGTGAGATCAATAAGATGGGCTCTTAATTCAACAACCTTCATAACCAAGCCTTGGTTTTGTGCTTGAGCCATTTTGATTTACCATTTCAAAATGATGCATTTTCCCTTTGCTTCTAGTAGCTCCAACTAGGTTATGGTGATATTATCTAAAAATCAAAAATATTCAAAATTAGTTGCTCGATTCCCACTAGTCAACCTAGCAACCCTTTATGCTAGGCTGCACTTAGTCTTTTGCTTATAGTTCCTATAGAGGTCTACACATCTCTAAGTGCATAAACATCTAGTATAGGCACCGTAGGTGTATTCAATTCTTCGGTAATTCTATTAGCAACAACTTCTGCTACTATCTCCTGTCCTTGGTGCTGCATCATTAATATAGTTTTTCCTTCATCCCCCTCCAAGCACACATAAAAGGTAGTAGCATTCCTAGAGAATTCTAGGAATCATTGTTGTTGTAAGAGAGACATCATCACCTCTCAGGCACTAGGATTCAACCTCGCAAGCAACTATGTTCTTTGGGCTAAGTATATTGGCCCACCTCCCTCCATCTGGTTTATCATTCAAGCTAGTTTGTTGAGGTGGCTCATTGTAGGACAATACATAGATGGCTCCCCACAACTTATTCCTACTTGCTACTCCCACTCATGCAAGAGCTGCTCTCTGATTTCGTGCAAGTGCTCAATGGCTACATAAGCCTTATGGTCAGATTGAGATGATAGGCTACTATCTTGAAGTATATATGCTTTGCTAGTGTGAGAGCACCAAACGCCTTACTATCAACCCCATAACATTGCTGGGTCCACTCCCTTTTCATCTCAAGGTCTGCTTGTGTTGACATTTCTACCAAATGGATGCTAGAATTAGTCAGGCCAAGATCCTGCTTAATCGCTTCTATCAAGTAAGACACCTTAATGTCCTTGATTCTTATAGTGTCTCCTACCTTTCTGTTATTATAGAAGAGATATGTCTCTCTCATGTACCACTCCCCACTAGTAGTGATGATTAACCACATGGGATAGCTTTGCAATTACAGCTTAACTTTTAGGGGAGCATGTTTGAAGAATGGGCCAAAGTTTAGTTCTTAGAGAACAAAGCATTAGACATCATGAGGCTTGATTTTATTTAGGAAAGCTTTTGTCAATATGACCACAAGTTTTGGTATGGGACTTGGTGCCTCTCCTCTTTGGGATTATTCAATAGCCGCCTCTTCTTTGGGAATCTATTGAACAAATTCCAATTTGGGCTTCTCCTAAAGAGGTCTCATTATGTGAGTTTTTGTTGCTTACTCCTAAGCTTTTTTTTCTTGGCCCCTTCTAGTTTTGGATCATTTGTCCTTTGGTTGTGATGGTCCTCCTTTGTGCAAGTGTTTTGGTCTAGGTGTCATCTATAATCATAAAATGACCAAGGATTAGCACTTAATGTGTAACTTTGAAACATTGGGAATACCTTATCTCTTAGGGTAGTTACATTTGGCTAATTTGTGATCATGGCTTAGTTGATTATTTTAATATTATTTTATTATTATTTTAATATTAATAATTAATGTTAGGTTTACTAGAGTTTGATGGAAGGGTTAAAATCTCAAAAATTAAAGGTTTAATATTATTTTATTTATTAACCCTTTGGGGAAGTTAGAAAATTTTTTAAACTTTTTTGTCAAAAACCTTAACGTTTGTGACCCCCACGACTAAGACCTTACCTTCAATAGTTACAAGATCAAAAACCAGAGTGATTTGGACAAATAGTATGAAAGTTATGGGCTTTGGAAGGTTTTGGGCTCTAAAAAATTGCAAAAATATTTCCTTCTATTTTGAAGCAAATGATAAAAATTTCAAAGTTTTGGGTAGTATTTATAGGATTTTTTGCACTATGTCGACTAGGCCTAGTCGACATGGCTATTGACCATTGTTGACTTTGTCAAAAGTAATGAAAAAAAGGAGTTTTTGAATGAAATTTGGGTTGAATGGAAGCCTAAAATGCCAAGAACATGATGAAAATATTAGAAGAGAGTTTTAAAATTTAGAAAATTGAGAAAAAAAATTGAGAACAATATTTTATGAAAAAAAATGCCTTTAAGGAGCACATAGTTGGATGCACGATGGAGTGCACAATAGATTTGATTACGACAATGTCTATGAGCAAGGAGCTTAACTAACCAAACCATGAGATATGCAAGTGGGTCCTTCCATAGTGGCACATGCCTTTTTTACCCTTGCATAACCTCAACTAGGAGTTTGTGGACCCCATAGTTGATGAATGATCATAGAAAGTTAAGGACCAAACCTGGAAAATCTATGTAGGAATTTAAACACATCAAACTAAAACATAAAACAAAAACATGTAAATTGGTAGTGAGGTAAGTTATGAAGAGCATTGATGGATGTTATAGAGAATGAAATGGATGTCCTGATCATGGTGACATGAAGTCCCTTGTGAGTTTCATGGTTAAATGATTCGATAAAGTCTAGCCTTAGTCTAGGCCAAAACTGACCACTTTTAATGACTTTGCATCATTCCTCTAGGATTGATCCACCCCCTCGAGATGCAAGAATGCTTCCATAGACAACCTGCATTTTGTATTTGAGAAGAAAAGACAAGCAGGAAGTGAGAAATGATCTTAGTTAGAGGGGACCTTCAGGCATGGATAACATGTCTTTCTAGTCCCATAACCAATGCTTGTAGCCCATTTATCTTGTCTAAAGGATGTTCTTTGAATTCCCATCATCATTTTTTTTTTGAAATTTTTGGATGAAAACCACACCATGTAAAGACTTATTTAACTTCTTGTTTGTGGTCAACATGGAATGATAAGAAATCCACCAAAAACATGCATGCACTCAAGTAGGTATATAGGTACAAAGAGTATTACATTCCCTTGAAGCCACATCCTTTCTATACCTTTGAATCTTTTCCAAGCCTAGAAACTACCAAGATCACAAGTTTGTTAAGGTTTATTAATGAAAAAGTGACCTCATATTTACAAAACAAGGAAAACCATAGAGTTTGTGGATGGGTAGATGACATGGACTTACTACTTGTTCTATGAAAAAGAAACCTATTTTAGTTATTAGTCATTAAAATTCAAAAATAGAAACCAAACATTAGCAAGCAAAAACATTAAGTACAAACCACCATTAGTAACCTACAACAACATCACTGTGTGTTGTTGGCAATAAAGCAATTTTATTCGAAAATAATGAAAATTCACAACAAAATAAGGAAAAATATAAAATAAATTGTAAAATATTCAAGAAAGATAAAACGTAGTAATGATGTTGTAAAACAAAAATTTGGAAAAATAACAAAGTGTAAAACAAAAAAAGTAAGAAAAAAAAGATGAAAAACTGAGGAATCACTATAATGATTAGCATGGATGGCCATCTCTCCCATGACTCAATTGAAAGGAGGATATCTAGAAGACTGAGCATGGTTGTCCATTCGATGAGGTGTTTGTTGCACTAGCTTGCTTGAGCTCATGGAAAGGTTTGACTTATTGTGTGTTGACCAACTACTTTTTGTTTAGGCTCTCAAGTTTGTAAATTAACATGGCCCCAGAAAGAAAGATTTCATAAATGATGTAAGGTCCTTCCCACAATATTTGGAGTGTAGTTCATTGAGGTACGTGTGTCGAGTTCCAGTAGAGAACCTTATCTCCAAGTTAAAATTTGACTTTTCTTATTCTTAGGTCATGTTGTTTCTTACTGAATGCCTTGTGCACTTCATTCAAGGATAGAGACACCAATCGATTTTCATCTATCATGTTAAGGTTGATCAATCATTCTCTTTGTGCTAGACTCAAGTTAAGATCTAGTTCACATGCTATTCAAAGTGTATGGAGTTCAGATTGAATAGGAAGTGTTGGTAGTTTTCCATACACCAGCTCATAGGGAGAGGAGCCTATAGGGAGTTTCCATGTTGAGGACTAGGCCTAGAGGGCATCGTTGAGTCTTGTGCTCTAGTCCCTCCTATATTTGTTAATCATTCTCATTAAGATCTTTATACTCTTCCTGTTAGTAACCTCTACTTGACCATTGGCTTGGGGGTGATAAGGCATTGTTAATTTATGTTCAACCCCCAAGTGTTGCATTAGCTTATGAAAAGTGATGCTTGTGAAATGGATTCCATTATCAAAAATTAGTAAATGTAGCATCCTAAACTTGTTTACAACATTTTTTTGTACAAACTGCATAGTAGTAAATGATGTACAATC
>MNCI01038168.1:3259-98911 GCA_015680685.1 Gnetum montanum | reverse complement strand
GAAAATCAAATTTTGACCTTAAAATGAAGCATTTTCATGTGTATATGCTGTGCACATTTTTGGCTTACGCTAGCATGCTATACGCTTACGCTGGCATCCTCTACGCTCAGCATCCGCAGCGTATACGCCCAGCGTGTACGCCCACCGTAGACGCCCAGCGTGTACGCTCAGCGTAGACGCCCAACGTGTACGCCCAGCGTATACGCCCACGTGTCTCCCAGTCCGATTTTCCCAGTAACCCTACCTCTATAAATAGCCCAGTTTTCCACGTATTTGCGGCGACAAAAAATTTCTAACCAGAGCCTAAAACCCTCCACGCTAGAAGTCCTGTACGCCGAGCACAGTCTCTACGCTCCACCTACAGTGTCCCAGCTGAGTCATTCCTACATGCGCCGGGGCCTTTCGTCCGCCTTGTGTCAAAGCCACAACTGCGTTCGGACCGGCGCACTTTGTAATCAATTCTTAATACAAAACAGTTTACATTTTGCTCTGATTTATTGCAGTTTTCTTCTATTTTTTTAGTTTACGTTTACAGGCTCATTTACATTATCGTGCTTGTTTACGGTTTACATTTGACGTTCCTTGTTTACGTATAACCCAACGTGTTGTAGCCGCAAACGTTGGGGAAGTCCTTATTTGATCCGCGTGCGGACCATTCAAGGCACTCTGCCTTCGTCCGTTCCAGCTTGCCCTCAAGCGGAGGCAGGGTCGACTATGCGTGCCCGTAGATCTTTCGGTGCTCGTAACGTTCCAGCCTTGCACCGACGATTTCGGTCAGTACAACCCCGTTTCCATTTTCTCCAGCACAACCCTTGCACAGATTTGGGGATAGGCTATATGCCTGTGGACCTCTCGGTGTTCTATCCACCAAAGTTTTCGGACGCCACCGTTTTTGGCACTAGAAGGAGGGCCTCGTCATTTCCGTCTACATTTTTGTTTAGCACTCAGTCAAAACTCTAGATGTTCTAAACAACATAACATGTTCTTAGAGTGTAGCAAGCTCTAGCATAGTGAGCGTGACAAGCTCCAATGTAGCAACCATAGCAAGCTCTAGCATAGCGAGTGTAGCACCAAAGTTCGCCATTTTTAGCAGTTTTCATACCTAGCATTTTTTTTTTGCATTTTCATACTTAGCATTTTTTTTTGCATTTTCATACTTAGCATTTTTTTTGCATTGCTACACTTAGCCATTTTTTCTATATTTTTATACTTAGCCATTTTCTTGCTACTGACAGAATTGGTCATTTTTCTGCTATTTTTCAAAGTTAGCCATTTTCTACAAACAACAACTCTCACAACCAATTTGTGAATATGAATCTAGATCAACCTTCCACGTTGGTGTCTAATACATTTGACACTAAAATATAGCTAAATCATGTCATACTAAGCCACAAACAATATAATTTTTTTTGTGCCAAAATCCAAGATGGACTACCAGTGGATTACCTTCATTTAGAGGCAAAACAGGACTAGGAACGAGTTCACTGGAACAAACAAGAGTACAATCCCTCCTTGTTTGACATAATACCACTCATGAAGTGCTACCACTAGTTATTGTCCCAACTCATCTATGAAAAAATGCATGATGCAAGGAAAACCTATGAGGAAGCCTCATAGAAGGAAGAAGATGAGTTCGAGGCCCACTCTAAGTGCAAGATCCCCCTCTACACCATCTTCCAATGACCACTCCCTAGTATAGTCCCTCCTAGGTTTGGCCCACCCCTCCTCTCTGAGATGGTGATCATGATAATTTAGCCTTTCTCACAAGTAACTAATGCATTTTCCCAACACTATGCTCATGTAGGGGCCACCTCCTAGCCTCAAACAACTCAGGTATCCTACATCCCGCCTATCTCATTGGCATCTGTGGTGTCTGTTCGACCCACTCATGTGTGGCCTACTTTGATCATCGCACCCATCACTCAACCAAGACATCAACAACTGCCTACTACAACGTTAAACTATCACAGCCAAAAATTCTACCCTATGCTATGCAACCAACACAAGCCTAGCCAATGAAACTGGTTGACACATCCCCAAGCTTTGATCAGGCATTCCAGCTGATCCAAAGCTTGACGGAGGAGATCAACCAACTCAAAGCTACCTCCTTTGACACCATCAAGGTGGTGGACTTCAACAGAGACAACCCCATAAATCCTATGGTACCACCTCTAAGTCTCCCAACTGGGATCTAACTGCCACAATTCACCAAGTACGATGGTGAAGGGGACTCCAATGCACACTTGATCATATTTTGATTTGAGTGCCTACTCCTTCAAGCTTGGCCACAACCCATCATGTGTGTGTTCCCCATGTCACTCACTAGCAAGGCCTTATACTTGTATCACACACTACCCAAGGCCTCAATCTCCTCTTTGGAGGATCTCATAAGCCATTTTGTGACACGCTTCAGGTACAACCTAAAGCCCGAAGCAACCCTCGACCAACTCATGCAGGTTAAGTAGGGGCCTCTAGAGCCCGTGCCAAAATTCCTCCAATGTTGGAATGCTACATTGAGTGAAATGCATGAGCCCTTAGTAGAGACACACCTACCAGCCATCTTCAAGGGTGCAGTGAATGACTTCATCAAGTCCAAACTGTATTATATAGCCTTGAAATCTCTTAGCCAAGCCTTTGCCCAGATAAAAGGCATGAAGGAAGTAGTGTACACTAGAAATGATCCAGCCTACGTGGCCTATAGAAATGAACATGCTTATAGGAAAAACACAATAGTAGCAATAGTGTCTACAAGCACAAAAGCAACCAACTGGGGTCCAACAGCTAAGCAGCCCAAGACCCCAGCTAACAAATCCACCAACTCTAGCACCAATTCACCTACATTGATAGGGGCTACACCAAGGCCCAACATTCAGTGCAAGGACTACTCAAAGTATACACCACTACCAATGGACCCCTCTGAACTACTAGAGTAACTCTTGAAAGCTAGCCAAATCCAATACAAACATGTATCAGAGATTACTCGTCAAAAACATGATAGGTACTATGAACTATTAAGGAACCCTACTTTAGCAATACCAAACAAGCTCCCAGTTCCACAACACTTTAAATTGGACCAATACTGTCATTACCACCGATTGACTGGTCACAGTACCAACAACTATTGTGCTTTGCAGGACGACCTAAAGAGAATGATAAAATAGGGCCAACTAGTAATCGACACGACAAGTCAATCTAACATAGATGATGCCTCCTATGTCATAAATTCCATTAGCATAGGTGGCAAGTCTAAACCTATGCAACAGCCTTTTGTGATGCATGTGCCTCCCAACAAGGTAAAGATCTCCTCGGCCTCCACAAACAAGAGGTCTCCCTTTGTTATCAAAGTGCCACCTCTAACATCCACAACATCCTTTGTGGTCAAGATTCCACATCCACCATCCACTAAGACGTTAAACTGGCATGATGCAGCAACAACAACCACTAAGCAACCTTTTGTCATCAAGGTGCCATAACAAGTTTTTCACACAAAAACTCCTATAATAACTCCTAAATCACCATTTTTCATAAGGGTTCCACAATTTGATGGCCCCTCACCTACCCGAAGCCTAATGGTGGGCAATGTCTCAATCTCTCCTCCTTCGAGGGTTGACCCCACTAGCAACCTAGGTAGGCCTATCAAATGGCAATGAAAGAGGACAAATGAGTACCTCGCAATCCCTAGGCTGAAGCAAAGGCCACAACCAACAAACAAAAACTGAAAACTAGGGCCCCTACCCCCAAGCAGACCAAGAAAACCAAGTCCATGTCCCCTCCGTAAGAGATTTTTCTCTCAAGCCACATGGAGGAAATCAAGGCCAACACAATGGCTAATGATAAGGACTTCATTACTGCACTAACCCATGTGAAACAAATGCTTAAGCAAAAGAACAAAATTTTGAGCTTGTACAACCTAGTCATGACCTCATTTTCTCACTACCAAGCATTGGCCAAGATCTTATCCTCCATTCCTATTATGGAGGACATCCCTACAGATGAGGCATCCATCTGTACAACAACGTTACCCCCTACACCATAAGAATTGAGTTCAACATTCCTAGTGTGTTACAATAATGTAGTCAAAGTCAACCCTGAATGAAGGGAAGTCACTACAGATCCACTATCCATCAGCATTCATGTTGGGCAGTGCACCATTCATAGAGTCCACATCGATGATGGTGTAGTAACAAACGTAGTCCTGTACTCCGTCATTGACAAACTAGGCTTGGCAGCTGAAATCAAGCCAACCAAAGCTACGTGCCTAAAATCCTTCAATGGATCACAAGTCACTATTAGCGGTACAATCAACTTAGCCTTTGTGGCAGAAGAACAACTCTCCACCAATGCAGATTTCATTGTCATAGAGGAGATGCTACGTTTTAATCTAATTCTAGATAGGCCTTGGCTAGCCCAACTACGTGTTGTCTCCTCTCCAATCCACCAAGAAATCCACCTTCCATACGAGGGTGTTCAAGTTATCATCCATGGTCATAATTCCTCCTCTTTGACTATCCACAACATAGACATGGTGAAAGTTTTGAAAGAAGATTTTCTTGGTGGTACACCTATGGCAACCAACGCAACGTCTAAGGCTAACACACCCGAATGAGTGGTTGAAGCCAATAGCCTCCTAGAGGATCCTAAGCCTTGCACGTTCCCTGATCCAAGCTCAATTAGGAAGCAACTATGTGATCAATACTTTTCCTTGGCCAAAAACATGTTAAGCACCAACTCACCCCTTGCCTCCATGGGCCATGCTTTTTTGGTTTTTTCTTGGGTTGCACTTATTCATGCATTTACATTTCACCTGCTTGCCTAGTTTACACACTACTTTACTTTGTTTACGCATTTCTTCTTTGTCTACACATCCATCCTCTTAGCTTATGCATTGCATTTAAAACAAAAACAAAAACACATGGCCTGAAAAGACATTAAACTAGCCTATAGCCCAAAATGGCCTAAAACTATTGATATTTGCACTGCTTTCCTTTCATTCATGCATTTCAAATCTATTCACAATAGTTGCCACTTGATGTTGTTTTTTTGTAGTTGATTTTTTGCAAGATCTTGCAGGAACATAGCATGGCCATGCATGCAGCATCGCACTTTACACAAGTAAGGGAAGTAGTCTGCTATGACTATAAACTAGCACAGATCGTATTTGGGTTATGAAGTTAAAATAGCACAACATCCATTGTCCACTATGACATTAAACTAGCATCCAGCAGCCTGCTAGGACTATAAACTAGCACATCATGATCTTCCAAGACTTTAAAGTATCATGTTGCTAATTTGATTTGAACACTTTCCATTGCTGAAATCCTTGGGAGAACTCACAGCATCATCACCTCCCACCATTCTATTGATCTTTTGGAGCACTTGTGATTAGTGTGGCCTTTAGAGTACTCACAACATCATCGCCCTAGTACTTTCACTCGCTTCCTAAGCACTTGCAACTAGCACAACATTTAACACATTTATAGCATCTTCGCATCTAGCACTTTACCATCTTCACATTTGGCATTTGCACCTACATTTCACGTTCTATGGTTTTCTTGTCTTCTCAAAGTTGTGTTTGCAGGATGAAGCCTTGGAGGTAGTCGTGCAAAGATGTATCTCATCACAGCAACAAGTCGCCACATTGCTTTGATGTGCATGATTGGACTAGTTGAGCCATTTAAGAGTGGACATCCCCCACATCCCTATTATAGCCTATGCACATCCACTCCTTCATCCCAATATCCTCTCATCCTCTGCATACTCATGATTTTACATCCCTCTGATGCATACAGACTATGATGCACATGGCATTTTCTTCACATCAACTATAGAACCCATGGTTGATGTAACACAACTCATCCTATGGTGGGCCTCTTTTGCACAGTCAAAGCCTAATACGAATCATCCCTGGGAAGAAACGTCTATCCTACAGATGCGATGTGGATGTACCAAAACAAAGACCATCTTCTTCATGGCCAACTTGTAGCATTTAGTAGTAAGCCAAACCCAAAAAAGGTTTTCCTTGTAACATAGCAAAAAAAATATAGGGGGGGGGGGGGGGTGGGGGGGGGGGGGGGATGGAAAAGCACATCCCCAAGAAAATTGAAAATGCTGCAGATTTGCAACTGGCCTAGACTTAGATTGACTTTGACCTTCTCATAAGTACTCTGATGAGAGGTCAACGTTTCAGGGGCGAACCCTTTCATACCATGGTCACTATCAACCATGTTGAATTTTCATCTTACATCATGATCAACTGTTTGCATTTCATTTTTACCATTTAAATCTCATCTCCCTAGCATTGCCTATACCCCTTGTCCCTTAGCATAACCTTATTCTCATAGCACTCTTGAGCATGGTAAAATGATATCCAATCTTGTATCGATGAGTGATGTTGGTGGCATGTTTGCTATCATGTTTTGTAATTCTTTATTGATTTCTCTTAGGCCACTTCTCTAGGCGTCAACAAAGAGGGGTCATTGAAACACCACAAAATTTTAGGTCTTGACATCTCGACTGCAAATTTGGCTAAGTGTCAAAACGGTGGCACTTTGCCCATACTTTTCCAAGTGTTGAGTGTAGTCAGCTCCAACTACCAGATTTGCAAAATTTTTCTAAGTGTTAGAATGATGGCACTTTATACAGATTCACATGTCAAGTTGTGCAGCGTAGCACCATGTCACCCTGTCTAGCGTAGCACCTTGTCACACTTTGTAATGTAGCACAACGTAGCACCATATCACGTTGTGTAGTATAACCCAGCGTAGCACACCTATCACGCTATGTAGCATAGCATAGCATAGTATCATGTCACATTATGCGGAATAGCGTAGCGTAGTGTAGCATAGCACCCTATCACACTATGTAGCATAATGCAACATAGCACACCTATCTCATTGTGTAGCATAGCACAACATAGCACCATGTCACGTTGTGTAGCGTAGCACAGCATAGCACCATGTCAAGAGGTACAACGTAGAATAGTGTAGCACACTTATGTAGTGTAGCAGCCAGTGTCCAGTGTCCTCCGCGTAACATGAGACAAGCACAAGAGTCAGTGTCCCATGTCCTACGCATAACACAAGACAAGCATAGAAGATAGCATCCATTGTTCTGTGTGTAACACAAGATGAGCGTAGAAGCTAGCGTCCCGTGTCCTACACGTAACATGGGACGAGAGTAGTAGACAACATCCCATGTACTATGCATAAAAAGGGATGAGTGTAGCAGCCAACGTCCTATGTCCTGCATGTAACATGGGACGAGCATAGCAACTAGTGTCCTGTGTCCTACGTGTAACATAGGATGAGTGTAGCAGCCAACATCCCATGTCCTACGTGTAACATAGGACAAGCACAGTAGCCAGTGTCCCATGTCCTACATGTAACACCATACGAGTGTAGCAGACAACGTCCCATGTCCTACGTGTAACATGAGATGAGCGTAGTAGCTAGCATCCTGTGTCCTATGCGTAACATGTGACAAGCATAGAAGACAACGTCCCATGTCCTCCATGTAACATGGGATGAGCGTAGCAGCCAGCATCCTATGTCCTGCATGTAGCATGGTACAAGTATAGTAGATAGCATCTTGTGTCCCACACATAACATGGGACAAGTGTAGCAGATAGCATGGTTCCACCCACTACATTGCCACATGGCACCTGATCCACATTTTGGGCTAACCCTAGCCCTATAAATACCCCTACATCCTAACAGTTCAAAGGGAGAAGGGGGAGGGAGAAGGAGAAGGAGGAGGCTTCCATTCTTAACCAATAAGGTACTTAGCACTTCGACTTTGACATCTTGGCACTTAGCTCCATGGATGAATGAGGCCCAAAGCACACCACATCGGTAGAGAGGCACAGCTACACCACACAGTACACTACAACCCCATTGCAGCCCTATAGAACATCCCATGGTACACTGTGGCTACCAACCTAGCAGGCATAGTCCAACACAGTGAGCAACAAACTTCACAACCTAACACCACCAAGGCTACGACTACGCTCCCACTATGCCTATTGTACACTATGTATACCTTTGTGAATTAGCTATGCTGCCTCTTTTGGGGTGTTGCATTGTTGTTCTCAAATTCTATTGCATTTCTCAAGCATTTCTCTTTATCATTTAAATTAATGCTTGTATTTTCTTAATTTTCATACATATTTTCATGTTCACATCATAGTTCTTAGGCTGGGACACCTTACTACGCTCTAGCTTTCCCAGACCCGATGCCCACACATAACGTAGTATAAAATCTTCTCACACATGGTCATTTTAACACCATGTAAGTCCCTATCTGATCTACAAGATTGTTCAGGACACTCCATTTCCATTTTCTCTAGCATAGCCCTCACACGGATTTGGGGTTAGGTTATACACCCATGGACCTCTCGGTGTTCCAGCCATCGATGTTTTTGGATGTCACAAGGATATTGAGCTCATTCTCTATTAAATCATGACTCTCATCAAAGGTGAATATCTCTTTTTCTTTTACCTTCAAATATAAACATCCAACATCATTCCACTATTGGAGTTGATAGATGTTGAGCTTGAAATGTTGTAGGTAATCTAAGAAGCTGAAAGTATCAATGTCTTAGAGCTTCAAGGGCACTTCTTTCTTCTACTTATGAGAAATTTTAAGATGGAGTTCAAGAGATCATAAGAAAAGTTTTCTTCACACTTGAATTATAGCTCCTACTTTGCTTTGTTTGCTAATGGATTTAAGATTTAAAATTTAGTATGGGCTTGTTCATTAATACTTGGAGCTTCATTTTTTTGATTTTCTCCCTAAGAGATAGGATTTTTGAATCTTTTTTAAACACATTTCATAAACTTTGATTTCATTGAGTTATTTTGTCAATGCTATTAAATAGTCATAGGCTTAGTAAAAGCTTGCTTTGCTTATTTTTTGCTAATATATCTCTTAATTTTTTCTTAAAATGATTAAGAGTAATTGAGCTGATCTAGCATATAAGTAGAATTTCTTCATAGGACCATTCTTTGTTCTACTTTGATGAATTGTAAATTGGCTGCATCGACTTAGCCCCATCAACTAGGCCCTGTCAACTAGGCCTTGTAGACTAGGGCCTATTGATGCATGATTTGATGCATTGACATGGCTCCATCAATGTAGTATCTATTTTCACCTATAAATACATGCTCACCCACTATTTTTATGGCATATTTTATCATAGTTGTAGTGGAGCTCTTGCACTTTGTCATTTGAAAGTTAGAATATTTTTCTAAGTGCATGCAGTAGTAGTTAAGAATGTACAGATCTTTATTTGAGAACTGTTGTACCAGAGCACAGTAATGTGTGGCAATAAAGCTAAGCTTTTGATAAACCTTGTTGCACTTTCAAATAGATTCATTAAAATAGATTCATTAATTATTTATATATTTAATTCTTCATGCAATTTCCTTTAATGATATAAGTAATTAAATAATTAATTAGGCTAAATTAAGATAGATTAAATAGAAATTAATTAAGCACATAAGTATGATCACTTTAAGCATAGGATTGACACTTGGTAATCCCAATAACACTTAATATTTGGTAACCCAATAGCGTTAAACGTGTTTAGAATGCGTACGGCAAGTGGGAATGGATGCTTATGTTAGGATTAGTTATGTGTAGCTAGTTGGATTAAATTAGTAATTTACTTATTTTATTTTATCTTATTCATTATTCTCTACCCTTAGGTAACTTAAAATACAAAACATAAAAATGATAAAAATTATATGCCTTAGTTGCAATTAATTATACCCTCGCATTTCAAAAGTGTGATTGGAAAGTCAATGATTACAACAATTAGTTTCACTTCCTAGAGACTAGTGTGGTTAGAAGGATATAAGTCCACAAAATTCAACCATCTCATGCGTGAATGCTTAGTGATTTGTATGGTTGGGTGTAGGGTCTAATCACCACTCATCATTGGCACCATTTCTAGAGAGTTGTAGTTTGATACGTGTGCTATCTAGGACTTAGTAAATATTATTTAGGATCATTTTATTGAACCCTAAGCTCATAATCATTTAAAATATATATATAATAAATATATATTAATTAATCAAAACTATACTACAAGCACAATGAGAAATTGTTTCTAAAAAATTATCTTCATCTTCTTGCAAGCATGATGATTCTAAGTCAATAGTACCATAAGAATGTAGAGTGGTGTACACTCTTTTTAATGACTTTGTACCCAATTTTAATTAACTCCTTCATTAGGATGAACAAATGTGGTGGTGAGAGATGGAGGGGAATGTTTTATTACCACTTGATCAATCTATTTCCAACATGTTGCTCCAAACCTTTACAAGATTGGGCATCAAGGAGCTTCACAGAGAGTATGTTGTGGAAGATCATGACTTCTAGGACTATCATCCCACTAGGACACAATGCAAACAAGATCAGCAATAGGAAAAGCACCACAAAGACATGAAGAGCAAATGAGTCACTATACCCTTATTCCTGCTACATCAAAAGGATAATGTGGAACCTCTTTCTAAGGATTCTCAACATGCATACTCTTCACCTCTTAACTTTAGTGAAGGGGAGTAATTCGAAATCCTAAATTAGTAATCAACAATCCAGTAAGTTCCATGGTTGTGAAAACTCTAAGAAAGGGAGTTAAAGTGGGAACTTAGAAAAGCATAATGATGATCACTCAAAGGATCATGGCCATGACAGATGAAGGGAAAGTGGTAGACACCATGGTGGTTGTAGTCCTCCTTCCTCTTCACCCTATTTATTTGAGTTAGCTTCTTCCTTTGAATCTGAAAAGAACCACAAGTAGTAGGACAACAATGATAAGCACATTAACCACCATGAATGAAGGGATGGTAGAAAAAATCATAGGCATCATCAATATCATTATGATGAACCTCTGCTAGTTATTAGAAATATACTCAATATCACAAAGGCTATCAAAATTCCTACCAAGCATGTAAAAGATAGTTGAATCAAGAGATTATACATGAACAATATCTCCAGATTTGAGGGGGGATATAACTTAGATCATCAAACATATTTACAAGCCTTTCATGATGTTTGTGCCTTACAAAATATTAAGAATGATTGGTAAAAGCTTAAGCTATTCCCTAGAACACTCATCAAAGAAGTGGAAACCTAGTCTTGGTCTCTGGAACCAGAATGAATCCATCAATGAAGAACAATGCTAGAACTATTTAATGACAAGTATCACACATACTCTAGAGTGTAAAACCTATGAAGGAAAATCCAAAGTTGAAAATAAGAAACACATGAATCCTTGGATGATTCCATTGGTAGATATTATTTATTATGACACAGATACCCTAGCTACGGTTACTCTCAATAGGAACAACTTTTTCATAGCATAGATGGGCTTCACTCAGAATCACGAAGAACCGTTGGGATCTATCCCCAAGGAAGATTATCAAAATTAGGAGCCCATTAGATACAAAGGCTGATTGAGCACATAGCAAAATAAGAAGGAGAGTTAAGGAAATGAGAAAGTGCAAAAGAATATAATAGGAATCCTTCCATCAGAAAGAAGGAGGTCTACTTTTGTGATCATGAGGAGGAGTCATCTCTTGATGAGGTGGTACAATAGAAGATCTTGTTGATCCAAAAATCTATGTCTAAAATTTCATCCAAGGTAGATAAAATGTGAGATTCATTAGATGAAAAATTTTAAACCACTCTAAAAATTGCAAAAGAATCAAGAGAGCAGAGTAGTGATCATGAATGTAGGAGGTGAAAATAAGCTAAACGTGCCTACCAAAGGGGTAAGGGCAAAGTTTCTGTAGTAGAAAAAGTTGTGGAAACTAAATCAGATGATGATGGTGGGTGTGACATTTGCCACTATAAACATCTTGAGGGAAGTTTTCCTATTGTTTCACACTTACAGGAATTGAGGTATATGCTTTGAATCCATAACTATAAAAAAGGAAAACACCCAAAACATTATCTTATCTTCAAGAAAATCCCAGGTATTTTCATCAACAACATTCTTATTATCCAAGTGCAACTCCATCATAACCATATGAGTAATATAAATAGTGGAATTAACCATAGTTGTGGGGGATGCCACCACCATGGTAATACTACCCTTATAGGTAGCTAGATCTATATGGATAATATGTTTTGTAACCCCTATCTCCATGTAACTCTTCCAATAATTTTTTCATTTCTAGCATGACTACTACCCTCTAGAATATCACCAAACTCATTATCCAACTCCTAGAGGGGATCCCAAATTTCATCCATGCCATTCTCATGTGTTTGCATCTATTCCTCCATCCTCAACACAACTACTACATACACCATCCATGTAAGGTGAGCTTCCAACTTAGCTACAACAATGTAAATCTACAAGGACCATTAATCTACAATCAATTAATCAACTAACTAGTTTGGAACCTAAGTCTTATAAACAACCATTCTTCATACTAAAAATCCCTTCTAAGCCCTAACAAACTGATGCGGTTGGTCACCTTGCTCCATCCTCATCCACTACAAGTCATCAAATTGAGAGCCCTTCAAACCAAACACCTCCTAAGATTCACATAGTTAAGTTAACCCATGTTGTATCTAATTGAATCAATGCTGAAAAATTTCCTAGGAAAATATCTAATCCTAGAAGTCTTCTCATCTATTTGTAGATTGCTAGGAATGAGCCATGCAAGGATCTTCTTGACTCAGGCTCTATAGTTAATCTAATTCCTCATGAAATTTATAATGCTTAAAACCTACCTCCTCTCAACAATAGCAACATTCATTTAGAATTAGTAGATTAGTCCATCATTGTTCCTTTGGGACCAGTGGAGGACATTGTAACCACTATCTATGGGTGATCATATCTTGTTGATTTCCTAGTAATTAATGTTGATAATTGCAAGTGTCTCTTTGTAGCCATTATGGGAAGGATCTAGTTGAGCACTATTGATGCATGAATGGACATCAAAGATATTTCCCTAAAAATTTTCAAGAAGAATGCATTCAGAATAAATAAAGAAGAAATGAGTTCCATGCATCATATAAAATGATATATGGTGTAACTATGTGCAAAAACTCTAGTCTATGAAAAATGTATCCAATTTTGCATGTAGGCAGTGTGCAAATGAGGCATATATTCAAAGGTGTCTGTATGAAATAGCCACAAAATAGAAGGACACCCAGTGGTTGATAGTTGATGTTGGAAACAACACACGTTACATGGAACTTGCTAAGAGCTTAACATGTATCTATGTTGAAGGCATAGATGAACTAGAGAAAGTTCATCACCAACTCTTTGATGATGCAAATGATGATACCAATTGGAAAGAGTTGAAAATCCCTAAAAATCTTAAACAAGAGTCCTTAGAGTTAAAAACTCTACCTACTGGCATGGAGTATGCATTTTTGAAAAATGGCAAGCTAGTAATCATTATTGTTAATCTTTCTCCTAAATAAAAATGGTTTTTGTTGAGGGTGGTCAATAAATGGCTAACAACCTTTGGTTGGCCATATCTTGAACTCATAGGAATTAATCCTAGGATATGCCAACATCATATCTACATTGATTTTTCCATAAAGCCAAAGAGATAGCCATATTGATGATTGAACCCTAAATTAAAGCAAATAATCAAGGAGGAAATTAAACAACTCCTCAAGGCAAGGTTTATCTATTCCATTATAGATAGTAAGTGGGTTAGCCCACTCATGATTGTGCCAAAGAATGGTGGAAAGTAGTGGATCTGCATCGACTTCCAATTGTTGAAGATCACTTTCCATTGTCATTTGTGAATTAAGTGTTGGATAGTATATCTAGGCATTTCTATTATAGCTTTTTAGATGGTTATAGTAACTATAACCAAATCTAGATCATGCTAGAGGATAAGGCCAAAACAACATTCACGAGTCCCTAAGGGACTTTTTCATATCGAAAGATGCCTTTGGCCTATACAATGCTTTTGCAACATTTAAATGCATAGTCTTGAGAATTTTTTATCAAAAAATTGGTTGTGGGATGGAAGTCTTCATGGATGACTTCTCCACCTATGGCACCACATTTGAGATAGCCTTGGACTACCTTGAGAAAGTGCTTAAAAGATGTGTGGAGATGAATCTTTAACTAAATTGGAAGAAGAGCCATATGATGGTCCAGGAGAGCATATAATTTCTTTGGTATGGATTGAGGTGGACCCTAAAAAGATAAGGATCATCCAAAGAATAACTAGTTAACTAGAAAATGTTAAAGATTTCTAGTCATTCCTTGGACACACTAGCTACTATTGGCACTTTATAGAGAATTTCTCTAAGATCGCAAAACTATTGGTCAAGCTTACAAAGAAAGATGCTTCATTCATCTAGACCAATGAATGTGCAAATGCATTCTAGAGCCTCAAGTAAAAGCTCATAGAGACTCCAATTCTACAAGCACTTGATTGGTCCATACCATTTCATATACCAACAAATGGATTAAATTATGCCTTGGGAGCCATGCTTACATAGTTGAACAATAAGAAACGTCCATATTACATTGACTGCACAAGTTGAAGCATTTTGGTCTAGAGCTAAATTACACCATAATATAGAAACTAAATAATGGTGATGATGTATGCTCTATGACTGCACATAATTGCACCCTGTATCTCTATACACAATGCATCGAACTCACTTCTTATTAATCTTTTTGAATGCATTTTTTTTATATATTTCCAAGGAAAGATGTTTAATATCCATTCTTGCATCAATGTTGCTAATCCATGCTCTTCCCATGATGATTGGAAAATCCCCTTTACAATTCTCCACCTTGATCACTAGAAAATCAACAAGATAAGACCACTCACAAATAGTGGTCACAATCACAATGTCTTCCACCAATCCCAATGGAACAGTGATGGACTAGTCTACCAATTCTAATCTGATATTTCTCTTCTTAAGAGGAGGTAGGTTTCATGCAATGTACATCTTATGAGAAATTAAATTAACACCAAAAATTGAGTCAAGAAGAGCTTTGCATGGTTCATTCTTAGCAATCTACAAATAAATGAGAGGACTTCTAGGATCAACTAGTATCCTTGAAAGGTTTCTAGCATAGATCCAATTAGATACAGTGTGAGTAAGCATCACAGTGTGGATCTTAGGCAAATTTTGGTTTGAAGGGGACTTGAAGGAATTTGATATTGAGGAAGATGGAGGAAGAGGGTTGTCAACCATGGGTCTATTTGAGGGCTGAGATGAACTATGGGATTGAAAGAAAGGCCTTTTCCTTGATTGAGTATTTGACCCACTTGGTTGATGAACAAGTTGTAGATTAATAGCCCTAGTAGCACTACGTTGTTGCAATTGAGTTGGTAGTTCAGCCCACATAGCTGGAGCAGGTGGTAGCTATGTGGCTAGAAGAGGAAGATGTGTAGGGATAGGAGGAGGATAAGGATAAAAGGTGGCATCCCTTCTTTCATGTGGAGAATGAGTTCAATAATAATCAAAAGGATGGTAATGAGATTAAGGAGTAGAAACGTGATTGGAGGAGTCACTTAGAGACAAGGGTTGCTAAATGTAGTACCCATATGGGTTAGGTTTTCTGTAAGGGTATTACTGCCTTGGTGGTGCCAGCATCCATAATTATGGTTGCTACCACTGTTGATACTACTCATATGGTTGTGATGGAGTTCTTCTTGGATAATATTTTTGTTGTTGGTGGAACTACCTAAAATTACCTTGAGGATAAGGTAATCTTCTAGATGCTTGCCTTTGTGTGAGTCATGGATTCAAAGCACACACCCCAGACTCCTATAAATTTGACACTATTGGGCAACATCCCTTAGGATGTTCATACTGGCAGATGTCATACCCACCATCATCATCTAATTCACATTTCATAACTTCTTCTATTGTAGTAATCTTGCCCTTACCTTTTTGATAGACATGTTCAACTTCCTTGTGCTCTTTGCACTCATGATCACTACCTTGTTCTTTGGACTCTTCAACAATTTTTAGGATAGCTTGAAATCTACTATCCATGAATTCTTGTAATTAATCAACCTTGGCCATAATTTTAGATTGAAATTTTTGAAGTAGCAAGGTTTTTCGATTCACCACCTCATTAGGTGCAGATTCTTCCTCACTATCATAGAATCGAACCTCCCTCTTGCAAATGGAAGGATCATGATTATATTCTTCTGCACTTTCTCTTTTTCTTAATTCACCCTCCTCTTTAGCTACCTGCTTGATTAGTCTTTGTATCTAACGAGCACTTAATTCTAACAGTTGCCCTTGGGCATAGACACCAAGGGTTCTCCTTGTTTCTAGTCAAAGCCCATCTACAATGTGGCAAAGTTGATCTAGTTGAGAATAACCATGGCCAAGACATTTATGCATTAAGGAATAGTATTGGCCAATGGTGGAATCCAAGGGTTCATGTGTTCCTTGTTTTCATCCTTGGATTTACCTTCTTAAGTTGGACACTCTAGAGTATGTTTGATATTTATCATTAAACAATTCAAGCATGGTACTCCATCATCTGATAGATTCCAACTCTAAGGACCAGTACTAGTTTTCTACTTCTTTAATAAGTGTCCATGGAAACAACTTAAGTTTTTGCCACTCATTCTCTATGTTCTACAAGGCACATGCATCTTGAAAAGCTTGGAGATGGTTTTGTGGATTAGAGTTATATCTCCCTTTGAACCAAGGAATATTCTTCATGTGTAGCCTTTCGATTTGATTATCCTTCATATCCATTGTTGGAATTCATACTACCTTTGCAATATTGAGCATACTTTGGGTAGCAAGCAAAGGCTCATTGAGGTCATGATCAGAGTGCCTATGATGCCCTCTACTACCCCTTCATTCATGATAATGTGCCTCTCTTCAATATTTTTTCCCTTGATCTTGCCTTTCCTAACAATCCTTTTGATCATTTTGGTCCCATCGGTCATTTCGATCACCTCCATCATGGTCTCATATGGGTATGGAACTTAACTTAAAACAATTATTCTCAAAAGATTCAAGAATTATAATCAAGGTCTTCAAAATAAAAAAAAATTATATTGTAGGAAATAAATTAATTATTTAGTTTTCATTGGAATTTTTTTTACTTAAAGTTGTAAATAAATAGCAACATCTTTGAATTTAATATTTAAGTCTTTATCAAATATCATAGTTATACACCTATTGGAACTTAACTACGCATACCAAAGCTTCTAAATAGAATTGTAAAAAATCAGCCAAAGACACTTCTAAATGTAAGAAAATAAGCAAACAAAGCAAGTTGATCACCACGAATAATATCATTGATTCCTGGTTGAAAGTTTTTATAAATTTTAGATATCCATTTTAGGCATGTTATGTGACTCAATGCTTTAAAAAATGAGAAAATATGTCTTCACTTCTGTAAAGAGGACATTCAGAAGAAATAATTTCCAAATATAGATGATGAGTATTGATGGGCCACGATATCATGGTCGTCACGATATCGCATCCCTTGCGATATCGCGTATGCGATATCGTAGTGCACCATCATATCTATAAATAAGAGGCAAATCTCCCTTGTTTCCTCATCCTAGGCTAGACCGTAGTGAAACTCTGGTAGATTGATCGCTACAGAGATAGAATATTTTCCATGTGCCTGCAATAGGAGTCCCAAAGTAAACGGATCTTTATTCGAGCAAACATTGTACCTGAACACAAGTTTGTGTACGGCAATAAAGATGAGCTTTTCGGATAAACCTTGCAGCACATGGAATAGGATAATTATGATTTTATTTAATGTTATTTATTATTCGTTATTTAATGTTTTATTAGTTGTTAATTCTTTCTCAACCCTTCTCTCCTAGTTAAGTGCCTTAGTACAACCACTTCGAGTACGTGCATTACACTTGGTGATCCCAACAACGATTAGTGTTTGGTAACCAAGGTTGCATCGGTTCAGGGTGTGTACAGTAAGTGGGAACAGGTGCTGATGCTAGGTTAATCTAGACTTAGTTCATTAGTTAGAGTTAGTAATTAGTCTCTCTACCCTTCACCTTGTTAGCATAGGAGATAAAACATAAAAAGACATAAAAATTATATTCCTCAGACTTACTTACCCATACACCATGACAACTACAAGTAAGTCTGGGAAGACAACAAATGATTAACCCTAAGTGTTCCATGAGGCGTGTAAGCACTTAGTCTATGGAGTTTGAATGGATCGCATGTGCTACGCTCGTATTTATATGGTTGAGTGTAGGGGTATCTTGCCACTCATCATTGGCACCATTGTCGGGGACTAAGTGTTTGTGCGCTAAGTAGAACATAGGAGATCACTCACATCGTTGGGAGCTTAAACAAACCTTAGGGTTAATTAAAAGAAAAATTATATAACAGTAAATAGCACACTGATAAGACACAATGTCTTCTTCTTCTTCTCACAAGAGCATTACACGACCTAGGGATAATACAAGAAATAGTCAGCAGTCAAAAACACATAACCGAAATCTGCCAGTTCCTGAACAATACTGAGTGGTGTATACTCATCCTGATGAGTACATACTAGACTTTACCTTTATCCTCCATCAAGACAAACAGTTGTGATGAAGAGATTTGCAAGGTAACATCGTGTTACCTCCAAATCGATCAGTCCCAAACATGCTCCTCCATGCCTTGACACAGATTGGCATGATAGAAATATATGCTGAATACATTGCAGAAGATTTTGATACAAGGGATTACCATCCCACAGTAGCACAATGTATCAGGGAATCATGGCAGGAGAGCCAACATACACTGTTGAAGGACAAAGGTCCGCACGTCCTAAGTAAAATCGGAGATGATGTACCCATTATAACGAGTTCTCTATCGAATGATGTTCCCCCTCCAAACGATGGTCAGGAGGTGGGGTATCAGAACATACAATCAATGATACATAACACTTGTTCTGATCCCCATGAATGCCAACTGTTCACAGAGGGAACAACAACACATGAGAAGGATGGGCACTTGGATCATCATCATGATTGGGGCCGCAGCAGTCAAAGAGAAGGTAAGAAGCATCATCATGATGATGGTTCTCCTTCCTCTTCCCCTTCATCACATCACTCACCCTCTCCTTCCACATCTGGGTACAGCCATAGAGAGCATAACGGTGAGGATAGAGGTAGGCAAAACAAGAGACCTCAATAAGAGAGTCAAGAGAGAGGACAAGTGCATGAACGAAGGGAAAGTAGGAAACAACGAAGACATCATAGGCATCATGAAAGGGATGATCATGATGAGCCCCTACTTGCCACCTGAATTATGCTTGATATAACAGAGGCTATAAGAATATCGACAAGGCATCAAAGAGATAGTTGGATCAAGCGTTCAGACATGAACAATATCCCATGCTTTGAGGGGAGATACAACACTGATCCACAACATCATTTACAGGCATTCCACAATGCTTACACCTTGCAAAACATAGAAAACAAGTGGCAAAAACTTAAGTTGCTTCCCAGGACACTCATTAAGGAAGCAGAGAGTTGGTACCGGTCCTTAGAGCCGGAAACCATCAGGAGGTGGAGTACGATGTTAGAACTCTTCAACGATAAATATTAGATGTACTCCAGAGTGTCTAATTTGCATAAGTAGATTCAAGGATGGAAGCAAGATAAACATGAACCCTTGGATGCTGTCATGGGCCACTACTACACATTGTTACATCGTTGCCCGGGCCATGGATACGCACAATAGGACCAACTTCGCCACATCGTAGATGGGCTCAAACATGAGACTAGGAGAACCATTGGAACTTATGCCCAAGGAAAACTATCAGAACTTAGAGCCCATGAGATACATCGCTTGTTGGAGCAAGTAGCCAAAGAAGAAGGTGAGCTATGAAAAAAAAAGAGTATGGAAGAATACAACCGTGATCCTTCGCTTTGGAAGAAGGGAGTGAGATTTTGTGATGAGGAGGATGATTCACCACTCGAAGAGTTGGTGAATAGAAAAACCTTGTCAATCCAAGAACTAACAACAGAAGTATCATCTACGGTGGATCAATTGTGGGATTCCTTAGACTCTAGACTTGAAACTGTCTTGAAAATCGTAGAAGAGTCTAAGGTAGAACGAAGTAATGACAAAGGTAAGACAAAGCATAGAGATTCAGGCCCTGCACACAACAAGGGTAAGGGAAAAATAACTATCTCTGATAAGGCTATGGACTCAAACATAGACGATGATGGTAGATGTGAGATCTACCAATATGACCATCCTAAGGGATGTTGTCCAATCATCTCATATCTACAAGAGTCTAGGGTGTATGCACTTAATCCGAGACTTAACCAACGGCAGACACCCCGAAGGTTACCTTATCGTCAAGGTAACCCAAGGCAATTCCACCAACTGTTAATGTATTATCTAAGTGGAACTCCGCCACAACCCATCGGATAACATCAACAGTGGCAATACCCATAGTCATGGGGGATGCCACCGTCGAAACATCAATACCCTTACCAGCAACCTAATCCTTATGGCTATTATGTGCAGTAGCTAGTTTCTCCAAGTGACTCTATGGGTCACACAACTCCCCAACGTCACTACCAAATTTGGGAGTACTTTAGGAGGACTCCTTCTCCTCCGGGAGACATTCCACATTCATCGCATCCTCCAACTCCATCCGCACCTCTTCCACCTGTAGTTCCCATACCTCCTACTCCAACAATGCAAGGGGAACTCCCCACTCAACCGTAGGAACGAAATGCTACGAGAGCAATAAACATTCAACCCGCTGCTAGTTCTAACAATTGTAAAAAGAGAATACCTTTCTTCAGGACTAGAAGCCCAGACAAGCTCTCACAACAAGTGGTTGAGTCTATGTACGCTCCTCTGACAAACAAGACTTCGAAGCTCCCTTCCATCCAACAATAGAGCATCACACATACGGTTATGTTAACACATACTATAACCGACTGGATCAAGGTAGGCCACCTTCCTAGGAAACTATCTGACCCTGGGAGTCCCCTAATCTATCTACAAGTCGTTGGGAACAAACCACATAAAGCTCTTCTTTTCTTGACTTAGGTTCCAGAGTCAACTTAATTTCACAAGAAATGTATCAAGCCTAGAACCTATCCCAACTTAAGAAGAGCAACATCCAACTGGAGTTGGCTAACCAGTCCATCACCATTCCCTTGGGATTGGTGGAGGACATAGTTACGACTGTGTGTGGTTGGTCATACCTAGCTAATTTCCTGGTTATTGAAGTTAACAACAACGAAGGGTACTTCCCAATCATAATGGGAAGGCCATGGCTAAGTACAGTAGATGCGTACCTAGGGATCCGCGATCTTTCCTTGCAGATATCTAAGATAAACATATATGGAAAGATTGAGAAGAAGAAAGTTCTGTGCATCACATACAGTGACTTAGAGGATGATGACATGGAAGAATTTTCAGCATTTCTTCTATGTAATCGGTGTGCCCAAGAAACACAAAATCAAAGGTGCCTGTATGTAGCAACCACACAAGTAGTAGACACCCCGTGGTTGATAGCTACTAGAAAGAGCAAACCAATATGCACGGAACGAACTGAGGAAACAACTCATGCTAACAACGAAGGCATAGACACATTGGAATATGAATGTCGCCAATTTCCACCCCTTAACCTAAAAACATCAATCGGGAGAAGTTGTGCACTGTTACGAAATTCAAACAAGCACTCATTATTAGGGATCTCTCCCTTTCCATTTAGTTATGGGGGAGATCACCACCTAGGCTAATCATTGAAGGTCCTCAGTTCTGTTTAGTTTTTGTTTTACACATTTTTGTCTTACACATTTTTTTTCTTACACGTTTTTGTTTTACAAATTTCTTTAACTTTTCTTATTTTTGTTTTAAAACATCGTTATACTTTTCCATTTTTTGTGTGTGTTTGTGTGTGTGTTTTACCCATCCTGTAAGTTTTTCACCTAATAAGTATTCTTCATGATGGTATGAACTATTTTCATATTGATTACTAATGTTTGGTCTTCACCTTAAAGTTATGATGTTGATACTAAGGTATGTTCTTTTGATATGGCAGGCAATGAGTCCACTTCATCCATTCAACCACCAGTTTCTATGGTCTCTCTTGGCTTGGAAATGTACAATCCCCTTTCTAATAAGAACTTTAACGAATTGGTGACTTGGCATTTCTCAAACTAAGGAAGGACTCAAGGATTGAAAAGGGTGTGACTTCAAAGGAACTTGATGCACTTGTGTTGGCCATTCTCTTGGGTGCTTGAATGTTTTCTTCTAGAGTTTCTTGTCGTTTTGACATTACCCAATTATCAAAAGCTAAGTCAATAAAAATAAGAAGTCTTTGCATGGTGTGGTTCTCATGCAAAAAACAAAAGAAAAAAGAAGAAGAGAAAAAGTGAGAATTCAAAGAACATCCCTTAGAAAAAATAAACTTGGGCTACAAGTACTAATTATGGAACTAAAAATGTTACCTCTAACTAAGGCCCTTCTTGCTTCCCATTCTCTCCTCATTTGTTTCGTGGGAATGGTGGTGGCTCTTGGGGGAGGCATTCTTGTTATTCAAGTGGATGGTTTGGCCAAGTGCGTTGATGCGAAGTCACTAGACGTGGTTGGTTTAAGGCCAGAGTTGGAATGAGATTTGCCAAGTCACATTAATTATGAAACACACAAGGGGCTATACACCACCTTGTTCTTGGGATTCCATTCCATTCTCTTCTCTTCACCCTTCTCTCCATTGTTCACCTCATTGTCGGCTGTATCATTAGTGTATATTTTGGTAGATACATTGTTTTCTTTTTGGTAAATTCTCGTGGTTAAGGCTTTAACTCTTGTTCCAAATGACATTCCCAGAGCCTACAGACTCTTTGAATGTGGGATTGTTAAGGCATTAAGGGCATGAGCCTGCTTTGGGGAGGACCCATTGACATTCCTCTTTGGTGCATCGATTAATTTATTTTCCCTAACATTTTTGCAATTAATTTTATTTTGTTCATTTCCATCTTAACATCCATTTCATCGATATCTTAGTTGTCTCTTCTTATCCATTTTCTTGTTCTGATTATTTCTCCATTCTATCACTACCGAAGGTTCGCGATTAGTCATCGGGGTACAGGGCCCAATTTTTTCGATTTTCTCCTAACCCCTACACCTTCGGTAGTCATCATTAATATATCTCCAGATCCATAATCAGCCATACCACAACTCAGCCAATGGACTTACACTAAAGCAAGGTATCAATTATATGATGATTCATTTACCCTTGCTAATATAAGACTGTGTTGTTGTGTGTAGATGGTGATCATGCAACAATGGACTAGATCTAGGGAAAATACTTGGAATGGAGCAATGCTAAAGTAGTTATGCAAGGAGCAAGATTGATGGCGTGGTTACAAATGGACAAAAAAAGGCGCAATCTTGGCGTTGGCAGCAACAACACTTCTTTCTCTCTCTCTTTCTCAGTTGCCAACTAAGGCCTAATGTCAATGTAATAAGGTGTTCACCCTTGTTGTCATGAACACTAGTTTTGTTGTGTCTTGTAATGATGATCCATTGACATGTCATCCCATTAGTTTCCTTTGAGTCAATAATCCCATACCTTCCCAATATTATTGTAAGGAACTCGAGGACGAGTTTTCATTTAGTCATGGGAGTATGATGGGACGTGATATCGCCTACACGATATCGCGGCTGTCACGATATTGCATCCCTTGCAATATTGCGGTGCACCGTCATATCTATAAATAAGAGGTAACTCTCGCTTGTTTCCTCATCCTAGGCTAGACCATAGTGAAACTCTGGCAGATTGATCACTCCAGAGATAGAATATTTTCCATGTGCCCGTAGTAGGAGTCCCAAAGTGAACGAATTTTCCATGTGCCCACAGTAGGAATCCCAAAGTGAACAGATCTTTATTCGAGCAAACATTGTACCTGAACACAAGTTTGTGTATGGCAATAAAGACGAGCTTTTCGGATAAACCTTGCAGCGCATGGAATAGGCTAATTAGGATTTTATTTATTGTTATTTATTATTCGTTATTTAATGTTTTATTAGTTGTTAATTCTTTCTCAACCCTTCTCTCCTAGTTAAGTGCCTCAATATGACCACTTTGAGCATGTGCGTTATGCTTGGTGATCACAACAGCGATTAGCGTTTGGTAACCAAGGTTGCATCGGTTTAGGGTGTGTACGGTAAGTGGGAACGGATGCTGACACTAGGTTAATTTAGACTTAGTTCATTAGTTAGAGTTAGTAATTAGTCTCTCTACCCTTCACCTTGTTAGCATAGGAGATAAAACATAAAAAAACATAAAAATCATATACCTCAGACTTACTTAACTATACACCGTGACAACTACAAGTAAGTCTAGGAAGACAATGAATCATAAACCCTAAGTGTTCCATAAGGCGTGTAGGCACTTAGTCTGTGGAGTTCAACCAAATCGTGTGTGCTACGCTCGTATTCGTATGGTTGAGTGTAGGGGTATCTCACCACTCATCAAGTACCAATAGAAATAAAACACCATAAAAAATATGAATTTTTTGAAAGGTAGAAACTCTCCAAATATCCTTCATCTTCCTTATCCAAAAGTATAGTGATAATTGCATTTTTTAAGCTTTATTGAACTTGTTATAAATAAAATCATTTTCTATTATAATCTTTAAAACAACTTTGGAGTTAAAAAGGAAAAATAGATTTGGTGTCCTTCAAAAAAATGTCTGGAAAAGCTTGATACAAACTATTGTCAATTTTAAATAAATTTTCAAGATTAAAAATTAATTTTTCAAAATTATTTTTCTTTCTATTCAAACTATAGAGGCTAGAAGCCAATAAAATTTGTGATGAACATATCACTCATATTGACAACCCTTTACAACATATAAGGAACCAGCAAGCCCTAGGAAAAGGTACCTTGGACCTCCACTAGATTGGGCATTGTACAAAGAAATTTAATACTCACATGTACTATGGATGGTTAGGCTTAGGTAGATTAATTGAATGATTATGCTTAAGTAGGTTAATTGTGAACATGGTTGATAATTTTGAACAATTACAAAGTTGACTTATGATTGCATGCAAAACAAAAATCAAACCTATAATTTCTTTTGAAGAATATTTATCTACAAAATTTACAGGCAAATTAAAATTTTATTACTTAGTAGTTTCCACCAAAATTTAACTTATAATTTTTTAAATGAAGAATCTTAACATTAACCTTAACACTTTATTATCTAACAGATAAAGTGATTTCTAAAATGGTGTAACTTTAACTCATAATAACATATTATTTATAAGCTCCTCGCTTTACCATTAAAGCATTTTTTTATGCAAAGTTTTCAATTTATTTATATCTATGCATGTTTGTGAACGTGTTAATCCTACTAGGTAACACATTCATGGATATTTCCAAAGCTCACAAACAACATTACGAAGGACCAAACATAAATTTCTCTAACCTACATTGAGAGCAGCCAAATTGCAGTTGCAACTAAGGTAACCATTACAAAGTTAGGCAGCTAGTAATCCTTGCAGCCAAATTGCAATTGCAACGAAGGTAACCATTACAAAGTTTGGTAGCTAGTAATCGTTAAAAGTTGAAGGTATTGATGCAATTTATAACGGCAAGCCTTTACTAAAAGGCAAGTATAAGATAAGAGGCGATGTTAAAGACGACGTACATTGCAATTACGGCTATGCCAGCAAGGACAAAGCCAGCCAATAACTGACAGGAAGCTCGTCGAAGAAGACGCTTAAGCTGGGCCTTCCGATGGTACTTGGCTCGACTACACCACAGCCACATGCCCAGCATTATCCACACTAGTGTCACCGCTACTACAACTGGGGCGTAATAAATCACTAAGGACGCTGTTGCCGTCTGGCTGGCCCCACACACCGCGATCCCCTCGGCTACCAACGAAACTGCAAGCACAGTCATGGAGGATTTGAGCCACGGCCTATCAGCCTTGTTCCACGATACCTCCAACAGCAACCACACTAACAAGACTGTTACCGCAGACATAAAAGCCACCATGTTCGATGCCACATACAACGAATTGACATAATCTGACTCATTAGTGCTGCAACTTGAAAGCAACAGGTCTGTTATGCACTTTTCAAACGATATTAGAGAAAACTGAATAAGGTAAAAAGCCTTTGAATGTACAAATAGTTTTTATGATATGGGTTGTGAGTTTCCTGGTGAATGAAAACGGGTGTCGGAACTGACATACAGGAACGCGAACTTTTACAATAATCGTGATGCCTTCAGTTTAAAAATTACGAAATCCTGTAGACCTGGCGGTCTGGTAGGAAAGAAAGATAATATCTCACTAAAAAGAAGAAATGTAAATCTGAGTATTTTTCTATTTTATGCATTGCAATCTAAGAGTTGCCATTTCAGTAACAGGTTGAAAAACATCAAATTTGAAAGTAAAACAGATACATAATTCAAAATTTGCAGTAAAGAATGAATATATTGATCTACATGTTTTTAACTCCAGTGGTAAATAAACATCATGTTTTTAAAACTCATAACATGTACATTTCTATCATTTATTAGATCAAGTAATTATAAAAATTATAATGAAACTCCCTAGAAAGCCACTTTCAAAATCTCACAGATGGATCTTAAAAGATTCTAAAACACTCACGGGGATGATGAAGAACTGGAAGCCACTTGCACTTGCCCTGTTGCTGCAACACTAGCAATGAGAGCAGCCACAAGTGCATTGATGTCCATGATTCTGCTGTTGCGTTGGCTTTTGCTTTCGGGTTCTTCCCCTTCTTCTGTGTCACTGTAGTCTCCAAATGCTCCAACGCTTTCCAGACATTTTTTCACCCGTCTTTTGCATTCTCTGGATTTCCTGCTGCAATACACCATATCCAGTGGTGTGAAGCCATCCCTGTTTCTGGCGTTCGGCTGCACTCTAGCGAACCCCTCCATCAACGCTCTCAGGGTCTGCAAGCCAAGCAACGTGATGCTTAATAAACACTACCCTTCCTCCAAATTCCAAACCAAAGGAGCTAGCCCTCATTCTTTTTCACTCTATTAATTCAATAATGAATTCTTTCTAAATTTCTGGAAATTTTAACTTACGGAATCATCTGCACAAAGCTTTGCAGCCAGGTGCAGTGGTTGGTTGCCTTTCTTGTCGATCTCATCGCCGCGGAGTCTGTAATGCCTTTGCTGAGACAGCCATAGCAGCAGCGACTGGTGCTCATTTTTAGTAGCGTAGTGCAGAATGTTTTTTCCCTGCTTACATGGCATCAGAATGCAATCAGGTCTCTCACACGCAATGGCTGCTAAGACATGGATATTCCCCCTCGTTGCAGCGATGTGTATTGGGTATCTTCCGAATTTGTCGAATTTGTAACACAATTTGGATCTGCAACGCGCCAGGTACTGAACCACTTCATGTTGTGCCCCATCCACTGCGTAATGCAGAGCTGTAGCACCTCTTTCATCGGCCTTGTCCAAATGTTTTAACATGCTTGTACGATGTTCTACCAAGCGAATCAAAACCTCTGCAAAGTGCACATCAATTATTTTGCCATTAACCTTTTGTCCATGCTATTAGAGTTTTGACAGATAAATTAAATTTATATGAACAAAAAAACAGGAAATGAGTTACAGCCCGTAACTAACTAAACAGAGTTCTGTCTTCAATCTACCCTGTATTCCGAGGAAAAGTGCAGCTTAACAAAAATTAATTCGGTAATTGATTGAAATTAGTCTTCAGTGTATAAACTACAAACAAAAAATTCACCGAGGTGTCCTCTGTAAGCAGCAACATGGAAACAGTTTTGGCCATCGTTGCGGGAACGAGCTAGACGATTAGAGGCAAACTGGCATGAAAGAATCGCTTCAACCACTGGTAAATGTCCTCTTTCGGAGGCCATAAACAGTGGATTTTCGCCCCTTTTATTATGTATCAGAGCAAGACTTGGATACAATTCAAGAAGATGCTGAGCCACTTCTGTGTTGCCTTCGAAGGCAGCTTCATGGAGTGCAGTATTACCGCTACAGTTTTTCAACGTAATCAGCGGCCACATTCTAATCCATAGCGGACTCTGCGAGTGGAGATGTATTATAGCCTTCACTGTGGTTAAGTCTCCTACTCCTGCAGAGATGTGAAGAAGCGTATCCCTGATAGGAGTCCTCTGCAGAACGGCTGTTGGTGATTCATGGATTCGGTCGTACAGGAACTGGGTATCATATTCCGCAGACGCTGTATATAAGTCTGGATCCATTTTTCTTGTTCTGAATCCACAGCGCTCTGCAAATATGCGAATCGTTATTACAGCAGCGTTAAGAAACTTAGCCATTGCATCAGATTGCATTGCAAATGCTCGTTACAATGGCGTTTATGTTTGATATGCAGGTCAGCATTGTTGCTTTGTAGGCTAAGTAGTCGTCTGGTCATGCCTCGTTTACTGCCGTTTCTTTGAAGCTTCAAAGCTTCATTGGTCACTGCCGCTTCTTGGAAGCTTCAAAACATCATTGTTCACTGCCGTTTCTTTGAAGCTTCAAAGCTTCATTGATCACTGCCGTTTCTTCGAATCTTGATTAGTCATTACCATGGCAGAAAGGCGGTATCCTCACTTTTAAAGTCAAGGAGAGATGATATGCATGCGTCATTTTCTGCCGATTTCTTGGAAGCTTGATTAGTCATTAGCATGGCATACGCGTGTTTTAAATTTTCAGCGTATTTTCGCAAATGTTTCCACAGCTCAGCTTTATTTCTCACCTCGGTAGAGTGAACACTTACAAGTTGCACTGAGGTTAGGTTTGTAATCGCATGCTATAGGCATTTGGAAATATATTCACAGTTCCCCACAGCAACAATATTCACAGTTCCCTACAGTAATTGTTTTCGGTATTGTTTGAAATTCTTCTCAGTGCACAGTTCCCCACAGCAACAATATTCACAGTTCCCTACAGTAATTGTTTTCGGTATTGTTTGAAATTCTTTTCAGTGCACTAAAATTCCCTCTGCTGGTAAATCTCTGTAATGGTTAAAAAATGTATGGATTAATAACAAGCTATCGAAACAAAATGGAGCCTATTTCATCGACGTAACACTATCCTGAGTATCTTTGCCTAGTTAAATAGGTCAGTGCCATGGATTACTCCTGGTTGACTAGTCTTCGTTTCCGGGCCCAATGGCTGCGATCACATATTTGTGGAAAGGAATGCTGTGTGCGTGCAGAACTTTCAACTTTGCTAATATCTAACATTTAGAAATGTGTTATAGAATCACTTCTTCCTTCACCACTACTTAGACAAATTTTTATTTTATATCAATGTGCTATGTCTTGCCATAGTACTTGGGATTCTTCAAGTATGCAGGTGTTGCCATTCTATCACAATGGATCATCATGGGTTTTGATGCATCTATGATAATTCCAAGCACTTGAAAGAACCTCCTTAATCAAATGGCTTCTTATATTACTGATGAACACACAACAAACTTTATNAGACCCTGCTTTCGCCTGAGGGCGAGCTAGAATGCACAAAGGTAGAGTACCTTGGGTGGTCCGCATGCGGATCAGACAAAGATTTCCTCGAACGTACGCCGAAGTGCTATACGCTAGGTTATGCGTAAACGGCGTAACAGGCGTAAATGAGAGCGTAAACAGCGTAACAGATGCGAACAAGACGTAAATGTAAACGAGCGTAAACAAAACACATGTAAGAAATTAGCATAAACTGTAAACAATGATATTACAGAAGGAAAGTACAATGCACCGGTCTAACGCAGTTGTGATGGAACACAAGGCGGACGAAAAGCCCCGGTGGATGCAGGGATGACTCAGCTGGTTCGGACTGTATGCACAGCGTAGAGACTGTGTGCCCAGCGTACAGTACTGTCCAGCATAAAGGGGTCTTTAGCTCTGGTGCGCAACGTAATTGTTCTCTGGTATGCTCTGGGATTTTTGCCAACCGTCCTGGTACAAGTGGAAAAGTGGGGTTTTTATACCAATTGTTACGCTAGACTCGGGTTGGGCGACACATGGACGTTGACCGGGTGCAAAAAGGGCGCAAAATTTACAAGTGTACAACATATTACATCTGTTAAGCGTATACGCTGTATCAGGCGGGCGTAAGCTCTAGGCGTATACGTTAGATGTGCTGGGCGTATACGCTGATAGTTGTTGACTTGCTTCAATTCTTGCTCTTCGGTGCTGTTTTCATTCTGTCTTTGGAGATTCCACGTCGAGCGTAAACATTTGCCGTACTTGCCGAGCGTACATGTGAAGTGTACGTCGGGCGTGTAAGTTGGATGTCTACGCTGGGCATATACGCTGTGGATGTCGGGCATATACGCTGGGTGTATACGCTGTGGATGCTGGGCGTATACGCTGGTACTGCATACTTAGTGAAAATTAAGCATTTTGATCCCCAAAGTTGCAATGTGCGACACCAAATGTAGCTGTGGTTGTCCGTGGGTCCTAGGGGCCTGCTTCTTGCTGGAGAAGTACCAAGCTCGAAATTTTGTAGTGTTTCATTGGCCCCTCTTTGTTGACGCCCGGAGGAATCTACCCGAGGAGCGTCAACAAAGAAGTGCAAAACACCACAAGTAGCCTTATAAAGACTTTGTCAGTTGTCACTTGACTAGACATCATCGCACTGTGTTCAGTAATACATGGGATCGGGAAAGTGAAGTTTATGGCTGGTAGGAAAACGGAGATTGTGGGGATCGATCACTACCCAAGGGATTGCGCTTGGGAAATGGGATGCTCGGGTGTGCGGCATGTTGGTCCTTGTCAATAGCCATTATTTAGCAGACTCGGAGTTCAAACATGTGATGTACGTCCTTTGGCGGAACAAGGCTCTTGGTTAGTGTTCAAGAGCACTTGTTGGCAAGACCAAAGCCACGGGAGGATGTGCTACATGCTTTGGGGGAACATGGCCCGTGTTTAATGTTTAGGGGAGCCTTGTTTGGCGGAGAGCCAAAGCCATACAACTGGATGTTTCTTGATCGTTTTGGACATGAGTACTTGGTTTTGAGACAACTACCTTCCCGCCTCGGGCTTATATGGGAAGTGCCAAAGGTCTCGTTTTTTTTTAACATAAGAAAATGCATTGATTTTGTACTCATGTGCAAGCGCTATGTCATGTGTCGTGACTACTTCAAGGTGTTACAGTATGCGACAACCTGTTCAAAGTTTTGGGTGTACTGGGTGTATCAAAGGTGTGACTGAATAAAATGTGTTGGTGAACGGATAGGGAATGAGTCGGTGAATGGGGATATACTAGTGAACGGTTTGATTTAGTCTCGCCATGTGTGTTGTGAACATTGTCCCATCTTGCTACTTGTGACGAAATGCATTCTTGTGCAAAAACCCCTGGATGTCATCCTGCAAACGTAACTCCAAAGAGACAAGAAAACCATGAGTGAATAATTGAGCACAGACTTACACGGCGGTAGAGGGAACAAAGATGCTGAAAGAGATTTCAAGCGTTGTATGTCAATGGCAGCAGCGTTGGTAGGATCTTCTGATGGTGAGCGATGCAGTGATAAAGCTTAAATGTGGCGGCAGATTGATGAACCAGAGATGAACTTGCCAGTTTATAGTCTTGGCAGACTATCATGGGTTAGTTTTATGTCGTAATCCATTGGACATTGCCTGTTTAGCATCGTGGCGGACGTTACATTGCCAGTTTTTAGTCTTAGTGGACTATGAGGAGGCAAGCTAGTTTATAGTCTTAGCGGACTCTGATGGTTGTGGCGGTGGTAGTGTCCTGTCATGCCGGATGGGTGCTAGTTTATTGTCATTGCGGACACTGTAGGGTATTAGTTTATTGTCATGATGCCAGGACAGTTGTGGTGTCAATTTTAAGTCATAACCCAGGATTGTTTTGTGGTATCAGTTTATTGTCATGATTCCAGGACGAGCTGTGGTATCAGTTTATAGTCGTGATTCCAAGATTGTTCTATGTGGATGCATGCGTGTGCGTCTGTATGATCCTGTAAACAAAAGCTACTAGAGAAAACAATATTAAATAGCAACTGCATAAAACATGAATTGAAATACACCTATAAATAGAAGATAATGTGAAATGGTGGTAGTTTAAGGCCTTTTCGGGCCATGGTTTAGTTTAAGGCCTTTTCGGGCCATGAGAAAATGCGTAAGCTAATACAATACAAACTAAGGTGACGTATGCACAACGAACAAAGGTGAAGAGTGGGTGGAGATCAGACGTGTCTTTGGTCGCAGGGGAGTCTTGATTATGTAGTTGTTTCTTAGTGGGACATGGTCTAGGAGGCGCGTTAGTTTGCTCTGGGAGGCTTTCAGTTTTTACCCCTTGTTCGGGCATTTTAGCTCTTGGTGTTGTGTTTGTTGTTGTGGGTGTTGCTTTAAGAGGCTCCTCTTTCAAGACCTGTGACATGTCTATGTTGTGGTCAGCTTAAAAGGGAGTGTTGTCACCATGTATAATGACTTGTTCGCCTTCGTATGGAAGGTGGATTTCTTGATGTATCAGTGAGGAAACGACTCATTGTTGTGCTAGCCATTGTCTGCCAAGAATCATGTTGAAACTGGGCATCTCTTCTATGACAGTGAATTCCGCGCTGGTGGGGAATTGTTCTCCTACCACAAAGGCTATGTTGATTGTGCCCTTAACTGTGACACATGATCCATTGAAAGATTTTAAACACGTGGTTTCTGTTGGCATGATCTCATCTGCCATGCCTAGTTTGTTAATGACGAAGTATAGAACTACGTTTGTTGCTGCACCATCATCAACATGCACTCTGCGAATGGTACATTGCCCGACATGCACACTAATCGATAATGGAGCTGTTGTAACTTCCCCTTGTTCAAGGTTACGTTTAACTGCATCATCACGAAAGGCTAAGGTGTTTGAACCTAATTCTTGTGGTGTGTGTTGTGAAATCATTGCACGGATGGATTCCATGTTAGTAGGGATGTCCTCTGTAATAGGAATGGATGTTAATGTTTGTGCTAAGGCTTTGCGATGAGCCGATGATGTCATCACCAAATCGTACAAGCTCATGGTTGTGTTCTTTTGTTTGAGCGTTTGTTTCACCTGGGCTAGTGTAGCTACAAAGTCTGTGTTGTCTACCGTTGTGTTGGTTGCCTTTGTATGGGTTGAAGGCTTGGGCCTGGTTTGTTTGGGATTAGGGGTAGGGCCCCCAATGTTCAGTTGTTGTATACTAGGTGTGTCCTTTGTTTTAGCTATGGGTATTGTTCGTTGTTCATTTGTCCTCTTCTGCTACCATTTGGTGGGCTTATCCGTGTTGTTGGCAAGGTTGACTCTTGAGGGAGGAGAGGTTGAGATGTTTCCTACGGTTGGGCTCAGGGTAAGTGAGGGGCCATCGCGTGGTGGAAATTTTATGACAAATGGTAGTTTGGGAGGTGTCGTTGTTATTTGACTAGCTTGTTGTGGCACCTTGATAACAAAAGGTTTCTTTGCTGTTGTCGTTGGTGAATTGTGCTAGTTTAATGTCTTAGTGGACGTCTGTGGTGGTACTTTGACCACAAAAGGTGTCGTCGGTGCTCTAGGTGGCACCTTGATGACGATGGGAGGCCCCTTACTCGTGGAGGTGGAGGGGATTGTTGCCTTGCTGGGAGGCACACGAATCACAAAAGGTTGCTGCACAAGTTTAGGCTTACTATCTATGCCAATGAAGTTTATGAAATAGGGGGCATCGTCTATGCTCGGTTAATTCAAGGTGTTGATGTTTAGTTGGCCCCGTTCTATCTTTGCTTGTAGATCATCCTTTAACGCATGACAGGTGTCAATATTGTGACCAGACATCTGGTGGTAATGGCAGAATTGGTCTAGCTTGAAATGTCATGGAACTGGGGGCTCATTTGGTGCTGCTAAGGTGGGGTTCCTCAGTAACTCGCAGTACCTATCATGTCGGCGGCGAGCATTCTGCACTACGTGTTTGTATTGGATTTGCCCGGCTTTAAGGAGTTGCTCTAGTAGTTCCGAAGGTCGCGCAGGTAGCGATGTGTACTTAGAGCAATCCTTGCATTGAAAATTGGACCTTAAGGTGGCCCCTGTTGTTGCAGGCGGGTTGGTACTGGTGTTAGTTGTTTTTGTGCTTGTGGCCACAGTTTCCATTGTTGCCTTTTGTTTGACAACATGTTGGTTCTTGTAAGCCACATAGGCAGGGTCATTGCTGGTTTGTGCAACTTGTTCAATGTTCTTGATCTGTGTGAATGCTTGGCTCAATGTTTGAGCGCTTAGGTAGTATAGTTTTGACTTAATGAAGTCATTCATGACTCCCTTCAGAATCGTAAGCAAATACTTTTCAGGGATGGGCTCATGAAGTTCGTTAAGGGCTGCACTCCATCGTTGGATGAACTTTTGTACAGGCTCAAGTGGTGCTTGTTTCACCTGTATCAGACTATCTAGTGTGGCTTCAGGCTTGAGGTTGTACTTAAATTGGGTAACGAACTGATGTAACAAGTCCTCCAGAGAGGATATGGAGTTACGAGGCAAGGCTCGGTACCAGTCTAAGGCTACACCCGTTAAGGACATAGCGAACACTCGCAAGATTGAGTGGGGCCAAGCTTGAAGCAATAGAGTTTCTGATCGAAACGTGACTAAGTGAGCGTTTGGATCTTCCTTCCCATTGTACTTGGTTAACTGGGGCAATGTTATTCCCTTGGGTAAAGCTAACGGTGGCACTGAAGAGCTAATTGGATCGTCGCGGTAGAAATCCAGTATTTTAACTTGTTCAGTGTTGTCAGCTTTGAGTTGCTTTATCTCATCCGCTAACGTTTGCATCATCTATTTTGCTTCTGCCCACTCTTGAGCGGTAGGTAGATTGGTTGGTTGAGGAGGTTGTTGGGTTGTCATTTGTTGCTGTGGAGAGATGTTCAGAGTTGTGGTTGTGGGGTGTGGCACGTTGAAGTGAGTGGGTTGTTGAACAAGGGGTATGGTTCCTTGCCTAGCCACAAACTGTGAAGTGACACCTTGGATGTGCGGGGCCGATGTAGTGAAAGTGGCCCCATGCGTTTGCACGTGTGGTATGTACTGGGTGGAGATGGGGGTGGGTAATCTCTGTTGGGATACTGGTGCTTGTGTGCTCATTGACACTTGGTGAGTGGTCGTCTATCCCATGTGAGGATGGAGTGATAGGTTCATGTAGGCATGGGGACTGAGGGTGCGGTATGAATCCTCAGGTTTAGATTGTGCCTCGAAGTCATCTAAATCATGTTGGTTTTGGGGCTCCTCAGTGGGTCGTCGTGTGTTTTGGCCCCTTGCCAGAAGGAGCTGGGAGATGAGCCTATGATGAGGATCAGAAAGGGGGATGATGTCATATATGGAGGGGGCAAATTCATGACGTCCCATGTATATGTGCTCGAAGTTTCATTTTGCCTCCTGTTCTGTGTGGTCAATAGGAAGGTTGGCCTGAATCTTCACACAGATGTAGTTATACTATTCTTGTGTGGGGACTATGAAGGCGTGTGAATTAGAGGTCTGGGACTCCATGGTGATGTGTGACGGGGTAGTGTACGAGCTAGCTAACAAGTGTCGAGTATGTTTCGGGCTAAGTGTGCAGAGTGTCCAGCGTGTGAACATTGAAAATTTTTCAAAGTGTCTAGTGTGTACAGCGTAAACGGGAGAAAATTTGGCTAAGTATGAAATTATGAACTGTAGTCGTACACGGATGGTGATCTCAGGTAAGAGGAAGTCATCTCAAAATCGTTATGTTGTGTGTATTGTATGCCGTAGACAGGGTGATCCATGTTGGTTGCCGTTATTACTTAGACCGCTTTGAAGTAGGTGCGAATCGCAGCGAATTCGGCTTTGAAACGGGCTCGTTTTGGGTGTTTTTGTTGAAAAAACACTGTAGCGGTACTGTAGTAGCATTGTAGCAGCGTAAAAGCACTATAGCAGCATAAAAACACTGTAGCAGCGTAAACATTGATAGCATAGACAGAGTTTTATGTGCAGCATAGACAATGTCTACAGCGTAAAGTGTGCAGTGTATATGTCGGCAGCGTAAACAGAGTTCAGCATGCAGCGTAAACAAAGTCTACAGCGTAGGGAGTGCAGCGTAAACGCAATAGTGTATACGCTGGAAGGTTTGTAGGCAGAGTCAGCGTAAACGCGGCAGCGTAGACGCTAAGAACTCTGAGGCACAATAAGTCTTAGGCAGAGGCCCTCCTTCTAGCTCCAATTTCTGTACCGCCTGAAATCGTCGGTCACCGGCTGGAAGGAAACAGAGACCGTGGGATCACAGGATGCGCACAGAAGACCCTGCCTTCACCTGAGGGCGAGCTGGAATGCACGAAGGCAGAGTACCTTGGGTGGTCCGCACACGGATCAGACAAGGATTTCCCCGAACGTATGCCAAGGTGCTATACGCTGGGTTATGCGTAAACAGCGTAACGGGCGTAAACGAGAGCGTAAATAGTGTAACAGATGCGAATAGGACGTAAATGTAAACGAGCGTAAACAAAACACATGTAAGAAATTAACGTAAACTGTAAACAATGATATTACAGAACGAAAGTACAATGCACCAGTCTAACGTAGTTGTGATGGAACACAAGGCGGACGAAAAGCCTGGGTGGATGCAGGGATGACTCGGCTGGTTCAGACTGTATGCACAGCGTAGAGACTGTGTGCCCAGCGTACAGTACTATCCAGCGTAAAGGGGTCTTTAGCTCTGGTGTGCAGTATAATTGTTCTCTGGTATGCTCTGGGATTTTTGCCAACCGTCCTGGTACAAGTGGAAAAGTGGGATTTTTATACCGGTTGTTACGCTAGACTTGGGTTGGGCGACACGTGGACGTTGACCGGGTGCAAAAAAGGTGCAAAATTTACAAGTGTACAACATATTACATTTGCTAAGCGTATACGCTGTATCAGGCGGGTGTAAGCTCTAGGCGTATACGCTAGATGTGCTGGGCGTAGATGCTGTGGATGCTGGACGTATACGCCGACAATGGCTGGGCGTATACGCTGATGGTTGCTGACTTGCTTCAATTCTTGCTCTTCGGTGTTGTTTTCATTCTGTCTTTGGAGATTCCACGTCGGGCGTAAACATTTTCCGTACTTGCCGAGCGTACATGTGAAGTGTACATCGGGCATGTAAGTTGGATGTCTACGCTGGGTGTATACGCTGGTACTGCATACTTAGTGAAAATTAAGCATTTTGATCCCCAAAGTTGCAATGTGCGACACCAAATGTAGCTGTGGTTGTTCATGGGTCCCAAGGACCTGCTTCTTGCTGGAGAAGTACCAAGCTCGAAATTTTGTGGTGTTTCAAAACTTGAATTGAATGTTCAAATCCACCAAATGTAGATATTATGAAAAGACAAACAATATACTAGAAAATAAGAAAACTATCTATCTTCAATTATTACATGGAAGATTGAAAAGGGGTTTCCAACACACAAAATGTCCAAAACTCTCTCAACACTTCAATGATGCTATAGAGCATGACACTCTACAACAATATAGTGGTTACTAGTAAGGTAAGACAACTAATAGAGAATATCTTTCACAACCTAGGATTGAGATCTCAACTCACAAGTTCATAAGAGACACTAGGTTAGAACATACATAATTCACCAAGAGATGCATGCACACTCATGTACTCTTTGTGCTTTCATGACTCTCCACTCACATCTCATGACATCTCCTGGTGATACAAGCATGCACCAACACTAATATTTATTGGCAGAGTAAGACAAGAAGCCTTGTAAAACTTCTTTAAGCTCAAGTTTAAGATCTCGTGATGTTTCTATCTTTTCCTCTATCATTTTGGCTATTTTCCAAGTTAGAAGGGATAAATTTGGAAGTTTTCCTACTCATTTGGGTTGCCTTTGACCTTCCTCAAGCATCTTGCTGCTAAAATTTGCTAGCATGTGGGACATTTCATATGGGTGTGAGACATCTTCAATGTAGTTGAGCCATCTCATCCATGTATGAGACATCTTCCAACCTCTAGGATGTCTATGCTCTAAGACATCTCACAAAAATTGGGATGTCTCATTTGAGACCTCCCTAGCATAGTCTAGACATTTCTAAAATTTCCCAAACCTCTTTTTTTAGATCCTAGATCTTAGGCAAGTCATCTCCATGATGTCCAAGAAATTTCTAGAAAGCCCGAAACCTACAAAAACCACACATAGGGAAGAGAAGAAGGGAATTGAAAGAGGTGTTCCTACACTAGCTCTCCTAGCCGTCAAAAAGAAAACTTATGTTAAAAAGGGAATAAGATTTGAAGGGATTCCTCACTCATGAAGTTTGATCTCATGAACTCACACAACATCATCCATGGACAAATCCTTCTAATTGATTTAGTACTCATGCCTCTTAACTCCATGAGTACTTGAAGCTTCTCTCCACATGAGTATGATTACATTTATCTCCATTAAATGCTTGGACTAATTAATAGATCCCTTTAACTCATTGATGCTATCCTATATGATCTCATAATTAGCATGTCCATGATAATGTACAAGATTTGAAATAATAAATATAGATAATAAACCAATATCATTTGGCAAGTTAATTTCAAAAGCATTATCATTCATCTTGGGCTTAATTCTAAAAGGCCCCATCTTCTTGACTTTTAACTTAGAGAAGTTAACACCTCTCAATCATTTCTTCTTCAAGAGCACCTAAATCAAATCACCAAAATCAAAATTAGACTTCCATTTATCCCATTCCTCTTAAGAACTCTCTCTTTAGCCTTCTTCTCAAGATTTGATTTTACTTATGCATGGATATCCCTTATCACTTGTAGAAAATCAGTAGTAAGTTGAGCTTCATCATCAAAGCTATTCAAGGTATCCACCACCTTAGGACAAAAAACATAGTTCACCTCAAATGGGCTTTTTCCAATAGTAACATGAAAATCATTATTATATGAAAGCTTAGCATGACATAATAATTTTTCCCACATGTTTGGTTGTTTGTCACATAAATACCTAAAAATATTTAGTAAGAATTTATTTACCATCTTTGTTTGGCTATTAGATTATAAATGATATGCACTAGAAAAATTCAATTTTATTCCTAAAAATTTTTGAAGGGACCTCCAAAAATGGCTTATGAACATGGAGTCTCTATCACTATCAATATTCTAGAGAATACCATGTAACTTCATAACATGTTGGAAAAATAAATTTATCACACAAGAAGAATCACTCATTTTTTTTGCATAGAATAAAGTGTATCATCTTGGAGAACTTGTCAACAACAACAAAAATTGCATCATTTCCACTTTGTTTTTGGAATACCAGTTACAAAATCCATTGGCGTTCTTTTTCATGGATCCTTGGAAATTGACAAATACATATAGTGTCCATCCACTTATTTACCTTCTTTGAACTTCTACCAAGTCAAACACTCCTTCACAAATTTTAAAACTTTAGTAAGCTCCAATGTTCTATCCTTACCCATGTAACCTACCATGTCACTACAATGTTTTTCAAAAAAAATCTTCTTCCTAAAATCACAATTATAAATACATACCTTTCTATTCTTCAATAATAGTTTAATTAAATATGATAGTCTATCCATTATTCTATCCTACTCAATAATGGCTCCTTAAGACTTTTCCAAAGTTTTTCAAAATCAACATCATGTTTATACAAATTAGCAAAATCACCTATACCTTCAACATGAGGCACATTGAAATTAACCACATGCACCCTAGATAATGCATTAGTGACCCTATTGGCTTTTTCACTTTTTTGCTTTAACACAAAATTAAATTCATGTAACTATGGATCCCACTTCATGTGCTTTGCACTCAACTTCTTTTGAGAGTTCAAACATCAAAGTTCTTTATGGTCCATTATCAAAGTGAACTTCTTGGACGACAAGTAATACCTCTAATGCTTAATTTCTTGAAGAAAATCACACAACTTCTCATGTATGCTATATTTTTGCCTTCACTTATTCATTTTCTTTAAAAAGAAAGTGATAGGTGTACCTTCTTGTGAAAGTACCCTACTATTGGAAAGTCTACTTGCACCCACCTCCACTTGAAAAGGGTTTTAAAAATCTTAAAGCTTCTTCAATTTTCATTATCCCACTTGAAATCTTTAGTTTTCTTCAACAAAGCAAATATGAGATAAGAAATATTACTAAAAGTTTTGATGAATCTTCTATAAAAACCTACTAGACTAAGGAATAATCTTACCTCCCCAACATTATTAGGAGTTGGTCAATTCCCTAATAGCCTTCACCCTTGTAGCGTCCATTTAGATCTGATTTTTAGAGATCACATGATCCAAAGATGTGATTCTCCTCTTGAAGAAATACCTTTTCTTCCCATTTATTACTACCTATACCACCTTTAATTTAAGATACATCATTCTTAGGTGATCCAAGTGCTCTTCCTTATTAGATAAATACACCAAAATAATATTAAAAAATAGTATAGTACATAATAATTTGGTTATTTAATACATCATGCATGAACCTCATGAAAGTAGTAGGTGCATTCATGAGCCCAAATGACATCATGAACCATTTAAACAATGCATCCAATATTTTGAATGCTATATTCTATTCATCACCAAGCCTAATTCAAATTTGATGGTAACCACTCTTCAAATAATATTTGCTAAAATTTTTAGCATTTGTAAGAACATCAAAGATATCATTCATCTTTGGAATAGAAAAATTGTACCTCACTATTATCCTATTCACTACATTGGAGTCAATGTACATCCTCTATTCATCGATATCCTTCTTTGGCACAAGCATTGTTTGAACTGCACAAGGTGAAATGGATTCTCTCATGAAGACATTTGCAAGTAACTCCTCTACTTGGCTTTACAATTTAGTCCACTAATTCAGTGCCATCCAGTATGCTCTCTTGTTTGGAATGGTAGCACTAGAGATGAAATCAATCCAATGTTGTACATTTCTTATGGGTAGTAATCCATCTAATTCCTCCTTAAACACCTTAGTAAATTTTTCCTTTAAGCCTAGCTTACCTGTAGAAAGTTCTACCTACACATCATCATGGATAGAAGTAATTATTGATACAATAAAAAAACCAAAACCTATTTCATCATGTTTCTTAATTGATTCCTTCTTTGCTAGAAGGATTAAGAATATCTAAAGTGAGCTTTGCTGCCTCATTTATTTAGTTATGCAAATCAACTCATGGATTCCATAAGATCTAGCTACACTTCATACATTTCTTGCTCCATCAAATTAAGCACCATTGTTAAAATTTCAAGGTCTACCAAGAATTGAATTAGGACAATCTATTGGAATCATATCAAAGTTTACAACATCATGAAAACTTCTAATTTCAAATTTTAAAGTACATTATTTCCTCACCTCTTGAGAGAAATCTTTAGACAAAGAATGTACTATGTAGGGTCTAGGATGATGACTAGTTACCAAACCCAATATGGTAATTACTATAGAAGAAATAACATTTTCTTGGACTCCCTCATGAATTAAAATATGAATCCATTTTCTACTAAGCATACATCTAGCCCTAATATGAAATAAAAATTCGATAAATGCACAATCATAAATTCATTCTTCTATTCACATTCCTCATAAATGCACAAGAATTTAATTTAGAAACTTCCTCAATCTTGAAAGCATTAGGATTACCTCTCTAAAGAGCTTAGATTTGTGACTCCTCCACCTCCATGGTTTGCACATATTTGCCCTTGGCTACCTTGTGAAATGACCATTCCCATTACTTATGTCTCCATTCTTCACATTTAATGCATTAAATCTTGGATAAGTTGCTACCTTCATGCTTGCCTTTCTTGCCTTGGTCCTTCTTGGATTTACCCTTTTGATCATCCTTATCAATCTTGTTTGCCATATTTGTCTTTAGATTTGTATTTGGATCCCTTTTCCTTCCCCATGAAAGTTTGTTTGTTCATGTTTTTGTATCTACTTAGTTTCTTTTCTATCTTAAGTGCTGAATCATGAGCCTCATTGAGAGTTTGTAACTCATAACAAGAGAAATCTTGTTGATAAGCCATTTTTAAGCCTATTCATACTTCTCCAAATTTACTTTAGCTTCATAAAACAGATCTCAAAATTTGATGTAGAATTCTTTGACATCTTTATCACCATACCATAGGAATTTTAACTTCATTTGCTTTCTTACCTTTCACAAGACTATTCAAATTTCCTCTTTAACCTGCATTTTATTAGATTCCAATATTTGATGGATTGACCATTTTTTCATTTATAATCATGGAACTCCTTTTCCTAGCATGTAGAAGCCATTCCTTCTAATCTAGATTCACCAATTGGTATCATTAAGTGATTTGGTATCTCTTTCAACTTGAAGTGCTTAGCAAGTATCTTTAGCTAACTTGAAAAGACATTAGTATCATATACACCATTGAAAGTCTTCAACTTAATGTATAGAAGTCTAGTAGCATTACTAAATGCTCTAGAAAGTCTTGCCTCATATTCCTCATCAAGCATGCCAGGGGAAGAAGTAGGTGCCATAGTTGAAGCTTTTGGGATTTTCATCTAAGAAATAGGATTCCATACAATTGGAATTCTTGGCTAATGGATTCCTACACTTTCATAGTTGGATTTTCCTTCCTCATCATTCTCTTATCCACCACTTGGCTATGAGACTTTTTCTTTACCATCCAAATGTAAATGCTCATCACCTTCATGTATTTGAATATGGATAGGATTAGAATTCCTATCTACCTTTGCACTAATCTCATCCAACTATGCAACCATTAGTTGGAAGCTAGACTTCACACTCTCTATCTCTCTATCCAAGGCTTGATCTTATTTTTTCTTTAGAACCATTTGAAATTTACAAAAATCCTCAACCAAGTGCAACAAAACTAAGTTTTAATATCAATATTATTGGATCAGGTGTACTCTAATATAAATTAACCTTTAAATCCACTAAATCCAAATATCATGAAAAGATAAACAATATGCTAGAAAACAAGAAAACTAGCTATTTTCAATTATTTCATAGAATATCATAAATGGTTTTTCAACCCACAAAACATCCAAAACTATCAAAACACTGACAATGTTGCAAAGCATGAGGCTCTATAACCACATAGTGATTTTTCATAATGTAAGACATAACTAATAGTGAATCTCTCTTACAACTTATGATTAAGATGTTAACTAACAAGTACATAAGAGACACTAGGACAAAACACATATAATTGACTAAGCGTTGCATACACAATTATGCACTCTTCACATGTGCTCTCATGAGTCTCCACTTACATCTCATGATATCTCATTGTGATACACGCATGCAACACCATCAATATTTATTATAAAAGAAGGACAAGAAGCCTAGAAAACTTTTCTCAATTTTAACTTAAAGATCTTACAATGATTATATCTTTTTATCCATTATTTCAAGTATTTTTTGAAATTGACTAGGTAATTTCAAAATTTTCCCCATACATTTGGATCATCTTTGGCCTTCCCTAGATGTCTTACTATTAAATTTTGCTAGTGGGTAAGATGTTTTACATGGATGTGAGACGTATTCCAACCTTTGGAACATCTTAGCTATGATCTAAGACATCTCATAAAAAATAGAATGTCTCATCCAAGACTTTCTCAACATAGTCCAAATGTCTCCCAAATTTTTAAATGTTTTGTTTGAGAGCCTAGATATTGGGCAAGATGTCTCCATGACTATGACATCCCATTCATAGATGTCATGGCAAACATAAAATATACAATATATGAAACATTATGCATACAAAGAAAATATACCAATGTGAAATATAAGTGATATTTAACATTATGTATAAAGAAAATAATAAAAAAATTCTAGAAAAAGAAAGAAAATAATGCTTTATTAATATAGAAAAGTGTATCTCGATCATGCTTTGAGAGAGTGTTCCTTGCAGTTTTCTTCCTTTGGCATCTATTACTTAGAGGCAATCTAGCATTGCCATCATGGTTAGGCCTATAACTTTGCTAGAAGGGATGGCCAGTCCACTTCTTATCCCACTTCACCTAGCTCCCATTACTCACCTCTCCAAGATTTTCAGCCCCATGTTGGCACAAAATTTAACCCTAGGTATAAATGCCTTAGGTCAAACCCCCAAAGGTTACCTCAAGAGACATGTTCATTATTACAACATGCCCTTTTGGGTCTTAATCACAACTACCCTTTCAAGTGTTGTTAAGATGAAAATAACACTTGTTATGAAGAGATGTCATCTTCATTAGGCAACTACATCATTTGGGAATGAGGATGTGATAATCTACCCCCCTTAGGTTTTATTCTTCCTTGAACAAATCCACGTTCTCTATCTTCTTCTTGCTCCAATGCTTTCTTTCATGATCTTGTGCTCCAATAATTTGATTTCTTCTTTGATCTTGAAGTTATTTCTTGCTTATTCTACAAATAAGATATATGTGAGAAAAATTATATGAAAAATTAAATATTACTTTCTTCATGCTTCATTTTCCAAGATAACGATAAGAAGTGAATTAAAGATCTACCAACTACCAATCACTAGTTCTAACCAGGGTCACACAATGTGCAACTTGTATCTGGTTATCCAAGTGAAGGTAGGGAAAATTATTTATTCGTAATTTGCATTTCCTTAGATGTTTTATTAATATAAATGAAATATAAATTAAAAAATAAATAAAATAATAACATCTTCAAATAGAAGCAAGAGTTAGATACTTCTTGCTCTTGATCCTTCTCAACTCCTTCTTTAAAAATCAACTCTAGTAACTTGGTAACTTGAAAGAATCAGGTATCATACCAAATATAATCCAAAGTCTCAATGAAGAAGTTGTTGATCCATCTTCATTAATAATTGCAGAATGATTTGTAAAATGTGATTCTTGATGAGTTCTATCCATCAACATCATGTGTTCCTAAATTCTAGAGTCTGATTTATCTACTAAAGATTCAAAGTAAGTAGAATATGCACTAGCTAATGGAGTTGCATGCTGAATTGATGGAAACATCATTTTCAAATTAGGTTCATCTTCCAAAGATTCCTTTACAGATCCATATTTTAGAAATTGATAAACACAACTTCCAACTTTGGCATTGAAGTATCCAGAAAGAATAAATGGAACTAGATTGGTACAATATAGGAATAACTTCTTCTTCAAAATTTCTTCTATTTGCTTAATCAAGTATGCTCCTTGACAAAGTCTAACTTCTGAACATGTTGGTTTGGTAATTATTGTGTGTTAACGATGCATACATATCTTCTTGATAGATAAACTTTTAAAATCACTACTAGGGCTATGTGATTTTTCCAAAATATTTACTGTTCTTTCTTTCCCATCACTTGAAGTTCTCGAATTTCAAAAATCATATTTTCTAAACTCCATTCAAATCTTTGTACCAATTCAAACTTGGCTTCTTTATAAAAGATTGCACAACCATCCATGTTGTAATTTCTATAATATGCTAATCTATACATCTCAAAATAAGAACTTCCACAAGAACCTTTTTGCTTATAAGTACCTTTGTATTCCATCTTTTCCAAATTTGGTTGAAATTGATGTAAAAATTCCCTTGGTAAGACTTCTTGTAAGCATAAGACATCAACATCCAAATCTTTTAATTCTGCTAAGATACATATGTATCAATATTCGTGCCAATCTAAGGCCAATGATGGACATAGTAGATATTATTTATCACTCACTAGAGATCTTGCAAGCACATTGTATGTTGCAAATTTCATTCCTATTCTTGGAGTTTTATTTAGATCATTTCACTTCATGAGTATCATACTCGTTGAAACAAGATTATGAGTCTCCATATTATTTTGCCCTATGTTTTGACTGTAGGATGGATTAATATACATTTTTCTTGATGTTTGAAGATTATTCTATTTATTAAAATAATTCTTCAACTAATACATCAATTGATCATTAACTAATACATTAACTAATAATCAACTACATCAACTAAATAACTATATGATCTATTTTTATAATTATATTATCTAATTATACTAATAGTTAACGACATCATATAATTTTAGTAATATGTAACTACATTATCTAATTTTAGTAATATATAATTACATTACCTGATTTTTAGTAATATTTAACTATATTATTTTTGATGACCTTTCTACCCTGCTTGAGAACATTGACTCTAGCAATGTGACTAATGACATGCCATAGTGAACTTAAGACTATCTGCAATGGTTATGCATTAAATCTTAAAGCTTAAAATGTTGAATTTATAATATTAGTGAATTATAGGATATCTAGATGATAAATCTGACCTTACCATTCAATTTAGAAGGGTGAAAAATGCTAGAAATGACTATTCATATGTTGAAAATGGACATCGTATGCTTGAGTTGTGTGAAAATTAAACTTTTGAGGATCTTAAGGTACCATATCAGTCATGGAGTAAAAACTAATTTTTGGGGTTCTCTAGGATGTATCTGACTATACCATTAAGCTAAAAAGGTTGGAAACTATAGGAAATGACTCTTCATTGACCGAAAAAGGCTTCTAAAATCAAAAGTAATGGCTTCGGTAGTTTAAGACCTTTTGGTGCAGAAAACAAGACTTCCTAAGAGGTCACCCATCCTAGTTCTACTCTAGAGCAAGTGCACTTAATTGTGGAATTTTTATCTTAGTTACTACCACCATGCAAAATTCTAATTTTGAAAATTATTTTGCAAATTCATAATTTAAACTAAAAATTTAATGCTGAGAGTTTGCATTTTCTGTTAATTGATAAAAATTTCAAATTTTTTTGTCAATTGATAGACAATTAAAATTTTTCCATCATATAATAGAGAACTTGCCATTTCATTGTAAATGGCAGTAATGTCCTTGGTGATGTGTCATTTCAAGGTTCATATGGCAGCCCTGGAGGCAGTGATGGCCAATGTTGAAGGTGGTGATAAATGGGAGGTAGTGATGGATGATGTGGGTGGCAGTGATGGGCGACATAGGAGGTAGTGATGGATGATGCAGGTGGTAGTGATGGGCGATGCATTTGGTAGGTAGAAAGCAAAAAATATGATGATGATTTCAATGGTAGGCAAGGATTTGTGTAGGCATGGACATTGTGACACTAGCCAAAGGGTTTTGTTACGGTGGTAGGTAGTGATGGCAAAGAAAGACATGGTGCATGGTGGACTATCATACGGAGTGGGAAATGGTTGTTAGAAGGCTAGGATGTGGCATGTAGAACTAGTGTTTTTATTAGGCTATGCAGCTCATGTGAAGGTTTGTGTGACTAGCATAGGGATTTGCATGGTTCTTGTGAGGGCCTACATGGCTAGCGGAGGGGTCTATGGTTGAAGATAGAGTGGTTGGTGAGTGCCAGCGACCATGAAGGTGAGGACAACCTTATTGCAGTAGTAAGAAAATTTGTTGTATTACTATAGATGCTTAAGGGTGCTATGAGGCTATGCCAGCAGCAGGGTGGACAATGGTAGTAGAGGCATGTCGGCATAGGATCAGGTAAATAATGGTGTGGTAATGGATGCGAGGTCATGCACGTGGGGTTTCTTTTTTTGTTTTTGGGACTAGAATCATGGCCTACTAGTTGCTTGGTCATGATTGACTGCAAGCCTAGCCACAGTTGGATATAAGCCTTGCCACGACCTAGCTACGATTTTCTAGCAGCTTGGCTATGGCCTAGCCATAGTCTACCAATGGCTTGGCCACAGCTGGCCATAAGCCTAGCTGCGAGCCTAGCTATGGTCTTCCAACGGCTTGGCCACGACTAGCTATAAGCTTGGCTACGTGCCTAGTTTTGGTTGGCCATAGGCATAGCCCAAATTTTTTTTAAAATAATTATATTATTATTATTATTATTATAAGGATATTTTTTAATGTCGAGAGGGTTGGGGTTTAAACCCATGACCTCCCAGTTAAACTTTTTTTTAAAAAATCTATATATATATATATGTGTGTGTGTGTGTGTATATATATATATGTATTTGTTAAAGTAGGGGGTTGGGGTTTGAACCCACAACCTTGTGCTTGAAATTCTTTTTTTTTTTAACTTTTTATTATGATTTTATTACCTTTGTGGTTGATGTGGTGGTTTGGCCAATGATAGGGTAAGGGTTCAGTGTGGGTAAATGACAATTTTGGGTTAATTTACAACCCTAAAATTTTAATCCTTTTTTATTTTTACTTTTTATTTCTATTTAAATAATAAATTAATAATTTAATATTATTTTAATGCATGTATAATGAGAACCTTGAAACATCAATATCTCCCAAACCGTAAATCTGATTGAGATGAAATTTGTACCATTGGAATCATATCGATGAGTACTACGAGTTGGAAGTAGCTTTAGGGTTCAAAAATAAAGTTGATTTTTCAAGATTAAAAGGACCAAACTAGCCTATTTTCTTGGGTTGACATTTCTAGGTTAACATATGGTAACTTGGAATATTCTAGATTACTTGGATAGTAAATTTCAACAAAACAAGATTAATTCAAGTCATGGTTACTAACTTTATTGAAAGAAATTTAACAATGATCCTAATCGATTAATAATTATAGTATTAATATGGGTAAGAGTTACTTGGATTGGTGTATCATTATCTTGCCAACATCTCTTGTAATTGATGAATTTTTATGAGGTATGATAAAATCTTCATTAGTTAATGATATCCATGAAAGAAACATTATTGGTTGCTAGGATCTAGATGCCTAATCCATTGTCTATGAAGTTAATGTAAAGGTATCTTCTAACTTGCATCACAAACATATGATACATCTAGTGATGATCAATGGCTTTCCATGTGTTGTGGCTTCAAGGTTCATCATTCGATTCATGTTGTAGTGGACCCATGATTTTAAATGGTCCTTGGGTTGTGGTTTTCTCTAATACCAAATTGTGACATCCCGTCCCAGGATGTCATGGCAAATATCAAATATACGATATATGAGACATTATACATACAAAGAAAATTTACCAATGAGAAATATAAGTGATATTCAACTGATGAGTAATGAGGTACCCCTACACTCAACCATACGAATACGAGCATTACACACATGATCCGATCAAACTCCAAGGACTAAGTGCTTATGCGCCATATGGAACACTTAAGGTTGATCAATCGCTATCTTCCCAAGCTTACTTGTATTTGTCATGGTTGTATGGTTAAGTAAGCTTGAGGTACATGATTTTTTATGTCTTTTATCTTTTTATCGCCTATGCTAAGAGGGAAAATGGTGAAGAGACTAAGTAACTAACTTTCACTAACTAAGCTTTAATCGTCCTAGCATCAGTATCTATTCCCACTTGCCATACACACCCTGAACCAATGCAACACTATTGGGATTACCAAACGCTATTCGTTACTGGGTTACCAAGTGTAGCGCACGTGCTCGAAGTAGTTGTACTAAATGCACTTAACTAAGAGAGTGAAGGGTTGAGAGAGATTAAGTCCCTAAGAAAGAATTTAAACATTTAACAATAATTAAAGTCCTATTTAGCTTAGTCCATACACTACAAGGTTTATCAGAAAGTTTCTCCTTATTTTTGTATACAATTGTGTGCTCAGGTACAACATTGCTCGAATAAAGATCTATTCACTTTGAGACTCCTACTACCGGCACATGGAAATTATTCTAACTTTGGAATGGTAAAACTACTATAGTTTGGCTAAGGATCTAGATCTAGATGTCAAAACAAGGGAAAGCTACCTCTTATTTATAGAACTGGTGACGGGCTGTGATATCACATGTATGCAATATCACAATGGCTGATGCGATATCTCCCATGACTGAATAAAACCTCATCCTCGAGTTCCTTACAAAATATTGGGAAGGTATGGGATTATTGACTTGAATGGAACTAATGGTGAATGGGGTGACATGTGAATGGATCATCATTACAATACATGAAAAAATTAGTGTTCATGAGAATAAGAGTGAACACTATATACATTTAACATCTANCAAACCAAAACATGAAACCAACAGTGAGGTGGAACATGGAAAGCATAGATGGATAAGCGAGAGAGAGAGAGAGAGAGAGAGAGAGAGAGAGAGAGAGCAAGAAAGAATTTTGCTGTTACCAACACAAAGATTGCACCTTTCATTGTCTATCTGTAAGCATGCCATCAATCTCCTTCCTTGCATAGTTGCTTTAGCACTGATCCATCCCAAGTGTTCCCTCCAGATCCAATCCATTGGTGTATGATTTCCATCTGCACACACAACACAATCTTGTATTAGCAAGGGTAAATGAATCAAAATGCAGTTAATACCTTGCCTCAATGTAAGGTCCATTGGTTGAGTTGTGATATGGCTAATGCAGATCTAGAAATATATTAGTGGTAACTACCCAAGGTGTAGGGGTTAGGAGAAAATCGAAAAAATTGGACAAGTATCCCCATGACTAATCGCGAACCTCCGATAGCGAGAGAATGGAAAAAGATATGGAATAAGAAAGATGGAGAAAAAGAGAAAAATATAACATCGATGAAATGGATGTCAGAGATGGAAATGAAAAAAATATAAATTGATTACGAAAATGTTTAAGGAAAAGAAATTAACTGATGTACCAAGTAGGAATGCTAGTGGGTCCTCCCCAAAGTAGGCTCATGCCCTTAATGCCTTGACATTCCCACATTCAAAGAGTCCATGGGCTCTGAAAATGTCATTTGGAAGTAAGAGTTAAAGTCTTAACCACAAGAATTTACCAAGAAGAAAACAATGCATCAACCAAAATAGAAACTAATGATATAACCAGCAATGAGGTGAACAATGGGGGAAGAACAATGGAAAGAAGAGGATGGAATGGAATCTCAAGAACAAGGTGATGTGCAACCCCTTGTGTATTTAATGATTAATGTTCCGCAAACAATCCACATACAGTGACTTCACATTAATACATTTGGCTAATCCATCCTCCTGATGTAACAAGAATGGCTTCACCAAAGAGTCACCACCATTTCGATGAAACAAAAGAGGAGAAAGTAGGAAGTGAGAAGGGCCTTAGTTAGAGGGAACATGTTTATTTTGGTTCCATAGCTAGTGATTGTAGCCCAAGTGATTATTTCGTCTAAGGGGTGTGCTTTGAATTCCCACCATTTTTCTTTTGGTGTTCTTGCATGAGAACCACACCATGCAAAGACTTATTATTTTTATTTTTAGTGGCTCAGCTTCCCAATATTGGAGTAACATCAAAATGGTAAGAAAAAATAAAGAAGAAAACATCCAAGAACCTAAAAAAATGGCCAACACAAATGCATCAAATCCCCTTGAAGTCACAACCTTTTCAATCTGTGAGTCCTTTCTTAGTTTGAGAAATGCCCAGTCACCAATTCGTTGATAGTTCTTATTATTTTGAAGAAAAATGTACAGTTCCAAGATAAGAGAGACCATAGAAATTTATGGATGCATGGATGATGTGGACTCATTTCTTGCTATATCAAAAGGACCATACCTTAGTATCAACATCATAACTTAAAGGTAAAAACCAAACATTAGCAACCAAGAGGATACAATTCATACCATCATCAGGAGCACTTATTGGGTGACAAACTTAAAAAAATGGAGAAACACACACACACACACATACAAATAAAATAAAAAGTATGAACGATGTTGCAAAATAAAAAATAAGAAAAGTTAAAGAAATTTATAAAACAAAAATGTGTAAAAAAAAACTTAAAAAGAACTGAGGGCCTCAATTGATCAGCATAGGTGGCCATCTCCCTCATGATTGAATTGAAAGGGAGAGATCCAAAATAATGAGCACTTGTTTGAATTTTTTAGAAGTGTCCAACTTCTCCCAATTGATGTTTTCAGGTTAAGGGTTGGAAATTGGTGACGCTCTTGCTCTAGTGTATCTCTGCTTTCGACATGAGCGTAAGTTGTTCCCCCAGTTAATTCCATGCATGTTGGTGAGTTTCTCTCCTTATTGGCTATTAAACACTAGGTGTTCTCTTATTGTGTGGTTGCTACATATATGCACTTTTGTACGTTAACTTCTTGGGCACACCGGTTGCATGTAGGAGATGCTGAACACTCTTGTACGTCATCACCCTCTGTATCACTGTATGTGATGCATGGAACCTTCTTCTTCTCAATCTTTCCATAAGTGTTTTCCTTAGATATTTCTAGGGAAAGATCATAGATTCCTAGGCATGTATTTATGGTACTTAGCCATGCCCTCCCCATTATTATTAGGAAGTTCCCTTTATCATTATTTACTTATATTACTAGGAAATTAGCTGGGTATGACCAACCACACACAGTTGTAACGATGTCCTCCACAAGTCCCAAGGGAACCATGATGGACTGGTCAACCAGCTCTAAGTGAATATTACTCTTCTTAAGTGGAGGCAAGTTTCAGGCTTTATACATTTGTTGTGATATTAAGTTGTCTTTGGAACTTGAGTCAAGAAGAGCCTTACATAGTTTATTCCCAGTGACTTGGAGGTAGATCAAGGGACTTCTAGGGTCAGAGAATTTCCTGGGAAGGTGGCTGACCTTTATCCACTCAGTGACTGTATGAGTTAACATAACCATGTGTGTTGAGCTCTATTTTTGGTTTGAAGGGAGCTTCGAAGCCTTATTTGATGGAGGAATGGTCATAGACTCAACCACTTGTGGTTGTGAGAGCTTATTTGGGCTATTGGTTCTAAAGAAATGTCTTCTTTTTATACAGTTGTTAGAACCAGCAATAGGTTGGAGGTTTACAGCTCTTGTAGCATTACGTTGCTATAGTTGAGTGGGGAGTTCCCCTTGCATTGCTAGAGCAGGTGGTAGTGGAGCTATTAGTGTAAGAGAGACAGATGGATTTGGAGGATGGTATGGATGTGGTGTGTCTTTCCCAGGAGAAGGAGTCCTATAATACTCTCAAGCTTGATAGTGACATTGTGGGGTTACGTGACCAATAGAGTTACTTGGAGGGACTGACTGCTACACGTAATAGCCATATGGGTTCAGTTGCCAGTAAGGGTATTGTTGCCTTGACGGTGGCATCCCTTATGATTGTGGGTATTGCCATTGATAGTGTTGCTTAATAGGTTTTGGTGGGGTTTCTCTTGGATAATATGTTAATGATTTGTAGAACTGCCTTGGGTTACCTTGGGGATAAGGTAACCTTCAGGGTGCTTGTTGTTTTTTAAGTCTTGGGTTGAGTGCATACACCCTAGACTCTTGTAGATGTGAGATTATTGGGCAACATCCCTTAGGATGGTCATATTGGTAGATCTCACATCCACTATCATTGTATGTATTAGAATCCACAACCTCTTAAGTGATAGCCATTTTACCCTTACCTTTGTTATGTGCATGGTCTAAGTCTCTCTTCTTCTTTTTATCATAGTCACTACTTCGCTCCTTAGACTCCTCTAAAATTTTAAGGACGGTTTCAAATCTACTATCTAAGGAGTCTCACATTTGATCTACCTTAGCTAAAACTTCTATTAATTTTTGAAGTGGAAAGATTTTTCTATTCACCATCTCCTCAAGTGGTGACTCTTCCTCCTCTTCACAGAATCTTACTCCCCTCTTTCGGAGGGTAGGATCGAGGTTGTACTCTTTGGTGCTTTCTCTCTTACATAGCTCTCCTTCTTTCTTAGCTACTTGTTCCAACAATCTATGAACCTAATGGGACCTAATTTTAGATAATCTCCCTTGGGCATATGTTCCAAGAGTTCTCTTGGTTTCATGCCTTCGCCCATTTATGAGGTGGCGTATTTGATCCTATTGTGCATAACCATGGCCTAGGAAATGATGTAATAGTGCATAATATTGGTCCATGGAAGCATTCAAGGGTTCATGATTACCCTACTTCCATCCTTGGATATGCTTTCACAAGTTGGACACTTGGGAGTACGTTTGATATTTATCGTTAAATAATTCTAGCATCGTACTCCACCTTTAAATGGATTTCAATTCCAAGGATTGATACCAGCTTTTCACTTCTTTTATGAGTGTCCTAGGAAACAACTTTAACTTTTTCCACTCATTTTCAATGTTTTGCAAGGCATAGGCATCATGGAATGCTTGTAAGTGGTTTTGCGGATCAATGTTGTATCCCCCCTCAAATCATGGAATATTATTCATGTCTAGTCTCTTGATCTGGCTATCTTTTTGGTGCCTTGTAGCTATTCTAATGACCTCCGTGATGTCTAACATGCTTTGGGTTGCAAGTAGGGATTCATCATGGTCATTTCTCTCATGGCGTCTATGATGCCTACATAGTTCCCTACTTTCCCTTCTTCCATACCTTGATTCTCTCAAATGCCCTCGTCCTTACTCTCGACTCTCTTGTTGAGGTTTCTCACTCTCTTTACCTTTATTTTCATGGTGAGGTTCCTTATGACTGCATCCTAATGTTAAAGAAGAGGGTGAATGTGATGATGATGGGGAAGAGGAAGGAGAACCATTGCCATGACAATGTTTCCTACCTTCTCTTTGGTGGTGTCAATCCTAATCGTGATGAAGATCAGACTGCCTACCCTCATTATGTGTTTGTGTTCCCTCATTGAACACTTGGTGTTCGTGAGGATCAGAACTAGGATTGTAAATCGTGGAGTGAAGGTTCTGATACACCACCTCCTCACCATAGTTAGGAGGGGGAAAATCATTTTGTGGAGAACCTATTAAAATAGGTTCACTACCCTTGATTTTGCTTAAGATGGGTGAAGTGTTTTGGGGTCCTTTGCCCTTCAACGATGTATGGTAACTCTCTTGCCGTGAGTCCCATTGATGTTGCGCTTCTGTGGGATGGTACAAAACGTACTTAGTGTATAATTGTAACATGCCTATTTGTGCAAGGGCACGAAGAAGCATGTTGGGGGCGGCTCTGTTTAGAGGTAGCACGATGTTACCCTCCAAATCTCTCCATCGTAGTTGTTCATCTTGATGGAAGACAAAGGTAAAGTCAGGTATATATTCATTGTGATGAATATATACCACATTGAATTATTGAGGAACTGGTGGATTTTGGTTATGTGTGTTGTGCTGCTGACTGTCTCTAGTGTCGTTCCTAGGCGGTGAAATGCTTTTGTGTGAAGAAGAAGACATTGTTGTCTTATTCAGTGTGCTAATTACCATTATTTTATTTTCTTTCTTCTAATCAACCCTAAGGGTTCATTTTAGCTTCCCAACGATGTGAATGATATCCTATGTTTTACATAGTGCACAAAAAACTAAGTCCTTGGCAACGACATCAATGATGAGTAGCGAGGTACTCCTACACTCAACCATATGAATACGAGTGTTACACACGCAATCCAGTTGAACTCCAAGGACTAAGTGCTTATGTGCCTTATGGAACATTTAAGGTTGATCAATCGTTGTCTTCCCAAGCTTACTTATATTTGTCATGGTTGTATGGTTAAGTAAGCTTGAGGTACATGATTTTTTATGTCTTTTATCTTTTTATCGCCTATGCTAAGAGGGAAAAGGGTGAAGAGACTAAGTAACTAACTTTCACTAACTAAGCTTTAATCATCCTAGCATCAGTATCCACTCCCACTTGCCGTACACACCCTAAACCAATGCAACACTACTGGGATTACCAAATGCTATTTGTTACTGGGTTACCAAGCGTAGCACACATGCTCAAAGTGGTCGTACTGAATGCACTTAACTAAGAGAGTGAAGGGTTGAGAAAGATTAAGTCCCTAAGAAAGCATTTAAGTATTTAACAATAATTAAAGTCCTATTTAGCTTAGTCCATATGCTACAAGGTTTATCAGAAAGTTTGTCTTTATTGCCATACACAATTGTGTGCTCAGGTACAAAATTTCTTGAATAAAGATCCATTCACTTTGAGACTCCTACTATGGGCACATGGAAATTATTCTAGCTCTTTGGAATGGTAAAACTACTATAGTTTGGCTAAGGGTCTAGATCTAGATGTGAAAACAAGGGAAAGCTGCCTCTTATTTATAGAACTGGTGATGGGCTACGATATCATGTACACGATATCGCAGGGGCCAATGCGATATCGTAGATGTGATATCATGGCTCATCATCAACATTATGTATAAAGAAAATAATAGAAAAAATGTAGAAAAAGAAAGAAAAGAACGCTTTATTTATATGGAAAAGTGTATCTAGATCATGCTCTGAGAGGGTGTTCCTTGTGATTTTCTTCCTTTGGCATCTATCCCTTAGAGGCAATCTAGCACTGCTACCATGATTAGGCCTATAACCTATCTAGAAGGGATGGCTAGTTCACTTCTTGTCCCACTTCACTTGGCTCCCATTACTTGCCTCTCCAAGCTTTGCAACTCCATGCTGGCATGACTCTAACCTTGGGTATAAATGCATTAGGTCAAATCCCCAAAGGTTACTACAAGAGACACGTCTATTATTACAACATGAATTTTCGGGTCTTAATCACAACTATCCTTTCAGGTCTTGTTAGGATGACAATAAGACTTGTTATGAAGAGACACCATCTTCATTAGGCAATTGCATCATTTTGGAATGGGGATGTGACAATGACCTCCAAAAGAGCACCACAAAGCTTGAAACCTATATAGATCACATGTAGGGAAGAGAATAAGGGAATTGAAAGAGATGTCAATACACCAAATATTTAGGAAAGTAGCTTTAGAAGTAGCTAATGTAGGAAGAACTGCCACTACTAAGTAGTACATGAAGACCTACATTAGCTGGTATAAAGATCATATAAAAACTTTTATTTTTATTACCTGTTTAGATGATTTTTATTATTTTTTGTAACCTACTCAAATAAAAATGTAATGCAAAATTCTAGTTTAGTTATTGACTTATTTTTAAATTATTTTTTTATCTTCTTAGAAATCAATCATTTGAATTGCATGAAAAACTCATAACAAAATTTATCCTACTTTTGTTTAACTTGTGGATGAGTTTTTAATAAGTTATGGGGGTATATGAATAGTTTATAAGTCAAGTATGATATTTTATGTGTATGTATGATGTTATTGATAGAATGTATTTGATCTTGGTCATGCCTCCAAATTCTAGCTACCTATTGTACCTAAGCAACTTTTTGGACCACATAGCAATTAGACTCTTATAGTTTTAATCCATGAATTTAGTGTTAGTCCATGAGTGTCCAAAGTGTGTTCTAAAGTAATTGTACGATGCCTTTATTAAAGTATGATATACATGGATCCATTCGATTACTAACAATAAAGATCAAGATCATTTTCGATCATTATATTATCACTTCAAATAATTTTACCTTTTATTTTCATTTAGTATAGAATGTCATTTACTTTTTCAATGAAATTTACATTTTCATTGTACATTAGTATTTCAACAACCTAGGTTCAACCCTTGATGTATCCACTTAAAGAGATTAAGCTTTCACTCATCTACCAATCCTTCTAGAACCCTACTTAATAGGATGAACATTGTGGCTCTAAGCAATGATTCTTTTTGTATTAGTATTTCATGAAGATAAGTATGATTGGTTTTGAGCATAATGTATAATGTTCTAATAACCTAATAATAACCTTTCTTGATTCATCTAATAACAAGTTGCTTGGTAATCCCATTGGTAGTTATACTAGCCGAAGGTATGTATGGTAAGTCAAAATTAGATGCTTATTACCATTGGGGTAGTTTAGCATTTATTTCCATTATTTCTTAGTTAATAGATTTAATATTCAATTTACTATATTCTAATTTCTCACTATCATAGCTGATCAACATCCTTGCATCATATACCTTGCTATGAGATAAACCATATGCTTTAACTGCTTCTAACTCTAGTAAGAAGACAATGATTAACAACCTTAACATTAGTTGGCTATAGTACATATTATCCCATCCACAGATTATGATATGGTTACATGTATATGCTTATGTAAATTATATAATTAGACATTGGATATTCTTGTTGCTTGTCATTGACATCATTACAAGTGATTTGTGCATTCTAGTCATTTTGTGTAACATTTACTAAAATCTATCTTGTAACATGATCTTATCAGACTTATGGCTGATCTTGTCTAACTTTTAATATTATAGCCACTTCTCTTGTTCTCTACTAAATATTTCTACAAATTCCTACAAATAACACATGGTAGGTATATAATATATTAGTTTTGTAGTGGAAATAACATTGCTTGATCCTACTTAGCTAGTCCCTATTGTTGGAAGATTTGTTACTAGAGTGGATACAATTATCACTTTTATAGTATGTGTTGCTTCAACTTGTTCTTTCTTTATTGGCACAGGCTTAGTCATTTCTTCCTACGATGCATTTTAAACTCTTCTAATAACATCATTAATATACTTTAGAATTTTAGCTTTTTTTCATAATTTTCTAATTAGGTAGAGAAATGGTAGTATTAATTTTCTTTATTATCTTTCTTTAAATCTACATTCCATCTCAAGAAAAATAAGATGTGTCAAATTGATAGGATATTGTCCACTGATGATTGTACTTCCTCTAGTAACATATATGGAAACCATATCCAAGAATATTGTAGGATACATGTGATAGGTTCCTATTTTAAAATAAACTTTCTCTACTATAGATAATGAACTATACTTCTTTCTATCATTATAATATGCCTGTTCTAATCATAACTTATGGGGCTCAAGATTTAAGTGAGTAGAGATTAGAGTGGTTGGTGTACCAATATTAGATAATTCTAATGCCTTGGCAATTACACTAATCTTATATCATACTATAAGATCTTCAATTTTTATAGTGGCATCCTCCTATTTGTTATGCCAGAATTAGGATGTTTCTCCTAGTCATTCATTATTGGTGAAAATTGTAATGTAGAATGGTAAAGCTAGGAGTTGATCTCAAACTTTGTACCATGAAAATTATAGAAATGGAGTAAAATTTAACTCCATAATATGTTCTAACATAACAAATTTTTCATATATTTCATTCTTGCAGTCATCTAAATGTGTCAATTGTCTACCTATTCCAAGAGCTAGTGGCCCAAATGATTTAGCCTACACTAATTGCTATGTCTACTATTTTGGCTTATGAATGGATTGTAGTATGTCTCTTGCCCTTTTACTTGTGGCTCTTGTGACTAATTTATTCCTCATCCTCTATCATGTTCTTGCCTTGTTCATTTCTTGAAAGGATGTGATGATCCTATAATTACATGGTTTTTCTTCCAAGCCATCTATAATCACTAAGGATTATTTAATTTTTTCTAATATCCATAGAAAATTCAATTTTTATTTTTAATGATTCTATAATCTCTTAATTTATATCAAATATTACAAGAAAAATATCCTTATGCTCAAAAGTGATTGTGTAATTAGAAGTTTCATTATTTTGGCCAAAAGTGCTAGATTGTACTTAATCAAAAGTTCCTTGTAAAGTTTCCAAAATTACACAGCATAATAATGAAATTAGAGGAAGAGTTTCTTAAATTGTTATTTTGATTGCAAGCATAGTAACTTTACATCATACTTTTGCAATTTTTTCCATATAATTAAAATGCTCAAAGTAGTAGAAATTAATCCTTGATAAATTGAAAAAAAATCAAGATTCTATAATTAAAACATTCTTGGCTCACACATAATCAAAAATGATTCCTAAAATTTTTAAAATCTGACCAAAATAATTGAAATTATTACTCTAGAAATTAATATTACATTTTTCACAAATGTTGAATAGCATACAACATTTTCCCCGTGATTAATAGCTTAGCTTTGAAGTCTTAAAGATTAAAAGAGGATGTGAATTAGCTAGGTGATTAGAAACGTAGAACATCTAAAAGATTTTAGAATAAGAAAATGATATAAAATCCTTACATGATTTGAAGCAAATGTGAAAAAGAATGAAGTATGTACAAGTATATATAGATTTGTTTTATTAATGACATTGTAGATTGTACAAAATCTTTATTGGAATGGAATATACTTGGAAATATTCCATGAAGGACATGATTGAGATCATTTCTATTCATTATATCATATCAATTAAAATAATTTTACTTTCACTTGTCGTTTACTTCTCCTATGAAATTTACATTTCTATTGTATGTTAGTATTTTGGTGAGATAGCTACAACTAGTTTCCAGTATAACATATAATCATTTAGTAATCTAGTAGTAACTTTGTTTGGTTTAACTAGTTATGAGTTACTTGGTAATTCCAATGGTGGTTATGTTAGCTCAAGGAATATATGGTAAGCTAGGATTGAATTCTTATCACTAATGGATTAGTTTAGTATTTATCCCATCATTTCTTAGATACTAGATTTAACATTCAATTTACTATGTTTTAGTTTTGCACTATGACTATAAAATAGTATCATTACATCATATGCCTTGCTATGAGTTGGACCATAGGCTTTAACCATTACCAACCTTAGTGAGAAGACAATAATTAATGACCTTAACATTAACTAGCTAGTGCACATATTGTCTTATCCATGGATTATGATCTAGTCATGTATGCATGCTTATGTGAATTGCATTATTGGATGTTGGGTTTACTCATCGCTCATCAAGAAGCAATAGCTTTGTTATATGATTATGATGTAACAGTACAAGTACATAATTGTTGAGAAGTATGTAGGACCTTATCTTAAAGACTTAAATTACTATAACACCAATGATTCTAAAAGAAGAAGATTCATGTATTTTTGTTCATGGGGCTTGAGCCACAGTTATAGTAACTTGAAGTAGTTCATCGTTCCACATTTGTCTTATAACTTCCTATGAGTTTTAGATGAAGAGAAGAATCTTCAAAGAGACCATGAAGATGCATCCAAGAGATTCCATATTTATTCTTTATTTTTATTATTTATGCATATGCTTATAGTTGAAGCTTTATTATAATTGCTATGGTTTCAAATGTTTTCTGAAATGGGTAGCTATGTTAGAATTTATAAATGCTACTTTATTTGAAGCATGAATGTAGTATTTTCTCTAATGTCAGTTGAATATGTATTTTTGTTTTTATGAATAAAATGAGTAGAGATTGGATTTTTTCTCCACATAGTTATAATGTTGTGTTTATTGTAAAAAAGTGATAGCCATGAATGACTAAGTTTTCCTCTAATTTTCTTATGTTTATTATGAATTGTTAGCCTAGTGGTAAGGATCTTAGCTTGGTAATCCCTAGGTCACAAGTTCGATTTCACTAAGTAGCATTGAGTTATAAATTTAAATAAATTCCATCAAATGAATTTTAAAATTGGTTTAATAGATCTAGGGGGCCTTAGTAGGCATAAGTAACCTTTTAGTTTTAGCTAAATTTGAAGTCCAACCCTTATTCATGCTTGAGGTTATGTAGGCTTATAATTCTAAGCACATTTCATGTAATTTCAACCCCAGTTATATCACAAATTCAAGTCTAAGAATGGACATCTTATATATGTTAAAGTTCTAATTTTCATGTCTCAAAGGGCAAGCTAGTTTGATGATAAATCTAATGAAAATGATCTTCAAATGAGTTTAATAAAAGCCTCCTACGTTGTGGTAGGTTTTCTAGCACTTTATGTGCATTTGTATGCCTAAATTGATACCCAAATTTCAAGCTAAGCTACCCATTTATATTGAAATCCAAATACCTCTCCAAATCCATAATTATAATCCAATTCATCATTTTTCAAATTATAATTAACTCATGTAGTTATAGATCTATAGCTCAAACATCATTATCATTTATTCCTTAATCAAAATTGGCCTATAATTATTTCAAATTTCATGTTTTTGACACTTAGGTAATTTTCTCACAAAACCTCAATGACTCATGGTGAGTCTAGAGGCTAGACCATGTCTTATAATTCACTTATAAAAATAACATCTATTAATGGTGTCTGTTTGAGAGAATTTTAAGCCACCACAACTTTACTAGTAATTGTGGTATTATATACCATGCCCTTTCCATCACTCTTGGTCTATCCAAAATTAATATAGAGGTAGACAAAAATATATTAGTCGCTTAAGAGGTCACCATGGCTTGACCAAGATCCATGACTAGGCACCATAATCTCATCACTATTGGAGATTTATGTAGTAGAATAACATCCCTAAGATGTATTGATGGTAGAAATTTTGATTCCAAACTCCACTAGAAAATTCATCATGAGCTAGACCATGAGTTAGGGAGAGGTTTTGGTAGTACAACACAAGTCCTAGTATTTAATTAGAAATCTTGGTAAGCTTGAAATAGCAAAAAATTTGAAAAATGAAAATATCATAATTTATGGTATTACAACATGAGTCATGGTTATAATAAAAAAATGTTGATGATAGAGACAAGGTTATGGATAAAAAAGAGGAAATCATGAGCTAATCATAAGTCATGGTCCATTGAATAAACTAGCTCATGAGTTGACCATGGGTCATGATGTTTGTGTGGTTCAATCCTAAGTACAACACGAGTCATTTTGGTGAATCTTGATTTGATCATGAGCCATGGTCTTATAAGAATTTATTCATGAGCTAACCATAAATTATGGTCTTATAATAATTCAATCATGAGTTAATCATGAATCATGGTAAGATTATGATAGTGTAGGTAGTAGAGAAATGATGAGATTTAGTTGTAATTTCTACCAAGATTTAAAATAAAGTACTTCCAAACATTACACTAATGACACTTAAGCCTCTAGATGAATAAGATGCATGTCTTAAACTAGTTAAAATATTTTTTAAAAATATTTAAAATAGTAGATTTAATTAAAATCTAGAAAACCCTTGAAATAAAGAAAAATCATGAGCTTGAAAAAATTTGACAATTGAGAATTGAGAGAATGCATTAAGAGCATGCAAAAAAATTTGGAAACTTGAGAGCTTAATTGAAAAATGAGAAAAAGGATGAGAAATGAGATTGATTTGTAAACATGTGAGTAATTGTGAATATGAGAGTAAATTAAGATAAAATCAAAATAAATTATGATTAAAAAATTTAGAGCATGTGAACAAGAAAATCCAAAATGCTCTTGAGAGACTTTAGTAGAGAAAAAATGAGAATGCATATACAAAATTGTAGAAAATAGTTGCCTTTCTCTTGAGATTTCCAATAACAAATGGATCATTATTTATACAAGTGTGATGTTACCATGGACGAACACTACTTCTCTCATCATCACTCCACTCCTCCAGCATCTCTCTATATGTTTAACACCTCATATATGCAAGTAATATCTCTAGTAACTGACTTTGTGCATGTGTAGCATCTCTAAATCAAATAATGGCTACAATTATGATACCTCACAAGCTAGTAATAACTCTACTAATTTGTGCACATTATTTTCCAAAGTTCATTTTAAAAAATAAAATATAAATCATATAGACCTCATAGATACATAATGTATATGACCTATAAACTTTAACATACAAGAAAAAAACATGAAACACATAAGCATCCTAAATAATGTTAAATGATTCCTCCCTTAGGATGCAATATGTGGAGGGGTCTTCATCTTTAATCATGACAATGATCTTCAACAAGTAGCCAATTCTAAATTCTTGAAGTGACTTGGTAAACAAATTAGTAATTTAGTCTGTGGAGAAGACATGCTTGGGCAAGATCTTACTCTCTTTTACTTCAGCCTTAATGAAATAGGATTTGATATATTTATGTCTGGATCTTTCATGCATAACATGATCCTTGAAAACTTGAATTATTATTATTTTTTCAATTTTTATCTTAATGGAAAATGTGATATAAAATCCTAATTGAGTCATGAGCTACTTGAACCAAAGAATGTGCTAAACATACTTAGCCATAGCCTTGTATTCTACTTTATATGATGAGAGTGCAAATAAAGTTTGGTTTTTTTTTTTATAATAAATGGGATTGGTCCTTTAGAATATTATGTTATCACTCATAGAGTTTCTTCCTTCTTCATCTTCTTCATAATCAACATCATGATAAGCATGGATGTTACCATCATCTTTCACAAATTTTATGTAGTAGTCAAGGGTGATCTTAACATACCTCAATATATGCTTGAAGATATTCATGTATACTTTCCTTTTCTCTTACCTAAATCTTAATAAGTATGAGATTATAAACTCTAGATTATACCTTTAGCAACAAAGAAATCTCAAGGATCCAATCATACCCCTATAAAGAGGGGACTTAAGAAATGGACTAGCTTTTTTTCTTTTGAGTTTACAATGTGCATGGAGATGAGTGGATGCTATTCTTGTATTCCTTAAACCATATTTTTCAACTATGGGTTCAAAAAATTTGAATTCATACAACTTGATTTATTCTTCATATTGATCTACTTGGATCCTTAGAAACTATTTTACAACTCAAAGATCCTTCATTTGAAATTTGTTTTTAAGGTCTTTTTTAAAGTATAAAATCAATTTTTTAGAACTTAATAGAAAGACTACATCATCAACATAAAGGAAATTCATGATTACATGAGCATCAACATGATTAAAATAAATAGTAGGTTCAAACATATGAGTTTTCTAGCCATTTCTATGGAAGAATTGATTGATTATATGGAACTGAGCTCTTAATGCTTAATTGAGACTATAGAGGAGTTTGTAAACTTATAAATATTGTCTTCCTATCTTTTAAATTTAAATTCTTTAGGCTTGAAAATGTAGATCTACTCTTGAAGTATGTAATTAAAAAATTATAGAATTAACATACATTTGATACAATTATACATTAATATGAGTAATAATAGAAGTCATCAACTTAATGGTTTTAAACCTAGTAATAAGGGGAAAAAATCTCCTAAAATATATGTGCTTTCCATGCTTAAATCCTATTGTGATTGGCCTTACTTTATGGATAATACATTTTCACTTTCACTAATTTAGTTTTAAACAACCATTTTGTGTCAATTAGTTTCTTTTCTTTATGCTTATATAGCAAATAGCAAGTGTTATTTTCAATTATAGCATCATATTCCATTCTTACAACATTCTTTCATACCTAATCTTATAGAGCTTCTTGGATATTTAACAACTCATGATGAAGTGTTTCATAAGTCATAATGGCTATAGCTTGACTTCATTTGAATAACTCCTAAAATTTGTATCCAACATTTTTGAAGGAGGATGGTCACTTTTAATCCTTGGAATTGATGTAAGTTGTTTCTTTTCTTAAATTGTCTCTTTGATTTTATCTTTTTAAATGTAGAAGAGGTCAAAAGCTAAGGTTTTCACATAAAAAATAATGCTCCTTGGAGAATTCCATCCTTTTTCAATCAGATCATAACAATTATACCCATTGGACCTTATATTATAACTAAAAAAGATACACTTTGTAACTCTATCATCCAAATTTTTTGCAAGTGAATTTGGGATTTTTACATAACAAACATAACCAAAAACTCTAAGATGAGAGAGATTGAAAATTTTTTCATATAATTCATAAGGGGGTTTTTCACCATTAGGAAAAGTGTTTAGCCTATTTAAAATGTAGGTGGACATGGTTACAACCTCATTTCAAAATACATTAGGAATATTAGCATATTTCAAAAGACACCTATTCATTTCTTGCAAAACACCATTTTCCCTCTTAATAATTGCATTAATTTAAGGTTCATAGCCATAGTAGCGTTTTTACCAAGATCATGAATTTTACAAAATTCATTAAACTTATTATTTATAGACTCATGCCCTCTGTTACTTCAAATATTTTTAATGTTACAGATAATTCTATTTTTTTGATAACTTCTTGAAATTTTCAAAAGCTCTTAATATGTCATGTTTAGCATGCAAAATATATGTCCATGTTTATCTAGAAAAATAATCAATTATCACAAGAAAATATTTACCTCCATTTCTTAAAATATTAGCCATTCATCTATGTGTAGCAAATCAAATGGCCTTGAACTTCTTTCATTATGGATAGAATGTGGTATTGCTTGTTGATTTACAAAAATGCATGGTTAACATACATATTCTAGTACTTCTAAAAATATCATCCTAATGGAAACTTGATTCTTCATCAACTTTTGAAGATTTAAGTAGGAGATATGGTTAAGCCTTCAATGCCAAGTGTAGCAACAAAAGTTTTTAAGAACTTGCATTTTATTATTTTTTAATGAATAACGCCAAGGAAGTAGATCAAATTCTCCATCATAATGATCTTGGAAATGCTATCAATCTTATTGGAAATTATACATTCATTATTTTTAAATACAATCCTGTTATCATTGTTAGACATTTGAACAATAACGAGAAGGAAATTAGATAATTGTAACATACATAAAACATCATGAAGAAGAATGGTGGGACCATCTTCAAGCTTAATTAGACATCTACCCATACCTTCAATTTTACAAAATGTGTCGTCTCTTACTTTTATAGACATGAGGTTTAAAGACTCAACATATATAATAAAAATGTTCTTATTAGGAGTCATGTGGTTGGAACAATCACTATCTACAAGCCATGTGTAAGAATTCATTTATCTAGAAGAGAAACAAGCAACAAAGTTATCTTTTATACATTTAGCTGGTCCTTTTCCTTTGTCTTACCTTGATGAGAAAGACTTTTCTTAGGCTTGATTATTATTTTGATTTTAGGTTTTTTGTGTCCTTGCCTTTCTTCAAAATCTAACTTTAGTATTTGATGAGGAGCTCCCATGGATTCCATAATCCAAGCTCTCTCAATGTCACAACAATAGTAAATTTGAATAAGAAAAGAAAATGAACACTTTTCTCTTATTCAAATGGAGAAACTAAAGCTGAAAGGAAGCACAAATTCCCAAGGACAGATAAGAGACTCAATCCAACTCTCATACACTCAATCAAAAAAAGAAAAGAAAAAAGAAAATAAAAAACACACACTCACATGAATGATGATCAAGGCACCACACCAAGACTCTATATCTCTCTACTTTTCTCCCAACTCCCTACACTTTCTCTTTCTCTCTTCAAACTCTCTTGATCAAATTGAAGATCTAAGAGGTCTATTTATACCTTTTTCCCACTTTCTCTTCATCTTCCCTCCAATTTACCATTCAATGGGACATTATTTAAAATCCATGAAAGACATCTTTGAGAGATAGAGGAAATCTCTCATGAGTGCAAAATTTATCAAAGAAGACATCTTTGAAAAATAGGAGATGTCTCTCTTGAGTACAAAAGTTATTAGAAAAGATGTCTTTGAGATGCAGAAGATGTTTAATATGTAGTGAAAACATCTAACTATTAGTGAAGATGTCTTTCCTACTAAGGTCAAAATTAAAGATGCTTTTTCTGAGGCCTAGAACCTTTGGACATCTTCCAACAAGTCCTCATCACTCCCAAAACATCCTAAAGTCATTAAAATAGTCCCAAAAGACTTACAAACATGCCAAAACTCTAGGGAAAGATCCCATCATTGGAGAGATGTTACTTTGGCCTATTTGATGTCCACATCAACACCCTCCTCTTTTAAGAGATTCTTGATTTCCACACAAGATACCTTTACATCTAGAATAGTTGTTTCCCCCTCACATAGGCCATAATTTTACACATAAAAAAAATCATAACACATATGGAATGGTTAGAACTCATAACATTTTATTTATACCATTCAATACTTATTTCACAAACACATATAAACACACAACATAATGTATGCATGACATAAAGAAACACACACACGTACACACTAGCATAGTTTTGTGATTACATCACAATGGAGAAATTCATGAAAGGAGAGTGGATATGGTCTTCACTATGCTTCCATTTTAAGAGCACCAAATCACATGTGTTTCTTTCATGACTTGCAACAAAAGAAGATTAAGAAAATTCAAAAGGATTAGGCCTCCTCAAAACAATTTCCCTCCTTCCATCCTTTTTGCTCTTCTTCACCTTCTTCTTCTTGGTATTTGGAAGATTAACATTTAGCTTACTTTTACCATCATCATCACAATGTAGATTATCTTCATGCTAATCATCTATTTCACAGTAAAGGCAATCAAGTTCTTCAAACCATTTTACAAATTCATCCTCGAAACACCGTGAAAATTGTGAATTGGCCTAAGGTGAATATTCATGATTCACGTAAAAATGCATGTAGTAGAAATCTAGAAGGCAGAGCAAAGTAAAGAAAAAAAAAGGGGGGGGGGGGGGGCGCACAACACCAAATCTCCAAGTCTCTTAAAATTTCTAACTTTGTTTTTGTTCTTTATGCTACATTACGCAACATAGTGTCATTACGCTACATTACGCAACATAGCATCATATTTCTTAGCGTAGTTCTGCACAATGTAACGCGGTGTCAGAAAGTAACTTATTGCAGCAATGGAGTTGGTAGAAATCTTGACAAATGCGACAAGTTTAAGGCCTAAGCAACGACCTTTAATTTGTTGCATATTCCACCAAGTCTTCTGTTCAAAACTGTTTTACGCTTCATTACGCAGGACAGCGTAACAAACCTTGAAGATCAAAGTCAAAGTCAAAGGAATTACAACGCTCCAACTTCTTCTTTTTGCAGATTAGCCGCTTTATGCTTTATTATGCTACGCAGTGTAAGAAAGCATAATGTGCTGGAAATTTGACCCTGTTTACGCTCTATTACGCTATGCAATGTAAACAAGCATAATACATGCGAAACTTATGACATTACGCTCTGCTATGCTAGTCAGCGTAAATGAGCGTAATAAAGTGTAAAGTCAGCTAAGATGGTACCAGATGCGCTTGCTATCCATATGCGGCGATACGCTCATCAGCGTATCATAGCATAATCATGAAGTGGTTTTTAGCAAGGGTGGTTTATAGTACACTGCGCCTCCAAGATGTAATGCCGCATGACTAGCTTTGACATAAAATTTATCAAGTCAACGGTGTTTTGACGGTTCGAGACACGTGTCATCAAGGCCATGCCTTCCCATGTGGTGCTGAACCTATAAATGCTTTAGTTGACGAAGAAAAAGAGGATCAATCCATCTTCCTTTTTTAGAACAGAAGGCATTTTTTTACGAGCATTGGCATCGGGAGCAATTAATCTTCTCGGCGAAAGGATTAACCTCCTCACAGGCAATCATTGATAACTTTTAATCAAGGATTAGCAAAAGGCAAAAGGAATAGATCAGAGATCAAAATATCATCTAGTACAATTGGCAAAGTTTATCGGTCAGAAGCAGTTGGCCAATAGGCATTTTGTTCCAGCTTGACCTTCCTTGCATTCCAGCTTTTGGCTTACGAGGTAGATCAACCTTCATTCCACTTTCACCTTTTAAACAGTTTTCTTGTTGTTTTGTGTATGCTTCGCACTGAGAAGAGTGAAGTCTACCATTAGAACATTGCATGCAATATATTTAGCTATTGGGTCAAATCATAGATCTTGGAATTACGCATCTTCCCTATATCTAATTTTTTTCACCACATTGGTGTTATTGTCGTTGCAAATTTTTATACATTGTTTTCTACTCCCCCTACGATTTATCAAATTAATTCACCTCATGGAATATACATAAAATATATACCATCTCGATTCACAATAGTTTACTGATAAGTAAGTCCCTGTCTGATCGACAAGACCGTTCAGGGCACCTTGGATTCGTTTTCTTCAGCACGGCCCTCGCACGGATCCGGGGTTAAAACTGTGTACACGGATCTCCACTCGATATTTTGAGCGACTGACGTTTTCCATCGTTACAGTTTTCTGGCTCTAGAAGGAGGGCCTGAACCTCTGATCCGTATTTTATGGGTAACCCTGTACGCAATCTGTACCCATGTTCACTTAACGTAAACGTAATACCTCTAGGGAAGTTTACGAAATCGTGTGGTGTAGATCGGTCACAGTAACGATTCCTCTGGAATCCTACAGGGTAGAAAGCCCAATCGTGATTTTGTTTCATCATCATTTTTCTTTAAATCCCTACATTTGTTGTTATCAATCTATCTAAAAGATGGATTCTGCACATACAACTACTACCGCTATGATCGCCGCTGATCTAGGTGTCACAACTACAAATCCATTCACCATCCCTGAATTAACCTTCGGTGCGACAGGTCATTAGGGATCGTCACGTCATTCATTGAGATTGCAGGGTAGGAATCCTTCATTCACTTTCTTGACACTTGACGAGTATAATTTCATTTGCTTCAAGATCTAGGCGAAGCTTGCCGTTAGCCGAGTTGAGATGGAGGCAAAATGAAACTATGAGTTGATCTACAAAGGGGGGCAAGACTTCACCCCTACTGCATATGAAATTATCCCCCTTACAGATCATTACCATGAACTCCTGTCACAACTGATCATGGCTAAGAATCAGACTACACGGTCTATTCTAGAGCCTCAAAACGAGGAAGAGGAGGAAGATGAATTCACAGCTCAGTCTGAACACGCGGATTCATACCATACCCTTAGCCCCCATACATATGCGAATCCCCTATTTCATCCTCTCACCAGAGAAGCTGTCCATATCAATCCGATCTCGACAATGCAAATGCGTATTCCCATTCCCACTATCCCACAGGTCACCACCCAATCCTCAATCTTGCAGGTACAAATGCCACCTCAAAACAACATGGGAGTAATCCCCTCACGACATGTAATCAGGATTCCTTCGGTGATACCTACCCCCACTGCCCCTCATTTCATTCCCCAGGTGTAGGCCCATACCATGCCTATAACTTGCCTAGTGCAAAATCTGGTGCAAACCTTGTTGTCGTAGTCCATTGCAGGGCAACAGATCGCAGCTACCATTCAATCACAGCGATCTGTTCAACAACCTACAGCTAGTCAATGGGTCATCCCTGTTGCACAACATAATCATTCTATGTCCCATGGTGTGCAACCCTTGGTTGCATCTACCACACATCTCCCACAAGAAACTACACAACATCCTTACACCCTTCATCCTACACATCTAGTGTTAACCAATTTTTCCACACAACCTACTGGGTGGTGGGTTCCACAGGCAGCTCCCTCTGTGGGGACAGTCCCTATCGCACCGTCTGTCGGCCAACCCATCGCTCCTCTTCCATTGACCAGTACTAATCTCCCTGCCCAACCTCCTACACCTGTAGCGTCAACTTCGTCACTAACAGGTCTGGATCAAGCTTTCTTGCTTATTCAGACTCTTACTGAGGAAGTTAAGTGCCTCAAAGCTGCTGGTTCTGATACGATACAGGTCATGGACTTTTATCATGATGATCCCATCAATCCAGTAGTTCGTATGCTGTTGTTGCCCCCAAGAACGTCACTGCCCCATTTTACCAAATACAATGGGGAAGGTAACCCTAATGCTCACCTAGTTACCTTTAGGTATGAATCCTTGCTATTACAATAATGGCCACATACAATTATCTGTGTCTTTGCAATGTCCTTGACAGGTAAGGCCTTGGACTGGTATCGGGCACTCCCTCACTCTTCCATCTCAACCTTGGAAGAGCTTCTAACACAATTTGTGACTCGCTGTAAAATACAACTTAAAGCCAGATGTCACACTAGATCAACTTATGGGAGTGAAACAAGATCCACTCGAGCCAGTCCAGAAGTTTATACAGCAATGGAATGCTACTCTGAATGAAATTCGTGAGCCTATCACGGAAGCCCATCTGTTGGCTATTTTCAAAGGAGCAGTTAACGACTTCATCAAGTCTAAACTATACTACCTTGCCCCTCGTTCCCTGAGCCAAGCCTTCGTGCAAACTAAGAGCATCCAAGATGCTGCGGAAGCTAGCAAAGACCTGACGTATGTGGCCTATAAAAATTCCAATAGCAAGGGTAAAGACAAAGGTAAGATAGCGACAATGACAATAGCTACATTGAATGAGGATGTCGAAAAGAAGAACAACAAGAAGGCACCCATAGTGCATGTCGAGACCACAGCTAGTGCAAGCAGCACCGGCCAAGAAGCACTTGCCCTTGAATAGCCCTCATAGTCAAAACCTAACTTTGAGCGTAAGGACCGCTCAAAGTATACGACACTGCCTATAAAAAATTCGGAACTGCTGAAACAATTACTAGGAGAAGGATATATTCAAAACAAGAAAATATCCAAAGAAGCTCTGAAGCGTCATAGGCGTCATTGTGAATTGCTGAAGAATCCTTCTTTAGCTCTGCCCAAAGAACTGCTAGTTGCTAAGTCTTTTAGGCTGGACCGTTTCTGTGACTACCACCAATTGTGTGGTCACGACATTGATTACTACTGGGCGTTGAAGGATGACATTCAACACATGATTGATAATGGTTCTTTGACATTAGATAGTAGTAGTCCAACACGTCCTGAAAACCAGGCGATGCATATGTACAAAGACCCGTTAAATGCAAATAACACAATGTACACCATCAACATGGTAAGTACAGATAGTGAGGGCAAGGTACCGCCTAAACAACCCTTTGTGTTGCGTGTACCTACCAGTTCACCCCAGGGGGTAGGTTCTTCATCATCAGCTGGCAATGCTTCAAGGCCATCCTTTGTCATTTGGGGAGCAGTTTCTTCAACGTCAACTAGTAGCACCTTGAAGCCACCCTTTGTTATTCAGGCACCCTCTCACACCATGACCTAGCCTCACGTCAACAATAAAGCTGCGGCCATGCCTGCGCCTACTCCCAAGATGCCTTTTAGCCTTAGGATGCAAAAACAACCAGCTGCCCCATTTACGCAAGGACGAGTCTCTAACCAAAACCATCAAATCTCTTCATTGCTTGCAGATGGAACGCTAGAATGGTACGATAACATTAGAACTTACCTTCTGCATGGCGAATCACCACATGAGCTAACACGTGCACAAAAAGATGCAATTCGCAAGCGAGAAAAGGTAATACATCATCATCGAAGAAAGTACTCTCTATAGATGCTCTTTTGATGGAGTGTTACTTACTTGTGTTAACAAAGACCAAGCACAGCGTATAGTTGGTGAGGTTCACGAGGAACTATGTGGAGGACACGTAGCCCTCCAGGCCATGGCCGCTAAAATCAGACGCTTAGGGTACTACTGGCCATACATGAAAAAAGATTGCCTTATCAAGGTTAAAACATGTGACACGTGCCAACGTTACACAAATCTGATACATGTGTCATCAACAGAATTACACATTACACAGATTACATGGCCCTTCCAACGATGGGGATTAGACATCATAGGGCCCATCACACCAAAATCTTCCGTAGGGCATAGCTTCATAATTACTGCCACCGAGTATTTCACGAAGTCGGTTGAAGCCATCCCTTTGTGGAAGATCACATCTCAACAGGTCTGCCATTTTATCCTAGACAACATCGTAACCAGATTTGGCCTCCTGATGACTATTGTGATCGACAATGGGCCACAATTCAGTAGTGCAGAAACCAAATCTTTTTGTGATAACCTTGGCATCAAACAATCTTTTTCCTCACCTTATTACCCGTAAGAGAATGGTCAAGCTGAAGCAACGAACAAGGTCATTATCAATTTGCTCAAGAAAATGATCAATAGTAACAAAAGGCGATGGCATGAAAAGATCCTCTATGTGCTATGGGCGTATTGTACTACATGCAGAACAGCTACAGACAATACACCCTATAGCCTGGTCTATGGATCTGAGGTGGTGCTACCTCTCGAATTACAAGTTCCTTCTCTACAGATCGTCCTCTCCACGGTTATAAATGAGGCTCAACACACCGAGTCTCAAATCATGTATTTGGATTCAGTAGAGGAGAAACGAATACAAACGCTTGATACCATCGAAAAGTGTCAAGATAAGTAGAGGTAGAAGCACCTTCATAATCTTCAACAATGTTCGATCAAGAAAGGAGATTTAGTTCTCAAGGCCATTTGCGAACTAGTGGGAAAATTCTCTGCAAATTGGCAGGGTCCTTTCTTGGTTGTTGGCACGTATGGCAACGGTGCGTTCAAGCTAGCAGGTACCAACGACAACGAGTTATCAAATCCAGTGAACCATATATACTTGAAGAGGTATTACATCTAGCTGAATCTTCTGTGTTAACATCAGGAAGCAACCGTCCACTATGAAATTAAATTGGCAAAGTTGCAAATGTCTGATATGACGTAAAACTGGTCATGTTGTATAGGTACACTACGACGTAAAATTGGCACTCTCTGCACGCGTCCACCACGATGCTAAACTGGTAGCAATCGTATGCTATGACGTAAAATTGGCACTTTCTGCACACGTTCGCCACGACGCTAAACTGGCACTAATTGTTTGCCATGACGTAAAACTGGCAAAGGTAAGCATCCGTCTGCTGAGACGTAAAACCAGCACAGACTTGTCCCTGGGTCATGACATAAAACTGACATCCACAGCACGGTCTACTGAGATCATAAATCATCTCTACCACTATCCACTACAATGTAAAACTAGCATTCCTCAGTCTGCCCAGACTTTAAATTGGGACCATGGTCCGTTGGGACTTAAAACCAGTAACAACAGTCTACCAAGACTTAAAACTAGAACTTGTAGACTGCCAGCACATGAATCAAGTGAGCGTGGGTATCCTTGCGTGGCTACAAAACAGAAGAGGTGTAACGTTGGGGCATCCCTAGCACTGCTACCTTGCAGGCCTTTTGCTGATTCCTTGGATATGCAGAAAGACATTCTACTAATCCCTCGGAGATGTTGTCAGCCCTTTCAGTGGTAGCACCTCTGAGAGATCAGTTTTCACGGTCCAGAGCCCCAACGGAGTTCTCATCCACCACAACCTCTGGGGTCTCCGCTGATCATCGCTATCAAACTCTGGCTTCACAAATTTACCTAGCTAGTTCTTTGCATAACTAGTTAGGTGCGATGGGTCTGATTGTTGATGGCAGCTTATGTTACCGAGCATCAACATTGGGACCCTAGCCTCTTGCTACGGTTCCTTATCCATGGTTCACCCATTCCTTCTCACCTCGGATGGTGCTTGTTTCAACAACCTCTCCGGTAACTCGACCGATCAATGGTGTTCTTTGTTTTCTTTTATGTTTGTAGATCACTTGCTACAAGGGCATCGTCCAAGGTACGTTCACCAGAATGGTAGGGTATAGACGGTGTTCTGAGATGGCTGCTTAGGTTAGCCTATCTACCAAAAAGTGCAACCCTGCCTTCCTCATAATCTGACATCCTGTTCCTATTCCCCTTCCTTGACCATTCCATCTACTTTCCTTGTACAAAATGTGAATACACAACATATGCTTTTCACATCTACATTACAACTAAGCCCATAAACTGGCGTAACACAACTCGCCTAATGGAGCACAAAAAAAACATGGGGTTTCGGCAAAATGGATGTAAAAAAAATCATCCAGGCCATGCAGGCATAACACAACTTGCCCATGCAACCCCTTTGTCTACAAAATGATGGTATAACTCCATGCAAATGCAATCACAGGAGGATGCATCATGACTCATTTGCAAAAAGCCGTACTCACCCACTTGAGTCTTCCCTGAACCTCTCTCCTCTTGCCTTTGTATGAATACCTCCTGTACCGTTCCATCTCCAATTTTCCCCACCTCTGCACTTCTAGATTGACAGAGTGACACCTGAGTAACAGTCGACGGATGTTGTTGGTACTTTTACCCATCCAATGTTTCATATTCTTTGTCGACGTCTTTTGGGCAAGCCCTCTAAACGTCAACAAAGAGGGGCCATTGAAACATCGTGAAAATTATGAATTGGCCTAAGGTGAAGATTCACAATTCAGGAAAAAATGCATGCAGCAGAAATCCAGAAGGTAGAGCAAAGCAAAGAAAAAAAAAGAGGGGCCATGCAACACCAAATCTCCAAGTCTCTTAAAATTTCTAACTTTGTTTTTGTTCTTTACGCTACATTACGCAACATAGTGTCATTACGCTACATTACGTAACATAGCGTCATTACGCTACATTATGCAACATAGCGTCATATCGCTTAGCGTAGTTCTGCACAATGTAACGCGGTGTCAGAAAGTAACTTATTGTAGCAATGGAGTTGGCAGAAATCTTGGCAAATGCGACAATTTTAATGCCTAAGCAACGACCTTCAATTTGTCGCGTATTCCACCAAGTCTTCTATTCAAAACTGTTTTATGCTTCATTACGTAGGACAACGTAATGAACCTTGAAGATCAAAGTCAAAGTAAAAGGAATTACAGCGCTCCAACTTCTTCTTTTTGCAGATTGGTTGCTTTACGCTTTGTTACGCTACGCAGTGTAAGCAAGCGTAATGTGCTGGAAAGTTGACCCTGTTTATGCTCTATTACGCTATGCAATGTAAACAAGCGTAATACATGCGAAACTTACGACATTACGCTCTGCTACGCTAGTCAGCGTAAATGAGCATAATAGAGTGTAAAGTCATCTAAGGCGGTACCAGACGTGCCTGCTATCCATACGCGGTGATACGCTCATCAGCATATCGTAGTGTAATCATGAAGCGGTTTTTAGCAAGGGTGGTTTACAGTACACTGCGCCTCTAAGATGTAATGCCGCATGACTAGTTTTGACATAAAATCTGTCAAGTCAACGGTGTTTTGAAGGTTCGAGACACGTTTCATCAAGGCCACGCCTTCCCACGTGGTGCTGAACCTATAAATGCTTCAGTTGACGAAGAAAAAGAAGATCAATCCATCTTCCTTTTCCAGAACAGAAGGCATTTTTTATGAGCATTGGCATCGGGAGCGATTAATCTTCTCGGTGAAAGGATTATCCTCCTCACAGGCGATCATTGGTAGCTTTTAATCAAGGATTAGCAAAAGGAGAAAGGAACAGATCAAAGATCGAAAGATCATCTGGTACGATTGGCAAAGTTTATCGGTCAGAAGTAGTTGGCCAATAGGCATTTTGTTCCAGGCTTGACCTTCCTTGCATTCTAGCTTTTAGCTTACGAGGTAGATCAACCTTCATTCCACTTTCACCTTCTAAACAGTTTTCTTATTGTTCTGTGTATGCTTCACACTGAGAAGAGCGAAGTCTGCCATTAGAAAATTGCATGCAATATATTCGGCTATTGGGTCAAATCATAGATCTTGGAATTACGCATCTTCCCTAGATTTGATTTTTTCTCGCTGCATTGGTGTTATCGTCGTTGCAAATTTTTTTACATTGTTTTCTACTCCCCCTACGATTTATCAGATTAATTCACCTCGTGGAATATACATAAAATATATACCATCTCGATTCATGATAGTTTACTGATAAGTAAGTCTCTGTCTGATCGACAAGACCATTCAGGGCACCTTGGATTCGTTTTCTCTAGCACAGCCCTCACACGGATCCAGGGTTAAAACTGTGTACATGGATCTCCACTTGGTATTTCCAGCAACCGATGTTTTCCATCATTACAATCCTTGTCATAATTCATATAAAATATTTCCAGTATATGAAAAATCATATCATTATCAATTTCTTCACCAACATCAATAATGATCTTCTAATAATGACTATGCCAATAGCTATCATAATCAAACACATTATCATTATTAGTCTTCTTCTCACTAAAAATGACATAAAAAATCACATTGCTGTCATCACTTACAACATGATTCACAATTTCATCAAAATCATCACAATGATCATGGTTTTGAACGTCACAATTGAACAAATCACTACCATGGTGAAGTGAAAAACTAGCATCCATCACACTATCTTCAACATGAGAGACATTACTACCATCAACATGGTAAAGCTCACACTTACTTACCTATTCATGGCTTCTCCCATCCAATCTTGGTTCAACTTGATCTTCAAAATATGGCTATCCAATCTCATCAAAGCTTGAAGGTTCAAGATCCCAAATTGGAGTTCATCAACAATCTCTTCAAAGGAATCATCAACAAGCTCTTCACCCCATATTGGAAATACTAGCTCAAAAAGTAAACTCTTTGCCATGTATTTAACATCAATTTCATCAAAAACATCATCAAAGTAATCATTCTTCCACATACCTTGGCTAGAAGACTTCCCTATCTCCCATGAGATTTCCTCAACTTGGCTTAGAATATTCTTACCCTTACCACAAAGTATAGAAAAACTTGCAAAACATATGAGAATGATACCTTTGATTAATGCTCTCCACCCTTCTTGGAATACTTATCACTCCTTTGGCTTGGATCCTTTACCTCCCATGAATCATGAGGTCAGAACTCTTCATGAGGTCAAAGTACCTATTAATCATTTTCAACCAAGAGAGAAAAGCTTCAGTTCCTTCCATACCATTAAATGATTTGACAACATGAGGCATCCTTAAAGCATGTCTAAAAGCTTTTGCAAGAGTGACTTCAATTCCTTCACCTTGATTTCTTTGAGATTTAGAAGGAAGTTCCTATTTTCCTTTCCTAGGAAAATTCTAGCCTTGAGACTTATTTTTAGCACTAGAAGCATGAAGAAAAACATCATCTTGAGCTTCTCCTTATCCAAAGTATTTATCTTCAAAAGGAATGTCATATTCAAGGGATGACACTGAATAATGTCTTGGTGAAGAATTGCATGACTTGTACCCTTACTTGGATGCATTTGGTGAAGAAGCAAGTCCTTTGTTCTCTCCAAGCTTGTTAATTTTGTTAGTAATGAGCTTAAGAGCACCTCTCATATCATCCATGTCTCTTGACAAACCTTGAATAGTTTTCTTCTTTTCATTCATGATGGAAATTATTATAAAAGGAAATTTTCATAAAATTATACAAGGAAAAGTGAAATTTTTAAGATTTCTCAAGGAACAAGAAATGAATTTCTTAGATCTTAAAAGAAATGTGTAGAAGATCTTTAAACCCTAGCTATTAGAAGCCAATTTTTGTCTAATTACATAATTACCTTCCAATTCTTGAAAGATATGAAAAACTTTGGGATCAAAAGGAAATTTTAAAATCCTAGGGTGAGTAGAACAAGTAGCAAGAAAGAATTCATCCAAGCTTGAGAGTTTGAAGTAATTCTTTGCAATTGAGTTAAGAATTATCCAATTGAATATAATTGTCTTCAATTTCAAGTTGCTCTAATACCTATCTAATGAGGAGCTCTTATGGATTCTAGAATCCAAGCTCTTTTAATGTTATAAGAAACACAAATTTAAACAAGAAAAGAAAATGAAAGCTTTATTCTTGCTCAAATGGAGAAATTACAGTTGAAAGGAAGCACATATTTCCAAGTACAAACAAGAGGTTCAATTCAACTCTCACACACTCAATCAAAGAAAATACACACTCATATGGATAATGATCAAGGCACCATGCCAAGACACTATCTCTCTCTACTCTTCTCCCAACTTCCTACACTCTCTCTTTCTCCCATCAAACTTTATTGAAGGCCCAAGAGGTCTATTTATACCTCTTCCTCCATATTTCTTCATCTTCCCTGCAATTTATTATTCAATTGAATGTTCTTTAAAATCCATGGAAGACATCTTTGAGAAATAGAGGACATCTCTCCCAATTGTAGAAGTTATCAAAGAAGACATCTTTGAGAAATAGTAGATGTCCCTCTTAAGTGTAGACGTTATTAGAGAAGATTTCTTTCAGGTGCTTAAGGCATCTAACTATCAGTGAAGACATCTTTCCTACCAAGTTCAAAATTAAAGATGCTTGTTTTGAGGCCTGGAACCTTTGGACAACTTCCAACAAGTCCCCATAGCCCCTGGAACACCCTAAAGTCATCAAAATAGTCCCAAAAGACTCCCAAACATGCCAAAACTCTATGGAAAGATCTCATCATTGGAGAGATGTTACTTTGGCCTATTTGATGTCTACATTAGTATGTTTCTTTTTGTTGTAGTATTTACATACTCATTGGTCTCTTTCTTGGAAGTTTGATCTACCTCTTTTCTTTTAATTTATCTTTTTCTTTAGAGTTATTAAACTTATTGCCTTGTTATACATCAATTTGGAAAGCATTCTTTCCTTTACCTCTTCTTATCCTACCTTTTCTTTACCTCTTTGGGTGTTCTAAACAACATAAGTATTATCATATTTGAAATTGAAGGTTTTCAACTCTTTTAGGGCTCTTAAACAAGACATCAAGTCATCAATAGTGTAGGAGGATATATATTTTATTTGAACAATGGTAACCATAAATTTTTGATACGTATAGTTAACATATAGGACTTGAATAATCTTTTGGATCTTTTGCCTTATGAAATAATCACATTTGTACTCATCTACATTCCTTAACATAAAAAGTACATTATCAAGAAAATGATTCCTAGAATCACTCTTATGCATCTTGAAATTATTTAATTTAGACCTAAATTTAGGAGTCTTGGGCTGATGGTTCAACAAATCTCCCTTAAACTATTCTTGAAATGCCTTCCAACATTCCGTGGATGTCTCCTTGTCTATGATCCTATTACTAATCGATTCAAACAAATATGTATAAATAATCATTTTAGTAAGAGAATCTTGCTTTAAGTGATCTTCTATTCCTTCTTATTCAATTTTAACAAATTTTTAATGTCAACAGGAGATTCAAAATCATTTTTAACATTCAAACTTCATTGATTTATAATAAAGACATCATGAGGTAAATACAACATATAAAATCTTGAGAATCATTGAAAATTAAAGAATAATTAGGAATTTCCTTACTTGCCATACTAAAGATTGTCACTTCAATACCAATGTTGGAGATTTATATAGAAGAATAAGATCTATTAGATGCATTAATGAAAAATGTTTTAGCTATAAACTCCACTAGAAAACTGATTACAAGTTGGACCATGAGTTTTAGAAATATCATCATAGTAGAATACAAGTCATGACATTGGATCACAAGTTGTGATAGGGATAAAAAAATAATGAATTTAAACTATGAGAATATTAGAAGTTGTCATTAGAATAAAAATTACTAAATATGAAGATGAGATTATGGTTGCAAAATAAGTAATCATGAGTCATGATCTATTAAATAAAATGAATCATGAGATGACCACATGTTGCGATATTTGTGCACTTTAATCATGAGTGTAGCACAAGTCATGGTGGCCAACCCAATATCACCATAATTTGTAGTCATGAAAGAATTCAATTACGAGCTAACCATGGATTGTGATCTTATAGGAGTTTGACCATGAACTGACCATGGGTTATGGTGAGGTTATGATGATGTAAATAGTACATGAATATGAACTTTAGCTATATTTTAAACTAATATTTCAAAAAGAGAATCTTGAAACACTGTAATGATGAAACTTAAGCCTTCATATAAATTAGATCTAGGTCTTGTCCTAGTTAAAATACTTTCAGTATCTTTTTAAAATAGCATATTTAAATCTACTCCAACAAATACTTGAAATAAAAAGAATTGTACACTTCAACAAATTTGACATCTAAGAACTAAGAGAATGGATTGAAAGTATGCAAAACAAATAAGAACGTGAGATATTAATTAAAAAATGAGAACAAGAATGAGAAATGAGACTAAATTTACAAACATGTAAGTAGTTGTAGCTATGAGAGTAAATTGAGATCAAATGAGAATAACTTATGATCAAAGCATTTAGAACATGTAAACAAGAAAGAGAAAAATGATCTTGAGAGACTTTAGGAAAGCACAAATGGGAATGAACACATAAAATTACAGAAAATAGATGCCTCTTTTGAGATTTATAATAGCAAGTATAGCATTATTTATACAAGTGTGAGGAGATTTCCATGCATGGTCACCACCTTTCTTATCATCACTCTACTTCTATAGCATCTCTCTATAGGTTTGACATCTCATATACAAGTAATTAATCCATTAATACACTTAGTACATGTCTGATATCTTTAAATCAAGTAATGACTCTAAGTATGACACCTTAGAAGCTAGTAATAACTCCACTACTTTATGCATATTGTTTTACAAATTTCATTTTGAAAAATAACATCTAATGATATATATCTTATAGATCCAAAAGGTACATGAACTATGAACTATAACATACAAGGAAAGAACATGGAATACATGAGCACTATAGAAAATTTCCAATAATACTAACTTATGGTGAGGCAAATCATGAGGTAGTAATCACACATGGTTAGTTCATTTTTAGCAATAACCTGTTATATTAGTATAGAGCTCAATCCAACATTATAAGTAAAAAAATGGTTGCTATTAGATTCATAAGAGTATTGGGTGGGCTCAAACTTTAAAATGTAAGCTCTAAAAATCTTAATGAATGATTAGTTATGATTTAGAAAAGGGTGTGTCATTAATAGATCTCATGATTATTAGAATGGGTTTTAATCAATGAAGTTGAATTATTATATTTGTACATACCTTTCCTAACTACATTGGTTAGTGAAACTTCATGATTCCATGAACCTATGCTAGCCACATTGAAATCTTAGCTAAGCTACCTACTTCAGTAAGTTCATGTCAAGAATCCCAAATAGTATCAAAGCACCCCATGCATCTCTAAAGGAATAATTTCTAAAAAGCAATAATTCTCTTACATTTCCAAAAAAAATAATAAAGTAAAAAATATAGGAAAAAACATATAATAAATATAAATATAAATAAGAAAAGAAGAAGAAGAAAAAACATAAGAAAAGAAAAAAAAAAGCATGAGATAATGGAGATATGCATAATGAATGTTTTTCTTGTACTCTTGGGTAATTCAAATCAATAGCATTATGATCTTAGGCTAGAGAACTTTTGGTTTTCATGATTATAAGAAGATGAGTTGAGTATATGTTTCTTAAATAGGTAATTTTAACTTTTGGATAGGATGATAAGTCCATGAACAACTCACTAGATTACTTAAGAAGACAAAATAAGTGTAATTTTATGAACATTAATTATTGTGCCATTGAAATCTAATGGCTTTAAATTCCTAGAAGACACTATTGGAGGAAACTCTAGTAAAGTCAAATGTTACTTTTAATCAAGTCTTAATCATAGGATTAAAAACTTGTTTGATCATGATGGAACATTTTTACATAGATTATCTAGTCCAAGAATAATGTATGAATTTGATTATTTAGCATGACCAAAGGAACTAAATAAAGGTTTTTGATAATATTAAATTTAGGAAGCTACCTTGCATATGTCTAGGGAGGGAAGAAAACCAAATTAGATTCTTGGGCTTCTAGATGATATTTAGGATACTTTATTTATTCTAGCTTCATCAATGATCAAATCATAGAATAATTAGAACTAGATGACATTGATAGTGGTGATGCAATCTTGTATCTCTAAAGGGAAACATAGAGATCTATCCTTTTAGATTATATAAGCAGTGATAAAGGTAACCAATAGAAGAACCCTTATGGAGTATGATGAATGCTCTCATGCTCCAATTAACTAATTGAATCATTGATTAGAGATTTATTAATGTTGCATTTCTTTTTTCCCCTTTATATCATTCAAGTTTTCCATAAATTTCTAGTTATACCATCTCTAATTCATCATTGTATAAGTAGGAAGTTGACCGAGGTGAAGTAAAGGATGGGATTTAGCCATTCAAGAGGTGGACTTGCATTAGATGTTGATGTCTATCTAGTTTTTTATAATTTACAAGTATCTCACTAATGGAATTCACAATTAAAAGAAGGATAGGAGCTTGATATGAGGAGGAACCTCTTATGAGTTTTCGATGAATTAGAATTCTCAAAAAGCAAGATCATTATTAATTTCCTTCAGGATGATAGTGCTTGGATTGCATAAGGTACTTGATTGGTTTCATGGTTGGGTAGTGATGACTCCATTGATATTAATGATTAAGTAAAACATTTCTTTTCTTCCTCATGTTTAATTGTATGTTTGATCTATAGTTTCAATTTTAAATATTTATTTAATTTTGATCCTTTATGATCCCATGCATTTCTTTCTCATTTTCTTTCTAAGTATTTGATGATGAAAGTCCATGATTTACTAAGTTTCAACTTTGTCAATACATTATGTATGGTATTTAAACTATTGAAAAAATTTTTAGTGCCTTGTGAAATTTGAATTTGGATGCTTAGCGATCATTTTACTTTTATGATTATTTAATTTAATTTTAATTTATTTTTCTTATTTTATTTTTATTTTAAGTTATTTTAGTTGAGTTTTATATTTATTTTGTAATGTATTTCTTTAATTTACTTTGTTTATTTTTAATTAGTTTAATTATTAAAAATGAAATTATGCATGTGATGCACTTTGCAAATAATATATATGTTGTTTTTTATATATTATACATTATATTTATTATATAATATATAATATAGCTTTTAGAAATAATATATATAATATGTCAGTTATATATATTATAATGTGTGCCATCATAATAATAATGGATCACCTAAAACTAGCTTAGTTATATATTTATAATATATATCTATAAATTGGTCGATAGAATCTTATTAGTTTACAAGTAAAAAGTTCTTTGAGTAAAAAATTTCACAACTTCTGGACGAAGAACAATATTTAAAAACCCAAATCTTCATGCCTTCTAGATGAAGAATAAGAGTTCTGTACCTTATTTTTCCTAAGGATCGACACAATCTGCATCAACGACCAATCAAGAAGGGAGATTTAGTTCTTAAGGCTGTTCATGAACCAGTAGGCAAATTCTTTGCAAACACTTGTTCTTCATCCAAAAGGCATGAAAATTTTGGTTTTTAAATCTTGTTCTTCGTCTAGAAGTCATGAAATTTTTTACTCAAAGAACTTTTTACTTGTAAACTAATAAGATTCTATCGACCAATTTATAGACATATATTATAAATATATAACTAAGCTAGTGATCGCCAGTCGTCTTCTGCTGTAGTAATGATTTAAACATAACAGATAGAAATATTATAAGACCATGGAATGCTTTATCGAATGATCATAAACATGTTGTAATACAACAGAAATGATCAATATACAAACTTGCGTAATTGAAAATGTATNATTATAATGTGTGCCATCATAATAATAATGGATCACCTAAAATAAGTGTGTACTTTCACAGATTGCATTTATTATGAACCTTCATAACTTTATTGATGAAGTGTTTACTATTCATACTATGGGGGCTCTCAGGCCCTAAAAACAAGTTTTATTAAATAAAATAAAGCATCAAGTACATATGTAGCATTTGAAAAACCAAATAAAAAGGGTAAACAAGATACAAGAAGCATTTGATAGAATAAATAGAAATAACACAAAAGGAATACTGTAACATCCCATCCCTTGTTAAGGGTGGAAACAATTGTAAACAATGTAATTAACCTTGTAATGAAGGGGCACCTCATTATAAGAAGTTACAATTATTCATATATCCCTTGGGAAATGGTTTGACCTATGCCACTTAAGCCTGGGATTAGAGGTCATGCTGAGCATGGAGTTGCAAAGCCAGGAAAGACAAGTAATGGAAGCTAGGTGAAGCAGGAGAAAAAGGGACTAATCACCCATTTGGTAGGATAGCCTAACCATGGTGGAAGTGTTAGATTGCCTCTAAGGCTTAAGTGTCATAGGAAGACAACCCAAAGGGCATTACAATACTCTATTCTAGTAATAAAGCATTTTTTTCTTTCTTCTTTTGCATTTTTCCTATTATTTCCTTTATACATAATGTTGAATATCACTTATATTTCACATTTGGTATATTTTCTTTGTACGCATAATGTCTAATATATCGTATATTTGACATTTTCGATGACATCTGGGGACAAAATGTAACAAATACTCTTACTATATATATTTGTTTTGTTTAATAGATCTTGAGGATCTACAAATCTAATATAAAGTATTTCAGATTTAATTTTCACACATAGACACAGACACACATAAATTGTATAGTTTATAATTATAATCATCAAAGTAATCTCTATAAGAATTTTTCAATTTTATCATCAATTTATCAATCTTTCATAAATTCATCAACATCATTCATCATGCAATCTTCAAAGTTGAATACTTAGAATTGGGTACAATTTACTATTTTGATCATATCTCAATCATTTTGCAATATTTTTTATTGATTCTAGATTTATTTGAAATCTATAATAGGTCGCAATATTAAATTAAAATTTCATCTTAATATATATTATGGTTTGGGAGATATTTACTATGAGATTTGGTATATCTTTTGAGTTTTGAAATTTTACTATAATGAATAACAACTAATGGTTAGACTACTTCTCCCTCATCTCACCGTAATTTGATGTAATTCTAAATTAAATTGAAAGCTATTATCGATAGGAAAGTTTAGTCAAGCATTAAGCATTAGAAGCATAACAATGTTTGAGCTATTATCTCTCAAATTTGTACTTCCAGAATTACCATGACTTTTGATAGGTTGGAAAGAACAAAATATAACCTTAACTTTGTGATATCTTTTGTAGTATTTCATATTTTCAAATTGTAGAGAAATTCCTAATTTTTCTAAAAATATAAATTTTATTAGTTGGTTCATTGTTAAGATAAGATAATGAAGTAATTCTTTTTCTACATGTAATTCCTTCACTTTTAATATATATATAAACCCACATGGATGTGATTTGCTTTCCTTGTCCTTCACATGTGGGTTCTATGCACTTTTCTACCATGTGCATATCCCACCCATGCCATGCACCATGTGTGTTATCTTTCCTCTCACATGGCCTCTTGTTTTTTATATCTATAATAATTTGTTATATATTAAGAAAATAAATAAATATTTAATAATTACTATTACAATATTAAAGTAAAAATAATAAATAATAAAATTTCCCATATCCTCTACATTTTCTCTTGTTTTTATGATATTTTCATTTCTTTTTTGGTATTTTCACTTGATTTTTTACTATTTTCATTAGTTTTTCACAATTTTCTCTTGTTTCTTTTCATCATTTTCTTGATTTTTATTATTTTCTCTTTATTTTTAAAATTATTTTTTAATATTTTTTCACCATTGGTAATCCATTAAATCTTATCATTTCTCACTACTGACCAACATTTAAAGCTAAATATTATGGTATATTTTATCATTGCACCCTTGTTACTCATGGTAATACTTATTGTGCTTATTCAAACTTGGTGTCTTAAACCTCCATGATGGGGAAGAGCCACAATATCATGTATGATTTTTGAGAATTTTCCTATCACATTTTGTATGACTACATGTGTTGGAACCTCATCTATTATGTTCTCATTCCCATATATGTCATTTCATAACAAGGAATTATAATTATTATAATAAGACTCTTAATGAGATGACAAGTAATAATTATGAGCCTATCTCTTGAGTGAACATTTGAAAGTTTGACCTGAGGTTATGTCAACATGGAGTTATGGAGTTAGTAAAGATGAGTAATGGGTGTTGGGTGAAGTGGGATAAGAAAAAAATCGATCATATCTTATTTTCAAATTAAGGCCTAAGTATGATGGTAATGCTTGATTACCCCTAAGAGAAATGGTGAAGGGAGATAGTCATATGGAATCCTCAAAGCATGATCTAGATACTTTCATTTATATTCATATTTTCTTATTAATATAATTTTTTTCATTTCATTCTTCATTTTCCCTAATATGTTCACTATGAATAATATTAAATGTAATGTACATTTGATATTTGCTATGACATCCAAGAATAGCATGTCAAATTAACTATGATAATGTTTCATATGTTGTTCTTATGTTTATGTTTTCTGGTACTATTGCTAGCATTTTTTTACAATGGAGGTGTAGAATCTTAGGGAGCTTACATGATTTTTTAACATTTTTCATAAAAATTTAGGTTTCAACAATTGTATTTTATACACCACAATTCATTACTATATCAATTTGAAGAACCTCAGGTGTCAGTGATGGGATCTTCTGAAAGATAACAATCATCAAAATTAGCAATAGAACTTGATTGGACTAAAACTTCCTAACCTAGAATACTTGAAAGTCATCAATCTTATTCCTTAATACTAAGCTAGGAATTCATACAATAATAATCACTAGAAGTAAAGTTGAATGATTTGCTAGTAGATTCCATTGATCTAGAAGTTATCCAAGGGAATGATGGAACTCATGCAACATGAGCTCACATAACTAAGTTAATTCCATTAGTAGAGCAAATGAGAGAGTAAGTAGCTACATCAATTGCTACTATAGGATAACAAATTGATATGGAACCAAAGTGGGATTCTTCAAGTGGGGATGACTATCTTAGAAAACCAATGCCAAGTATATCTAGCATACTCTTAATACACATTAAGTATGCCAAGAGTTAGTCCATCATAACCACTACTTAGTGCTTCTTATTGAGGTAGAAATTCTATGTTTTTTCTGCATCATATCTTGTAATAACTCCTTCTTATTAGCCATAGGTTAAGCCATTTCTAGCCCAAGTTTTATTATTGTAAGTTATGAAACTAGGTTAATTCAATCATAGAAGAATGATGATGAATGTAGTAGAAATTTTGTAGGAATCCATTGAATTATGTGTTTACTTAGACCTATATTTTAGGCTTATTCTAAAAGTGTGCTAATGAATACTTAATGCATTGCCATACCTAGTGCAACATTGTATGTTGAGTGTTACCTCATCTATTGCATTGTGCATCTAGTATGCACGTTGGTGTGGAATTACTTTTTTTTATAAGTTTGACAACAATAAATACCAAAAGAAGAGGCTATTATTTTGGAAAGCTTTATTTTTTATTTTAAGATAAGAGATTCTTCTCCTCTCTAAACTAAATGTGTCATTAATTTTTCTTTATATTTCTAAGTCATCATTGCTTTACTATGTAGCATGACTCTATCAGAGTGCTACCCTAATTTTATAGCTTGGAACCATTTAGGTGATGTAAAGTTATGTGTTTGGATGATGAATAAAGCTTAGTTTTAGTTTTTAAAACACTTCAATTTTATTTTATTGAACCTTGATAATGATACCTTGTTAATGAAATTATTTATTAGATTTAAAAATTATACTTAAATTAATCCTCATGGTTAGATAGATTAACTTAGCTATGTGAAGCTTATGATAATTTTTTCATTTACAGTATGACTAAGAATATTTTGTCACTTTGGTGTGTTAGTATTATACCTATCTCATACGGGATTATGACACAGTTTCCATTTGTGTTTGATTTCTACATTGCACTTATTCTATAATGGATCATGACATAGGTGTGTATCTTTTACTTGCTTTTTGTGTAAGAATTTCACTTATCCTATAAATGAATTATAATGAATTTTAATTATTATTTCATTCTTTATATTTATAAAATGCCTAAAAAGTTATAAAATTATCAAAATATTATTTTTCCATGGTAGAAATATAGATTCCATCACTTATATCATATGCATACAGATATTTTTATTATTAAATGCAAGAATGTATGCAAGTAAACTATGTAATTTATGTTCCTATTGTCTTTAGCAGTTATGATTCCTTCACTATGAATATCATTGAAAAACCTCTTATGGCCTCAATAAGGGGGTATTTTATTACATGATGTTAGAATTTAAAGCCATTTACGTTTTTATAGTCTACATTCATAATCTTTCTACATCTTCATTAGAAAAATAGACTATAAAAGTGATGATGGAAATCCATGATAAAGGATAATTTCATGAGGAAGATTTATGACTTAATAAATTAAATATTTAATAGTATGTTCATTATTCTTTATTCTATTACAAACCAACTTAGAAAATTAGTAAAGCAAATAGTATTTTAAAAACTTTAAGAAAATGTAGAATGAAAAAAAATATATCTATTTGAATATTATTTGGGAGATCTTACTTCAAATGCAAAATATTTATCTACTACTATTACTCGTTATTTATGATGCACCATTAGCCAAGCATGAATGGGATGCCTTCATTTAAGAGTTGAAATAGGTAGATAATTAAAAATTCCTCATGAAGAACAAATGTTGAGTTTGCAATAGAGATAACATTAAAGATGAATATCATATTTTTCTACAATGTCTTGCATTGAAGCATATTAAACATAGATGTGATAGTACAATTGCAAATTTAGGTAATTTATTTCAAATATTACCAAGAATAATGTGGTGTTAGCCTAGTGGTATGAGTCTTAGTCTGGTGATTTCATTTTATAGGTTTAATTCTATTGGGTAATCCTAAGTTATAAACTAAAAAAAATTCCATAAAAGAGATTCTAAAATTGGTCTAACATATCTAAGGAGTCTCAGTGAATGTAAGTAAAAATTTTCAGTCTTAGTTTTAGTTTTAAAACTTATAGCATATATATTTTTCCTATTTAATAAATTTAGAGGGTTTATGGATGTAACAAAATTTTACCTTTAATTTTACTAAAATCATGAATGAACATATTAAATATGTTTACCTTTATTATGTTGTAATCAAGGACACTATATGTAATACTCAATTATGAGTAGAGGTTTTCTATCTCAATGACTACCCTAGATTCAAGACTTGAAGGTGATTTTCAGAATGGAGAATCTACCATAGTTGTTATAAAATTTTAATTCATCCAATAATAGATGTACAAGAAGAAGTAGTGTAAGTTTTGTACATTAACATGTAAAAATTTATAACTGTAATATGTTAAGTAAAATGGTTAGTTGTTGTGAATTCATCGCACTTCATTTTAATGATAATGGTTAAAAATTAAGAAGATATTATGTAAAATAGTATGAATGATAATTATTTTTGTAAACAAATATATTGGATCTACAAAACAGAAGGACCAATATAGGCATAGTTATAGTAGGATGGAAATATTAGAAATGGTAATAGAAAAGGGTAGTAACAAGAATAATAATAGTAGTGAGTGATGATTATAGTAATGGTAGAAGAGAAGCTTAGATGTTTAGCTATAGATAATAACATTTGTCTCTACTATGGAAGTATAGAGTTGACTAGCAAGCCATTATAGGAAGCATAAAGCATCAATCTTTTGGACTTCATTATTATGAGTAAGTGGTAGAGTGGCTCTTTGCTACTATAATAATATTCATTCTCATTGTTAATGGCAAGCACTTATGTTAGTTATAGCATGCCTATTCATGGGAATTAGATGTATGATAATACATAGGAATCCAACTTTCTTCCACTTAACCATGATATGGTATGCCATAAAGACTCCAACTACATGCATCAAGCAACTAATTTCTTTTATATAGATAAATTCATGATGTGATCCACTAAGTTTATTCTTTACATTTGGGAGCTCTATAGTAGTAACTAATTAAGGAGAACATACAGACATCAATTATAGAGTAGCTCATAAATGTCTTAGATGTATTGAAAGCACATTGGTTCAAGTATCTTTAATAACTATAAGATCCATACTTGATCTATCATTTATAATGCGTGATGCATGATATTCATGGTTATATTACCATAAATTCTTGACTATAAATAAAGTGTAGAGATGTGATCAAAATATCTTACATTTATCCTCATATTATTGGGCTCTATATAAACTACTTTCTTGGTGATATCTTGAGGTTTCATCAGTAATGACCATAACTAGCATTTCAAAGTAGTGATCACTAGCCTATCACTTCATAACATAGTTAAATGTCCAAAATGACATTTATGTATAACAACTATGTTGTATTTATAAGGATCACATGATGAGGATGTAGGGATCTATTCACTCATCTCCTTATGATTAGTTGAATAACACATGCAATATGAAATACATGCTATGGTAGAGAGTCTTAACTATAAGTGAGGGCATGTATCTTTCTATAATATCATACAAACATTAGTTCATATATGTCTTAAGTAAATAGCCTATGTTTTTTACGATATTATAAAAAAACGAACTTGCATCTAGTTTTTACTTTTAGACTAATATGAATTATGGGATCATTCATATTCAGTCTTCTTATAGATACTTCATCTTGGTATTTATACCATGATGATACATTAGAGGTCTCATCTGTTGCTTATTAATCTACAAGTGCTAAAGGATGGTTGTTCATGTAAGTGAACTAATCAAGCTTGATTGCATACTCATAGAATTCATATACATGTAAAGGAAATATGTACATCAAATATGAAAGAGAAAGTATATGGATAAATGAAAAATATCCTTAATACATGATAGAAGAAGTAAGAACTCACACATGTATTTAAATTCTATGTAACCCCCAATGTTTAACATGAGCCATGAATACATCTCTAGGAATGGACTTCATCTCCAAGGATTTACTAATATCTAACATTTAGAAATGTGTTATAGAATCACTTCTTCCTTCACCACTACTTAGACAAATTTTTATTTTATATCAATGTGCTATGTCTTGCCATAGTACTTGGGATTCTTCAAGTATGCAAGAGTTGCCATTCTATCACAATGGATCATCATGGGTTTTGATGCATCTATGATAATTCCAAGCACTTGAAAGAACCTCCTTAATCAAATGGATTCTTATATTACTGATGAACACACAACAAACTTTACCTCCATGGTGAATAGTGCTACATAAGTATTTTGCTACTCCAAAATATGGTGTGATGATTTAGTAAGAAAGCATATATTTATGTTGATTTATATTCATCTAGGTCACCACCATAATCAAGATTACTATAACTCAAGAGCTATAAATTTGATCCTTGATAACAAAGCATATACTTAATAATTCTACTTAAAAAGACAAGAATTCTCATAACTACATTTTAATGTTTACTTTCAATATTTAACTAGTAATAACTAATGTAACACCCCTACCTTAGATACCTCTTTCTCCTTGGTATGTTTGTGATTTAAATCCTTAATGTCTTATTTACTAATCCATGTCTTATGCTTTATCAATGCTTTTTATTTTGTTGACTATGCTGTATGGTTTGAGTTAGATGTGATGTTATCTCCTTTTTGTTGTCGTTTTCTTTTAATATATTTTAATGTTTTATTTCTCTTTGTGTCTTAATTTAATTTTTATTTATTCTATTATTTTTTATGTTTTTAATATTTTTGTATTTTGGTACTTTTTATGATTTTAGTATTTTATTTTTCCTTTTAATTTAGCATATGCATCCTAATAACTTTTGTTAGAGTTTTGAATTAGTAGGTATTAGACATTAGATAGGTTATTAACACATAGGAAGCTTTTTTATAGAGTAGAAAACAATAAATTTTTTGGTTGAGAGGCCAAGTAATAATCATATATTGGTAACAATAAATAATATTTTATTTATAATGCTTTGGGAAGAGTTGATTGGTAATGCTAAATAATGTTCTGTTCATAATGCTAGAGGGAGATTGATGAGCCGTAGGTACCCCCTACATCCAACCATATGAATCAAAAGCATTAACACATGATTGAATTGAATTTTGTAGATGGAACTACTTGTGGCATCTAGATTGTTAAGCATTGATTGCAAGACATTGTCTTCCCACTTGAAGTAGTGGTAGCTTTGTCACATATGGTTTAGTCTAATGTGAGGCATATGATACTTGATATTTTTGTGGCCTTATGCTAATCATGATAGTAATGGAGAAATTAATTATTTAATCTAACTAATAATAAGAAGGTAAATCTAAACTAACCTAGAGCAATGATCATATAGTCTAGGCTTACCATACACATCTTGGGCTCATGTAACTATTATTGGGATTACCAAGTGTTATGCTATTAGGTGAACCAAGAAATAATACTATTGGGATTACCAAATAATTACACTTAAATACTTGAAACCAATTGTACTCATTTCATTTTACTAATGGATAAGTAAAGTAAAATACTTGGAAACATAAATGATTAAACTAAGAAAATAGTAAAAATATGCTAAGTGAAACAGTAAAACTAAGTGGATGCTACAATGATGAAAAGTAGTCTCAATCTTTATTTTCAAACAAGAAATGTATCCAAGTACACTTCACTTGAAGAAATTTTTTGTGCAACTACTCTATACCACACTAAAGGCATTCACTCTATCACTAAAGCTACGAAAAAAAATTGCAAGAGTTTACCTAAGGATGGAAGGAAATGTTCCTAGATTGCTCATCCAAGTGTCATATTTATAGAGCTACACATATCCTGAGATATTGTATCATTGATAACATAGCATGCACTATGATACCATATTAATGACATCATAAATGTGTAGTAGGAGGGGATGAAGTGTTGTAGTAGGGGATGCTACAACACTTGTGCAATGTCAGATCTACACAATTGTAGATGCAATGTCTTGGTCATTTTATGCTTCATCATACCTCCACAACTAACTAGAAACTTATCCTCAAGTTAAGAAAAAGGAGGATAGAGTCCCTTGAAAAATTGGAAGATAGATACAACTTGACATGAATGACTAGCTATTTACATGACTCAAAATATAGTAGTGGTGTTTTTACAAAATTGACACAAATTCATGAAAAGAGAGAACAAAAAAAAAATTGAAGTAGCATGATGCAGTTCATGTTCTAGATGGTGGAGGCTCGTCCATATGCTTCTTCCCTTCATTGTCAATCTTAGGGAATCTATATCTATTCAAGAGTGCTTGATGTCTTTCCTCCTCTCTCCTTGTCTTCTTTTTCATATGCTTTCTCTACTAAGTATGCTATAGAAGCTCCCTCAATTTTAATTGTACCATCAACCTATTTAATTGCTAAAATTGGTACATTTGTCCTAAGTACCATTCTCTACTATTAGTTAGTGCAAGTCATAAAGGAGATGCTTAAAGTTGTGTCTTTATAGCTTTTGTGTTGTGAAGGTCCTTCTTCTGTTGGTCTCCTTAAGGCCATATGTAATCAATAAGGGTATGAAAATATTAGAATATTTACACTAGTTCTTAATAGCTCTTTACCTTACTCATACCCCTAGGTAGATCAAGTTCTTATCATATTATGATTGTAGAGTTAGAAGAATTTGCAAAAATGGAACCCATTAGGTGTTATATCTTTCAGTTACTTATGACCTTCTATGATGTTCCATGCTTATTATGGCCTAAAATAGCTAATATGATATATTAGGAGTATGATCTAAATTTTTATGGCCTTAGTTTGATTGGTTAACTTTAAGATTATTATTATCTTTTTGTACTTACTATTTATAGTATCTTCAAGGCGTTAGGAATTTTTGGCTTAGATTTTCAAATTTTTCATTCACTTATATCGCACAATGCATCTCCCATGACTAAGTTGAGCACTTCAGAATTAAGAATGTTCAAGAATTTTGAAAATCAAAGCTACGATGGCAAAGAAATGGCCTTTGGAAGCTAGTATTCAAGAGGGCTAAGGAAAAATGGCAAAAAGTTCTCTTGCTAAAAATGAGAGAAATGAAAAATTTTACTACCTCTCATGTTCTATATATACTAATTTATTTGTGTGATATCATAGATCATATATCACACATACAATATTGTAGGCTATTTGATATCATAGCTACAATATCATCATTAAAGTTGTCAGATTTTTCTTGAAATTCTTGAGGAAAAAGTGAGTCAAATCAAATGTTTGGAAGATACACAACATGTCCAAAGAGTCCTAGGACATTAATGATGTACAATTTCCAAGGAATTAATGTATAAAGTTCATAAAAAGGGGATCTCAGGCAACAAAAGTTTATTAAGTGGTTTGGATGGTTAAGAGACGAGTAATGAAATCTTATTGTTTGAATGGATTGTGAGATTATAAGGAAAGTCTTTGTTAAGTCATTCAGTGCTTTGGAAGGCACAAGATGATGTCAAATTGCTATCTAGGTGTAAGAGACAAAAGTTATACAAGTGGTCGTCCCCAAAGTAGGCTCCAAACCTTAGTACCCTTGTATAGCTTTGTCTACAAGTATCAATAGGCACTCAAGGAGTTGAATGTAATGCATACCTATTTAGCAAAACACATATGTTTGTAGTACTAGGTTGGAAAAATCATACTATATTATACAAAACCATAAGTTATGATTAATTGTACAATGAGGTGGAATGAATTATAGAAAGGATTGCTAAAATTGGGGTGTGAGATGTCTTACCATAGGCATAATGAATTCTTGTGTGTTATTGGTAATTAAAGAAATCATTGGCATATCTATACAAGCTCCAAACCAAGTCCAAACCACTATCTAGTGACATTGCATTGTTTCACCTCTCAGATTTAGAACCATAAGACTATCACAATTGCAAGGACTATCATCACTGAGCATTTTTTT
>MNCI01038167.1:0-32305 GCA_015680685.1 Gnetum montanum | reverse complement strand
AATTTACCTAGATGGTACATTATCCAAGAATATAAGAAGAGAAGCATTAGGAACCACCTAAAACATAAGGTCTACATCAAGCTTATTTATTTTATTTTGTTATATGCATCAATCATGCATCACATGATAATTATGTAAGCACCACTCAAACCATAATGTGACATTTATAGTAGAGTCAACAACGTATATAAGTCATAATGTTAAAGTTTGTATATAATCCCACAAATTTTCTAAGAAAATTTATCCTTTTGTTGTTTTAACTCAAGGATAAATTTTTAGTTAGTTATGAGGGTATGATAAAATCATTGTGTTATGCAACTACAATATTGTATCTACAATATCATATCTCTACATACATCATCATAGATGTGATGTAGTAAACCATGATCATATGTATAAATACCAACCCACCATTGCATTGAAACAACTTTTGCTAATACTTAGAAAAATTCTTCTAGTTAGTTTTCATGAATTAGAGTTATAGTTAGATTAAATGTTGGTAGTATGGTGAACAATAGTTGTATAGAATCTTTGTTTGAGTGGATTATTCCTAGATGCAATTCATGATTTGAAATAAAGATTAAGATTGTTTTTCATCATTGTAGCATCTTACTTAGCTTAATTTTACTTTTCATCTTATTCACTTTAATTAAATCATTTACATTTCCTAACTTTTTACATATTTTGATGTCTTTTAGTAAGGTAGTAGTAGTACGACTTATTTTGAGCAAAACCTATAACTATTTGATAACTTCATAGTGACTTTACTTGATTCTATTAGTAGTAAAATCACTTGCTAATTCTAGTAATGGTTACATTAGCCCAGGACATGTATGGAAGACCATGCATTGTTGCTTATTACCCATAGGCTAGAATAACTTTCAATCTAAGAAATCATTTTTAGTATATAAATAGTTATTACTATTTGATTTTGGCCTTCTAAACATAATGGCAAAGTCAAAATCACTATACTCAAACCTCAAAAATGTTTGATAATTATGATTGATAAGATTATAACTCTACAATTATGACTTTGAATCCATGATCTTCAATAGTTAAATAGTTACTTTCTAATAATCTTGTCCTTCTAGAAATAGTGATTAGATTAACACAACTATCTAAAAGCTAGAAATTAGATAACCCTACTCATATTTAGAAGAATAATTTATAAAAAAACGTTATTTAATTAGTCTTGAACTACAGAGATTCCATAAGTCATACAAGTGAACCTAGCTTACCAACCCCTAGTTTGAAATTTCCTACACTACCAAAGTTACTATTCTAACGGGGATAGAAATGTCCAAGAAAGGAAGTTAGATAGTTATCAAGGAATTATTTAATTAAAAGATTAATTACCAAACCAACAAAGGATAAATAATCATACCAAATACAATAAGTAGGATGACTACTTTGCAAATACCTAATTATCATGAAGAATCATAATCTTATTCCAATAAGGTGTATGATATCTATGAGTGGAAATAAGTCAAGAACAAACTCAAGAATATGTATGAAGATTGAAACATACAATATGCTTGCAAAGATCCTAGGTAGTGGAAGGCAACAGCCTACATGTTTACCTTGGAACTTAGATTAGCATAAAATCGATATCCATGTATCTTCACAAAATTGCAAATCCTAAATGCTAATGTTTTTTATCTACATGTCTTGCTATGAAAATTTCTTTACCAATTCTAACTTGATATAAGAAATTTAGGATATGAAAGTATTTATAAATAAAATGGTTCTTATGATGGTTACTTATTCAAACAATATAGACTAGTGTACTATAAAAACAACAACATGGATGGTTGTATAATTAATTTTTGAAATTCAAATATGTAAATGACCTCTTAGGAAAAATACAGATTTGGAGGAGACAAAAAACAAGATTTCCCTTAATCCATATTTCTATTTCTTACCTTTCTTATTTTTCTTTTTATTTAATTTATACTCTTTAAATTAGGAAACTAAAATATTCTTGGGTAATACAAACTAGGAATAAAGATTTATCCTACCTTTACTTATGTAACTAGAAACCATGATATGCACATAATAAAACTTTTGCTAGGACTTGATTAATAGTTGGTAGACATTTAATTCACCTCTTGTTATTTCCAAGAGAATTGATATAAGTTATTAATATGGTAATTTTATTTCTTCTTAGATTTATTTATTACTTATATTTCCATTGCAAATTGAGTAAGAGAATATTAAAACCCTGTTAAAAAGAAGAAATCAAATGATTGAAATATAAAGAAATCCTCTTATGCAAACTATTTCAAGGATTACAAATTTTTTTAAGGGGGGTAGTTTGTTATATTTTTATTCCCAAAAAATGTCATTCTATAACTAGGAATTGTGATTATTATTATAAAACTCTTAGCGAAAGGGCATATCTCATGAGGAAACCTTTGGAGGTTTGATCTAAAATTTTCATACTAGTAACTTAGCAATCATTCCATCATGGAATTGCTAAGCTAATATAAGATGGATAACCAGGACAAGTATATCAAAAAAGTAAGGGACTTGACCAGCTCTTCTAGTCAATTCTAGGACTAACTATGATGGTAGTGCTAGACTAACTCTATGGGATATCAGTGTTAAAAAATGAAATAAGGTTATAAGTATCCGTTTTTCTCTAAAATTTTGTCCTCAAAATCTTTAAATTTTTTAACTACGAGTAGCACCATAAGTTCTGGCTTGGTCATGTCATAACACCACAAGTTATGGTGAATGATCACATATTATGGTTAGATCATAGGATGATTATGTTATTTCTTCATGGGTTATGATCTTTAAAAACAAAGAAAAAATTGAAATTGTCTAAATCACAAGTCATGGTTAGGTTATGTTAGCCATTATGAATTTGTTATACTTTTCTAGTACTTTAAACTTCAAACCATAGGTTAACCATGGGTCATCATGACTAAAAATTATAGACTATAAGTTGATCATAAGTTGTGGTCTATATAGAAATAAAAAAAGACCTCATCACAAGTCATGATGAGATTGTGAATTTGACCTTGGGTCATGGTAAGATCATGGAACTTTTGGAAAATAAAGAATGATAAAATGATAATTTTGACTTAGAACTCAAAAAATATGCCAATACCAACCTCACTTACAAGCATGAAAACATGCCATACAACCTATAAACATGATGAGGAAGGCTTGGATTAGAAGAATAATATCAAACACTTCTCAAATTAATAAGATTTATGTCACATGCATAAAAATCATGAAAACATGCATATGACCTTTAAAAATTCTTAATTGAATTCAAATATATCATGAAATTTACTTGCAACATGAGAGAATAGTTTACTCAAGTTAGATGATAAGCTAGCCAACATTCGGTGCTAAGTTACCTTAGTAGTTATCTTCATTGTAAAGTTGTCACCTCATTTTTGGCTAACCCACAAGTCGTATCCATGGAGGAATGGTTCCAAAGTCAAAAAGATCATCAAGGCAATAAACAATTAGATTTGAATTCAATTAAAAACTCCACACTTATGACTATCACTCATAAGTAAAATCCAAAGTCCATACCCTAAACTCTAATCTAAAGTTCAAAGATGGAAATACTAGATTAAACCAAATTAAAAATATATATAAATTTATCATAAAAATTAGAAGATTAAAAATGAGATGTCACCTAATTTTTTATCTTACTTTACTACCTTCACAATGCAACAACTTCAAAACCTCAATAAACATCAAATCGTTGCTAATTTCCACAAGGTGTCAACAATCGTCANTTGGAAACTCAATTTAGATCGCCTAGTGATTCAAATCAATATCTTGATTTCTTTGAAAGATGCCTTCTCCTAGAATTCTATGTTATTGATTCATATCATAGTTACTATAATGATCAATATAACTAGCATCAATTTCCACCGATCTCGCAATTACATATGATACATAAAACTTAAGAATAAAATTAATACTTATTGATATTTACCACAAAAATTGATGATCTTCATAAAAATGTAAAAAAAAAAACATAAATGTAAACTTATAAGATTAAACGCTAGGGCAATAAGGAGTTCAACAAAACCCCCAGATAGCCTTTAGCTAGTACCTAGCCACAAAGGTGAAAAGAAATAAATAAATTACTGATGTATCTAAACCATTATCCTACATTAATCATGCACAAGTATTCAAAGTGGGTATAAAAATAATTAAAACTACAATTGATAAACTGATGCCTCATTCACATTATAGCAATTTACAAAGAAAAATCTAGCTAAAGCACAATATATCCTTATAATATATAAAAATATAAATAAACAAAAATATCATTAATGCTAACTATCTATCCATTATAGTTCAAATTAAAAAGAATCTAATAAAATTAAACTTTTTCATACATCACAATTATGAAAAAACAACCATACGATCAACAAGAATAAAATTAAGTTTGAGGCATATATCAAGCCTCTAAGCTTGCCTCCACCTCCATATCCTCTTCAAAATGAAAGGGATCTACCCCTTTCATCATCATCTTGGATTTGAGAATGGATATGTTTTTCAATGTCTACCATCCTCTTGTCCATGGTGATGAGGGTTGAGCTGACCCTCTCTAGCGTTATTAATATTTTCTTTACGTGGATCAAACCTATTAGAAGTGGCACCAAACCTCATCTCTAAACCCTTGAATTTCATTGGCTTTAGGTTTCAATGAAGAACCTTGTTCTTTTGATTCTTTCATGAGTGGGTTAGCCTTTGTGTAAATATTTAATGAATGGACAAAGATGTCCTTTTTGAGGATTGAAAGATACACCTTTATTCTAGTCTAGAGCTCTAGAACACCACACTTCTAGAGGATTACTAAAATAACAAATGGAAACCATCATCATTATAATGGTAAGCTAAATACCTAATAAGGAGGTAAGCAAAAACTGCTTCCTCCCTAAACTTCAATGCTTTCATAATGAGTGTAGGGCTATGCACATAGGTGATGTGCATGATCATCTAGGCCATCACTTAATGTTTAGGTTGAAGGTTCACAAACTATAAACCTTGTGCCTATAGCCTTCTAGAATCAAACTCACTAATGAATTGGTGAAAGAGATCTTATTTCTCTTCTATGCTTGCTTTTGCCCAAAAAATGTTATCCCCCTTGGCTAGCAACTTGAACCACTTCTGCAACCTAGCCACCATCACTTTGACTCATGTCTTCCAAATAGAAAAAAAAATAGTGCTTTAGAGGATCTACCTTGCTAAGTTGTGGCTTAAGGTTTCTATAAAATTTCAAGACCTCTTCCTCGATAAACCAATTAATGGAGAGTTTGATAAAAGCCTCACAATCCATCATTTCAAGCTATTTTCACACCATCACATCCATGTGCCTGAACCACTCAAAGTAATCAGCCTCATAGTACCAACGAATGATTTTTAGGCATCTACTCCTTTACACGAGCAATACAACCAAAATATTTAACATATTAAAATTATCAACAATTTTCTTGGTAAACCCCATGCTTACCTTGGCCTATTGCTTGGTGCTTAATGATTTGTCCATTTTATAAAGGATAAATCTGCACACTAAAAGAAAAACAAGATTAACATTTCCTCCCTAATCTACAAAAATTGGTTACAATGGGTAAATTTGTCTTACCCTCTTGAAAGAATGATGATGATTGAACAATGGAGGTTGACATGGATGTAGAGATCCCACTCCTTACCATGTTCCCTACTGTGGCTTTTTCTTGAAGAAAATAAAGGCCCTAATCTACACTAGCATGAGGGTTTTCTTAACAATGGATTTTCACCTCCACAAGATGGTGGATTTTATAATAAAGATGTCACCTTAATATTACCTTTTATTTTTTCCAACTTTAACTAAATCGATGTTCATCATAACCTCGATGTGGTTCATGAAGTTTTGGGTCAAATTTCATAGATTAATTGATATAGACTAATATATAAAATATTTAGCCCTCTGATATATTAATTTATATTTTAATTGCATTGATAACACTTGAAATGCTCAAGAAAATTTTAGACTTATCATTTCCCATTAATCTAAGTGACATGAATCAATATGTTTGATGAACATATCAAATTCTATTGAACCCACGCTATGTGTTGGCGACCGTTTGGGACGCGACTGCCAACGAGTGTTCTCGAACAGGATTTAGGTGCTTGCAAGTCTCTGGCAACACCAAGGCCCAGATACCTTCAAATAGACTCAGTAGTTAATGTGAGTATGTGTGTGTGTTGTTGTGGTGTGCGGTTGTGAAAAATGAAACGATTACGCTATTTGTAAACTACAAATGACTTACTTTAAAGAGATTCAGCCAACTTTGCCAAGTACTGTGAGTTGTTGAGAGTTTCTATTTTGTTCAATTATCTAGTCTACGTGGTCCTTATAATACCTACTTGTAACAAATAAAATTTTGCAAAAAAATTTGAGCACAACTCTGCGAATCTACTTCTAATTTTCCCCAGAGAAAGAGATAGTTCCACAAGAAAACTAGAAATAGAGCAAGATTCAATGGAAATAGAGATAAAAGAAAAAGAATGAAGATTTGTGTAGACCTCAAATATTTAAACAAGGTAAAATGACATGAGTAAATACTTTGCAATAAAGCTATCCCAAATTCAATAACTACGAATTGTTCAAATTTCCAAGGCTCAAATAAGCAATTTCTTCAAGACAATCCTACTATGCTACCAAAAATTACTGTGTAAAATACCATGTACGAGACTCCATTTTGGCTAGATAATGGATGTCAACAATTGCATTCAACAAAACCTTCAAAAGACTTGACAATTTCTAATTGAAATACCACAGAGATTCACTTTAAAGATAAAAAGAAGCTATTCTAGTCCTATCAAAATACCAAAGATTTTCTGAACCCTCTTGACTATTGAATTGTTCAACAGCATGACTACAAGCAGAGGCTCTCTTATAATGATCTCAATAGCAGTTCTTATACGTTGCACAATAATAAAATTTACTATGAAAATTCTCTTAAGACTTTTAAACACAAGCGCTTCTATGGAAAAATTTTAACAGAAATTTTCTATCGGACAACAACAACAATAAGAGCAATCTAAAAATCCCAAAATTACTTGCCAAGGATAATACTATCTAAACCACTAGCTAAACAATTTAAACAAAATAAAACAAAAAGCATAACTCACAGGACCATGACAAAGAGGCTGAAATCTTTTCTTTAGTAAGTCATCTTACAAGCAATCTTTCACAATGTCTTCCAAGAGTGTGTCTCCAAGTGAGAGCTCCCCAAAGTGTTCAAGTGTGAGCTCTTCCAAGTCCCTCCTTCTTCTTACCCCTGAAGCCTTTTTATAAGGTTCAAATGGTAGGTAGGTAAGTTACAAAATATCTTGGGTGGTTATAACCACCATAGAGATAAAAAATCTATGGGTGACAAGTGTCCTATTCAGTTGCCAAGTGTCTTCATTCAGTTGCCAAGTGGCCTCATTTAATTGTCAAGTGGTCACCATGGAGATAAAAAGGTTGCAGTTGATAAGTGTCCCATGCAATTGACAAGTGGCCCTTGAGTCGCCAAGTGGTCACCATGGAGATAAAAAGGTTATAGTTGACAAGTGGCCTTTTTAATTGCCAAGTTTCTTCATGGTAATCAAAATTAAAATTAGTTACAAATATCATAGTTGTAACAACCATAGGAAGTTACAACTTCCATATGAATAAAAGGGATAATAGCCAAATGTCCCATTTTTCTTAAACCACTATATATATATATATTTAACTCTGAAAAACCATCCATCAGAAACCTTGCCACAAAATCCAGTTAAGAGACAAGGGTGTGCAGAACCAAGTAACAGCTCCAAGTTCCAAACCATGCAGTCAATATTTATCATTATTGATGTAGCCTTATAGAAATTAACATCTGCTAACTCCTTCAACTGTTGCACATAATTTGGAATAGTTTCAGCCCTCAAGACGTTGGTTGTGGTGGTGAAACTCAATGACAAAGTTAAAGATGATATTATTATATTAATATTCTAAGTCTCCAATAACGCACTGTAATAGCAACCCATGCAACACTTAGGTCTTGAGCTTTTGTGTGCCTGAAAATTAGTCGGCGGTGCCAGTAGCCACAGAAATGTTCCTCCATGGATCAAAACAACAGTCGATTCCAAATAGGGAGGCCCAAGTTGGAAGTGAAAGCTCTGCAACTTTTCTAGCCTCTGCATTACTTTTCATTTTGGATGTTTATTTGCATGTCATTTTGTGGTTTGCATCAATTGGAGGCACAAAAAATTTGCAAGCATTCAACAACAGCAATGCTACGAGGTCGTTTCAGGTCCTCAACCATGGATAGGGCTTTCAACTTGTGATAGCTCTTGACCCAATTCAGCTTCGGCAGTAGCATCTTCATGATTACATGCATTTTTCTCCCAATGCTGAGCCGAATCAGGAGAGGAATCATCAACTTTCGGTAGCCGACGACACAAAAGATGACACTCTATTATCACTTGCACACCAAGAGTACCAAGCTAGAAATTTCAACAGAGCATTAGAACATTGCAATGTTGTACATGACAAGAACCCATGGTGAACTGATAATCTTCTTCTCTTAGGACTACAAATGTTAGGTGTAAGTGTAGATACAGTTTCAGCTGCCCTTCCGATGGCCATGGCACATAAACATGCAACTCAGAAATCTAAATTGGTCTACTGTAGTTTTGTGTTCAGTTTTTTTTTTTGCAGATGCAGGTTTCTAGCCATGTCTGTGCAGAAGAGAAGAGCACCGAAGAATTCCTCCAGAAATGCATCACACTTTTTGTTTACGCCACCGCGGTGTTTGTCTCGGAACGACACGAAGACCGTGGTGAACCTCATAACCCGGGTACTATCAATGTCTTTTTGGTTGCAGAATTAGGTTGGGCTTTGGGGGGCTCACCTCAATCATAGCATTCCCCTTTTATGAACCCATGCTCCTAGGCAGCAACCCCGGGGAAATGTTAGGTCAGACCTTGATCCAAAACTCTTTGGGGACTACACAGTTACATAGGTCGATGTAGAACAAAATACGCAATTCTAGATGGATCAAAATCCAAGGCCAGTTTACTGAATAAATGATCCCAAATCCGCATCCGTATGAAGTAGAACCTCATCATAAAAAACTTGCCACCAGCGTGGGTTCAATGGTCGGCTCTTGGCTGATAAACTTGCTTCCTTTGTCTGTTGTTTTTGGCAAAGGCTCTGCCGAAGTCGCAGGTATCAGCGTCAGCATTGGCTCTAGCTCGATCTAGCTGGGAGAGGCCACGTGCTTTCTTGTCGTTTGCCTAATGCCCTTTGTTTTTTCCATAGATGACTCCATCTTTTCAACTGTAATTATTGTGGTGAAATATGATCCAAGAAGTAAGAAGATATTTATCTAAATTTAGTTTTGAATGCCGGTCATCTGCGATTACAGACATTCCTACCCGACCTAGAAGCTCATAAAAATATATCGTTAATTTCCGTACAGTATATCAAATGTTTATCAATGGCCTCAAAATAAGTCTTTCCCTTATCCACCAATCCCAATCTTACACAGGCAGAGAGAGAAGCCCAAGAAAATTATTGTCGTCATCTTCCCATTAGTAGAAATGGCCTCTTCAAGCTTTCCATTAAAGGTAGCTGCAGCAATCATGAAATTCCACAAACCACAATATTTCTCCACCATCTTCTCAAACACATGGTGTGCATCCTTCAAACATTTTCCATATAGTTCAATGAGTATTTTGTTCATCAAAACATCAGCCTTGAATTCACTGTTAACGATCTGATTACTTAAACAATCTTGTTGAGTACCAATTGCAGGTGTTCCATATGTTACTTTCGATTGATATCATTTACAAATGTTGTGATAAATCTTCTTCAATATGGCCTCAACACGTTGTATATCAACCTCATGAAATTTTTAGGGGCATTTCATAGGCCAAACAATATAACTCTCAATTCCAAGGCATCATTTGGTTTCTATAAGTTGCCTTACATTCATTACCTTCCCATACCTTATGGAGGTTAACTAAACCCACTTCTTGACTTGTACATCAATACATGTTTGTAGATCCAGTGAATACTTCTTTAGCACTAAAATAGCTGGTAGAGCATTGTCATGAACTCTGAACAATTGATCATTTGTCTTAAACAAAACTGTATTTGCTAGTGAATCAATTAGAGAAAAACCTTTCAAACTACCAACCCAACACCTCTAAAAAGTCTTCATCCAATAAAGTATTGGAAATTTTTAAATCAGGGTGAACGTTAGTTATATGATTAGCTTCACAACCTCACAAAGCCTACTCCATTAAATGGCCAAAATGTACCAACACTATGTAGATGTGAAATATTCCATTGAATATTTTCTTCCTTGATTCATATCAATTTAATCTATATGAATTAAGATATCCATTAATTCACATCTTTATTTAAATCAATTAAATTGATATTTAAGTTGGTAACCCAAATTTTATCTTTCATTGTATCAAATCCTATTGCTGGAATCGGTATACCTCGATTTTTCTTTTAACAAGACATCAACCCATTGATGTCTTTGAATATAACCAATTCTAAGAACTTTAAATTTCTATCACTAATTTCTATGGACATTGATGCCTCGATATCCCTCGATAGAATAACTTATCCCAATTACCTGACATCACGGATCATGATACCAATTGATATCAATGTAATGATTTTATTCACTTAATAATGTACAAAATTTTATTTCTTATTTTACTATTTGAGATTAATTCTTATTATTTAGGTAGGATTCCACATATAACTCTATTAGGAAGGCCCTTCCTAGGATTAATTGGGCTAAAAAATTACCTCATACGATTTGCTTCATTTGATGGAAGAATATCTTACAAACTTAAGGTCCTGACCTTTCCTATGTTTTAAGGATCCGAGGTGCATTTCTTGCATCAAAATTATACCCTAACTTGCTCTAGCCATCCTTCAGTGTATCATTCAATATATTTCTACCACATGCAAAGTCAACATTTTTTTTACAATATGGTAATACACCTTCTATAAAGATTTGAATAAGTTGATGGGCTAGAAATCCATGGTTGGAATTCTTTAAACACAACCCATTGAATCCATCAAGAGTACTCTTATAATCATCATCTTCTTATTGCATAAAACTCATTAGCTACTTCCTTAATGAATACAACCTATCATTAGAGAGAAATCTTTGGAGAAAGGTAGGCTTGAATTCATCCCATGAACTTATTTGTGTCCTAAAGATTTATAGCCAAAAGCGAGCTTTACCTTTCAAGTTGATTTAAAAGCAATCATTTTAGTTTGATCTCCACTTTGAGGTGCAAACATTGCTAATTTGATGTCAAATTCTCTTATGTGAATGACTAGATCTTCATCATTTGCTTTCCTAAAAATAAATAGTAAGTGAATGTTTTTGACCTCCACATCTCTACCTTATGAGAAAACTAATGGTCCTTTTGGTATGATTGATGTCCTTTGATTTAATAAATCCCTAAGAATTTGTCCTTGATAGGCATGTCCAAAAAAATATTAGAACATATACTATGAAAATAAAAAGGAATTGAACCATAAGAAAGTCAAGGATGTGTATGGTATGAAGGAGATTCACTTGTAAAAGTGGAAGTTACTGTTGGGATTACAATTGGACTTGGTATAGAAAAAGAGGCTACATATGTAATTGAAATTTTCAAATTTAATGTATTTATAGGTTGGGTGGTTCCTCCCATTGTGGTTACATTACTTAATATTTAGCTAAACATAGATTTTGGGAACCTGCCACTATAGTTGAACTCATAGTTTTTATTGTAATAATTGAAATATCAAATAGAGGATTAAAAGATGTGGAAAAATTAGATTGTATTCCTTCCCTTTCTGTTGAATTTCCCTTTTTGTTATAATGGTGCTCTTCAAAATAGGAAAAAGGGATTGGATTTGGTTGTCCTTTTTCCTCTTGATCCTGTCTTAAATTAGTTCATGTATATTTATAAAGGATGATGGTTTTCCTAGAAGGTTGAATTCATGTTGGGTTTTTAGATTGCTTCATTGGTTTCATTTAATAGTCACATTCCACTTAGCACATTCATGGTTAACCAATCCTAAGACTCTACAAATTGATTTAATTACCCCTAAAATTGCTACCTTAATTGTAAATTTCTTAATAGTTTTTGCAAGCTTGGAAATAAGAGGGGTTGATTCTTGGGATTGTACTTTTTCTTGTTTTAAAATTTTTTTAATACAAGAAAAACAATTAAAAGAAACCATTTCTAAAACTGCTTAACAAAAGAAAAGAAAATAAAAAAAAAATAAACAATACACTATTGAGAAGTGCTAAATCTACAAAATATATTTGAAATATACATAATCCTTAATGATGATAAAATCTACTGGCCTCCCCGACAATGGTGTTAAATTGATGAGCCAACCAAAGTTTGATGCTGAGTTACCCTTAGTAGTTATCTTCATTGTAAAGTTGTCACCTCATTCATGACTAACTCACGAGTCATATCCATGAAGGAATGGTTCCAAAGTTAAAAAGATCATTAAGAAAATAAACAATTAGATCTAAATTCAATTAAAAACTCCACACTTATGACTATCACTCATAAGTAAAATCAAAAATCCTCATCCTAACTTCTAAGATTAAGTTCAAATATGAAAACACTTGATTAAACCAAATTGAAAATATATATAAATTTATTATAAATATAAGAAGATTACAAAGGAGACATCACCTAATTTGTGACCTTGTTATAATGCCTTCACAATGTAGCAATTTCATAGCCTCAATAAACATTAAATGGTTGTTGATTGCCACAAGGTGTCAAAAATCTTCCTTAACAATTTTAACATAAGTAAAGAAGGATTCAATTCAGTGTGAATTTTTTCATGAGTTTGGCATTCCCCTCATTCATAGATTATCTTCTTATTTATACTAAAGAGGATTTAACAATAATTGGAAAAATCATCATTTTGGGAATCGATTAGTATCAAAGAATTCAATAACAATCAATTATAGAGTTGTCAAACTGTATTACAATATCTATCATCTTTAATACTTGATTTAGATCGCCCAACGATTCAAATCGATATCTTGATTCCTTTAAAAGATGCTTTTCCCAAAATTCTACATTATTGATCCATATCGTAGCTACTATGAGGATCAATTTTCACCAATCTTGCAATTACGTACAATACATAGAACTTAAGAAATAAATTAATACTTATTGATATTTACCATGAAAATCAATGATCTTCAGTAAAGTAAAACATTAGAAAAATAAAAATGTAAACTTATAAGGTTAAAAACTAAGGCAATATGGGGTTCAACACTAGAATAGCTTGGAACAAGCTCATGTAAAGAGAGAAATGAGCTATTACATTAAATTTGAAAGAAATAGCCTAAAACCCTTCTTAAACCTTCAAAATGGACATGAAGTTAGAGAGAAACTAACTTGAATTTGAAACTTGGGAGTNTCTTTCTTTTATTCATTTTTTGTGCTATGTAAGCATTTAGGTTCTTGGATAAAGCTCTCTNGAGAAGAATCCATGGAGAAGGATTCATTCCTTAAGATAAGAGAAACATTCTACAAGGATGCAAGATAAAAACGGAATGAAGCTAGGAGAGCTTTATCCAAGAACCTAAATGCTTACATAGCACAAAAAATGAATAAAAGAAAGAGCTTTTGTTAAGTTCATGTATATAGTATAATGCAAGTTACAATGATATGGATTCAAATTTATTAAACATTTTTATGGAGGATTTTATCTCTTTTGGCATAGTCCTCTCATGAAGAATTTTCTTTTCTTTAATAGATATTTGGTCTCAACCTAACCTTCTATGATCCTTTTCTTTTGAAAAAGAAAAGCATACATATCATTCCTATTACATCAGAAGAGGACATCAACATAAAAAGTAAAGACTATCTCTATGTCCTACTTTACTCAACATGAAGAGAAAATGATCATGAAGGAGTTAGAGGCATACATTCATAATATATGTAATAAGGGATATATGCCAAATAAAGACAATCCTAAGAACCCTTAGAGCATTATCCAAATGTATTTTTTTGTGAAGGATCTTACCTGTTTATGCATAGGGCTCTCATGAAGGCTTCTGACATATTCTTTCCTTTTTTGAACATTTTCTCTCAACTTATTATTAAGGGTTTGGTGTATTTTATCAAAATAAACATTCAAAATAAGGTCTATGGTATGATCAACATGGATATTACAACAATGTTTGTTGTATTATAGTTAACAAATAGTTATCTCTTCTAAACATTAAAAATTGATCTATTAATTGGGTTACACATCTTGAACTATGCCTTATACTTTCTAAATATACTTTCAATACTTAACACTTTGATAGACATCAATATTTTTATCCTAGTTTAAGTCAATGTAATTTGTTACTTACTTTCCTTTGACCTTGTGATTATTCTATCAAAAAACTTAACATGATATCAAAGTAGGCTTATGTTAACACAATTTACAAATACTGTGAGTGTGATATAGTGAAAAATTTAGTAAGTGCAATAAATGCATTTGTAAGTATAAAAAGATTAAATCATAAAATTTAATTTTTACTTTTCCAAATCCAAGTGAACAACACAAAGATAAAACATAGCTAAATGTTGTGCTAAATCCTATTCCTTTGTGGTCAAACATATGATTTATACTTTTAAATTATTTACAATAAATTATTTTATCCTTGATTATTCAATTTTTAACATTTCCAATCAACAAAGATTATTCAAATTATTTTATCCTTGATTATTCAATCTTAGTCTTACCGCACCATTAGTGGAAGCTGATTTTGTTGCAAAGGTCAAAAAATTAAGCCTATACTATTTGTGAAGTTTGTAGTGTTGAAAGATTAACCATTATTTTAAAAAAAATTTAGAACATATAATAATGATGCTTTTATCTTTTTATTTAGAAATACTTAGCAATTTTCTTAAAACAAAAGAGAATTCTATGGTTCAATTTTCATATGGTAAAACTAGACTTTACCTTAAAAGAATTCATGTTTCCAAGGTATTAGCTTATCAAATGCCATATGAACTAATAGGAATCAGGTAAAGCTTATATCTCCACCACTACCAGAATATTAATGTCTTAACTTAAGATATCATATTATGATTTGGTAGATATTATTTCCTATTGTATTTGTATCAAAGATAGAAGGAATATGATTTCTTGGCCTCTGCTAAATCTACACTATTCCATAGTGAAGAAAGGTAGTTGGGTAGATTACATTTCTATACAAAATAAAGAAAAAAATGAACACTTATTAGCTTACTATTATTCATCATCTTCACACTTCCCCTGTGGCTATGTTCATTCTATCTTTGTAAGAGTTTTTTACAATTTAAAATGCCAAAAGTAAGCCAATGGTAAAAGGTAGAAATAATAAATTATTATCAAAGTTATTTTTGGAAGCCTTTTCCAAATAGGAGTAGTTATGGAGATATCCTTACTAACATAGTCCAATGAGGTTTAGGTAGAAGGATGAAATATGCCATAGAGTAATTTTACAATATCATAGATTTGAAAATAAAGTTGTTCATTGTGAAGTAATATTAAACTTCTTCAAAACTTTAGTGAAGAAGATCCTCATGAATGAAACATTATATAGAAAGTTGAAGAAGACAAATATTTCTTCTTCATTGAAAAGATATTAAGAAAGCTGATGAAGACAAATATTTAGCAACTATCTGAGGTATGATTCCTAAAGACATTAGCTGGTTGGAAAAATTCTTCTTCATTGTACTCAGTAAATCATTGTAGCATTTTGATGATTTTGAATTACATTCTAATAGAATATTCTTTCAAAACCAGACCTTTCTAAACAATGTTAAATTACAACAAATAGATCTTCAGCATCCCCTAGCATACAATGAGTCCTTAAATAAATATTTAAGGAAAAACATATAAGGATAAAGAAAATATACTATAGCATCTAGCAAATTAAAAATAGAGATAGATGGTAGTCTTAGATTTGCTAAGAAATATGCTATAAAAATTAAAGGGCTAAAGTAAGAAAGAAACATTGTAGATTCCAATTCTAATCTTAAACTAGCAAGTAGAGTTTAGGAATTAACATTATTAAAAATGATGGATTTAGAAGTACAAAAGTATACTTGAGAAAATAAGAACTACACACGTTTGTAGGATTTGAAGGATGCATAGAAATATATGGCAAATTTAACTATGCAAAAAAATACTTTGACATAACCTTTTAATGAGGAGAAACAAAGGTTGAACATCATAGTGCAAAATTTATAAGAACAAGCTATAACAGAGGAGTTTACTACTAACTAGATGAATTTGTTATGCTGTATTATAAACATGAACTATGAACTACCACCTACACACACCATATGTCCACTATTACTTGTAACAATGTATAATAAAGTTAAAGCAAAGTCCCTCAAGAAGACCTCTGATTAGAAGTCTTTAAGTCATGATTCTAGTATTCCACCACTATTGTTAAGTGATTTACAACTTTCCCAATCCATGGTGAAAGATAAAGCTCTCAAATCGAGAGAAGAATTAATTGCTACAATTTTTTATAGTTTCTTAAATGCAAATATAGATTCATTTACTAGTTGATGTTATTAGTCTTAAAGAATTTTTTGCATGTAATTTAAACACGATACCTCTATGTTTGATGATGAAGTTATAAATTAATTTATTTATCATAACAACCATATTTTTTTCTTATTGGTTTATAATAACTTTATGTTATAATATATCTTAAAGCATATTTTACCCCTAATGTTTGTAGTCGTTCTTTCTTGTATTTCAAAAGAACCTTAAGTACAAAATAATTTACATCATGGTTCTAGGAAGAGAAATAGATCACTATTATTTTACTCTTTTAATTATTGCTTTAGTAATTAAGGATGATGCTATATTTAGTCATACAATGCTCATTTGAAATGCTTATTCTTTGAGAAATTTTGTTAGATCTCTTAATCCATAGACATTGATAGTAAATATGTATCAAATTTTCTAAATGTCATGAAATAGTAACTAGATAGTAAGGGTTGTTACAATTTCAAAGGTTAATCTTGAGATGTGGTATTAATGACTTGATATGTTCTATCAAGCTCAATATTCAAAATATGGTCTATATTATGTACGACTATGAGTTTACGATAACACTACCATGGCATGATCATCATCATAGTTATATTGATTGTATTATAATAAACAAATAGTTATCTCTTCTAAATATTAGAGATGGACCTATTAATTAGGTTATACATCTCGGGTTGTATGTTATTCCTTTTGAATACACTTTGAATACATAACATTAACACCATGATAAATGTCAACTTATGATGAGGTCAAAACATCAACAAATTTATTCTAGTTTAAGTCAACATAATTTGTTACATATTTTCCTTAGACCTTGTGATTCTTCTATAACAAAACATAATACTTATAATTTCTAATACATTAGAATAAGACATCAACATGAAAAGTAAAGACTATCACCATGTCCTACTTTACTTAACATGCAGGGGAAATGATCATGAAGGAGATAGAACACACATTCATACTATTTCTAACAAGGGATAGATGTCAAAGGAAGATAACCCTAATAATCCTTAGAATATTTCCCATATATGCTTATTCAATTCCAAATTTCTTTTTAATAAATTTTTTTATTTACTTATGCATTTTTTTGGTCATGTTTAATATGCATAATATTAAATATAACATATATTTGACATTTTTCACGACATTTTGAAATGAGATGTTATAGAATTTACATCACGATATGCATATATTTAAATTTTATTTTACCGACCTTGTAATTGAAGTTTTACTTACAGTTAAATGATGTGATGAAAAAATATAACATTTAAGTTATTCATTTTAGATACAATACTTATTGAGCAAGGTAATGTTTCAATGTTGAAACAAGCCCTAAATATAGAATCATTTATACATAAGCATATAATGTTGATCATTCATAAATGGACATCAAACATTGATATCCAATTTAAAGGATATTCTAAAGCTTAATGTTTTGTGAAGATATTTAATCTTTAATTAATTCTGCAAAAATCTTAGGAGTAAATTATTAGTCTTCTTATACTTATTAAGTATATGAAATCTATCTGGAAGCTCTAAGTTATGGGTTTATTTCTTGGGAAAATTGTTGAGTTATAAACTTATAATTTAACTATATGTAGGTTCTAAGATCCCCTATATTATTAGAAGGTTTTGGAACTTGAAATTGTCACTTATTTAAAATTCTATAAAGTTATCATATGAAACTACAATTTTATTGGATCTATTGGATAATAGAAATGTACTTGCTATGAGTTTTAAAAACATCATTAAGAATATTACCAAGTATTCTTGGTAAAATTTAGAATAACTCAATCAAATTTCCAACTATAATATCAAACATGATAATTAGAATGTATTGGAATCTAAAACTATGACTTACTTAAATTTCTATAAAGTTGCCATCATCATCATCATCATCATCATAGTCTTGTTCCAATAAAATGAGGTGAGCTAGATGAGTTCTTTTTCATCATTGACCTCTATGAAGAGCTCGATCTTTATTTATTTGTAGTTCCTCCAAATCATCTTTGATCATTTTTTTCCTATGTCTTCTTTACTCTTTTTTTTGGGTGAATTTCTAGAAATAATGATGTAACAACCTTTGTTTATAGGTTCATTGTTTGATCTTCTTTGCACATGTCCAAACCATCTAAGCTATCATTCTTGTAGCTTATTTTAAATAATATCCACTTGAAGTCTCTCACTAATGTTTATATTATGTAGTTTATCTCTTTTGATAACATTCAATAGCTATAAAAGCATTTGCATTTTTGCCATATTTATTTGTTGTTCATGCCTCTTTTTTACTACCCGATATTTAGCATCATACAAGATAGTAAGCTTGATTGTTGTCCTGTAAAATTTTTGCTTCAATTTTATTGCTAGTTGTTATCATATAGAATATAACTAGCCTATCTCCATTCTAACCATCCTATCTTAATTCTGTTCCTCATATCTTGATCAAATTTACTCTATGATTAGATGATTGATTTTTGATAGTGAAACTTTTTGTAATAAGAGACTTTTTAGCCTTGAATTGTTACTTTTATTTTACCACTATTTATGTTGTTATTAAAATTACATTCCATATAATTTGTCTTAATTTTACTAATTTCTAACCCTTTTGATTCTAGAGCATGTTTCTACTTCTATGTTTTAGAAACAATTTCTCAAGTTGTATCTAGCAATACAATATCATTTGCAAATAGATATACAAAGGATTTTCATTTTGTATTTCCTTTGTTAATTCATTCATAATAATGACAAATTGGTATAGGCTAAGTGTAGAACCTTTATGTAAACCTACTATGACTAGAAAATTAGATGTTGTTCCATAAGTAGTTCTAAATTTTGTGGTAGCTCCTTCATATATATCTTGAATCATGTTAATATAGTTATTAGGGATTGTTTTCCCTCTACAAGGCTCACAAAATAATATCTCTAGGCACTTTGTCATAAGTTTTTCAAGTAGATAAAGAGTATATAAATATTTTTTTTATGTTTTATAAATTTTTCCATCAATTGTTATATTAAGAAAATAGCCTCTATATTAGATCTTCTTGGCATAAATCCAAATTAATTTTCTAATACCATTGATTCAAGTCTAAGATGTTGCTTTATGACTATCTCCTAAAACTTTACAGTATGGCTCATTAGCTTGATCCTTCAATAGCTTACAGAATTTTGTATGTCTCCTTTATTTTTGTAAATGAGAACAACAAATATTTTTCTCTAATTATTAAACATTTCTCCATCCTTTAAAATTTTTTTAAATATTTTTGTCAACTAAAAAACTCCTATATCTCCTAGTGCTTTTCAAGTTTCTATATGAATGTTATCTGGTACAACAACTTTTCCATATTTCATCTTTAATAAGATTTTCTACATCTTAGAGAAGGAAAGTTTCTTAACTAGACCAAAATTTGGTTCTTATTCTTCAATATATTATCCTGGAAATTATTCATTTAATAATTCTTTAAAATAAAATTTTTACATATCCAAAATTTTATTATCTTTTACCAAAATTCTTTCATCTGCTTCCTTCATGCATTTTGACATTCTCAATATCCTTACATTTTTTGTTCCTAATTTTTTCCAAATTATCAATATATTTTTCTCATACCTTTATTCTTACTTTTCCATAAAATTTCTCAAAGACCTTATGTTTGAATTTGATTACTACTATGATTGCCTTCTTCTTTGCCATTTTGTATATCATCTTGTTTTCTTAGCTACTGCTTTGCTACCATTTCTTAAAGCTTTTTTTTTATTTTGAATAGCATGCTACACTTCATCACTCCACCACGACGTCTCCTTTGGGATGTGTTTTTTGAATTTTATTTTAACCATACTTTTCTTTTCAATTTTATGATGCAACTTTCTATTTAGCCCAAAATTATATTTGTAGAGTAATTCTAATTCTAGATAAGGTGATGTTATCTTCTTTCAACTTCTACCATTTTATGCATCTAGTTCCTTTTTCTTGTGCTACCTTTAAAGCTTTATATACTTAACTGCATGACCATTAGTTGATGCTATGTTATAAGGTACTCTCCAAGTATGACCTTGCAATCTTTGCACATGTCCTAGTCTCTTTTATGCATTATTAAGAAATAATTAGTTTTTATTTTATCTATACCATTTTCATTTGTAATTAAATGTTTTATCCTCTTTTGAAATAAGTAGTTGCAATTGTAAGGTCACAGACACTCTCAAATTACAATAGTGAATCTTCCATATTATTACATTCTCCAAATTCATGTCCTCCATTAATCCTATTGTCACATCTTTGAAATTTGCATAAATTTTAATTATTAATTTTTTAAAAAATTTGTTAGATTCAATTCAATATTTTAATTTTTATTAGTGTTATTATTATTTTTGTTGTTGTTGATAATTTCTTACATAAGTGAAAGAAATCTTCTTAATAGGGTGCTTGGTTAAAGTTTTGTGTCCTTTATTATTCCACCACTGAAGCCCAATCATAGATCTACTTTATATTTTATGATTAAATGTATAAACACAATTACCCAAGAAATTTTATTTTCTAATAATCATTATGACTTTTCAAGTATTTTTCTATGCTTATTTTATCTTTATGTGAATCTAGTTATGCATATTTAATTTTCATGCATTTATGTTTTATTATGCACTTCTGTGTATGTGTGTGTGCGCGCGTGTGCCATTGGAATGTTGTCCCACCCAAAAATTTAATTTTAACAATGTGATCAAGATGTTTAAAAATAATAGTTTTAATATTCGATCTACAAAAATTAGAGTTATAATTTTGAGATATTATAGTTTCTAGCTTGATAAGTATCACAAGAGTTTTGGTATTTGATCTAGGCAACTATGACAAGTAAATCTTACGAAATATTTCTGGTGTATAACTAAGTAGGGTATTTAATAAGACTATCATAGGAGTCTTGGTTTACATGTTAGAGTGTTAAACCTTATGATTATAGCTTAAAAATAACATATATGATATACCTAAAACATATGTGCATTACACTTGTTTTCACTACCTACAGTTTTGGCCACTTGTTTAAACTATCCATGGTTTTGGCTGCTTGTTTTTATTGCCCATGGTTTTGACTACTTGTTTTCACTAGCCATGGTTTTGGCCATTTATTTTCATTGCCCATGGTTTTTGGCTACTTGTTTTATTATTCATGGGTTTTTTTGCTTGTTTTATTTGGCCATTGGTTTTTGATGCATGTTTTCTCCCCCTTGTTTTAGAAACCATGTCCCATGCTGATGCCTATATAAAGGCCATTTGGGTTGGATCCTCTCACATCTCTCTCACTCAACTCTAATCTATTTCTTTCCATTCTAAACTCATCCCTTCCATGCACCAAGTCCAATTTTTGTAGTAGATGCTTCCTTAGGTTGATAAAAAGTATCAAGCACAAAATACAAATTGGTTCTGGGCAACTTTGAAAGACTTTAAGAAGATCCTATATGAAAGATTATTTTATTTTCCATTTTATGTAGTCCTATTTTGTTCTAGATTTTGTAAGAAAGATTATTCTATTTTTTCCTTCTTATGTAGCTATCCTAGTTTATTTGATCTTTTTATCCCTCAATATTCCCTCTTTCTACTTTACCATTTTCTTCTACAATGTTGAATTCTATGTCGAGATGCTACTAAATTTTTGTTGTGCCTAAACCTCCTTCCATCTTTTGAGTATCTTTGAAATTGAGAAATTTTGTTTTTGAAGCTTACTTCTCATATATCTTATGATTATTTTGATCACCTTTTGACATGATCTAGTTTTTTGTAAGAATTTTGGAATTTTGAAATTATTTGGATTTTTGGCTATTTGAGAAAACCTTTGATTCTTTGGAACAAATTAAATCATGTGACCATTTGTGCTCAACTGGTATTGGAAGTAGCAAATCTTTTAGATGCCTCTGTCTATATGCAATAGTGGAGCGTTCTTTAGTGGAACCCACCTCACAAAAACAAGGGTTGTTAGATGGATTTCCTACCTTAGATTTTGATGCATAAGTTCATGTGAGGCAATGGATTTATCCAAGATCATGGCACTAAGCAATTGAGTCTAGTGGAGTTGCAGTGAGGCATAGTCAAGACCCATCCTTCTGATGATATGTGTGCCTTAGACATTGAGGATGTTAGTAATTAGGCTATTGCTAAGACCTATCCATGAGTAACTTGTTTGAGGCCATGAGGCGAATTCAATGATAGTAGTAAGGTTATTCCAAGAGCTGTTGGTGAGTCCCTTTAGTAGTGAGGGTAACCAAGACCTAGCCTTTGAAGATGCTTGATTAAAATATACATTCTTTGGATTTTTCCTATCTTTGGACACTTAAGAAATTTAAAGGATAACCCAATGATAGTAGTGAGGTTATTCCAAGACTTGATGGTTCCTATTGGTAGTGAGGATGACCAAGACCTAGACTTTGGAAATGCCTAGATAAAATATATATTCTTTTGGAATTTTTGGATTTCTTTGGATTTTTGGATTTCCTTTGGATTTTAGAGATAGCACCCACTAGGATTTGTTTAAGTGGTATTGTTCTTGTGGTGCTTGCTTGGATAATTCTTCTTGCAAAGTAGTTTTACTTCCGAAAAGTTTATGCTCAGGAATATTATAAATGAAATCTAAAAATTGGTAAACAAAAAGCATTACTCATATAACAGAAAATTGTGGTATTCAATACATGGATGGAAGAAATGATAATGAGAAATTCAATCATTTAGAAGTCAGGCAAGAGCACCAATTCAAGAAAGTGTTAAGAGATTAACGGTGATTATTCCTCTTCTTGCCAAGATATTGAAACGGGGATTGTGGCACATAGGATTCTTAAAATGTACAGAAGATTCCTTCAGCACCGCAAATACAGCTACCTTAAAGTTTTAAGTTTTCGTGGTTAGACTGTTCAGACTCGTTCACGTGCGATGCAGGAAAGGGCAACAATGGTTAACTCACCCTCGACGATTTCGTCACCGCAATTTGATCGAAACGGAGGAACCCAAAAATGATTCGGTGTCTAGTACTATCTGGCCCTACTGAAAGCTAGCATGATTTTTAGGGATTCAACCGTCAATGGTGAACTCTATCATCGCTATACCCATGAGTTTACAGTGAAGATAGTCCAAACAAAAACTGTGATTTCTTCACTATTCACAGTTGCATATAAAATATTTTTTAAAATAATAGAATTAAATATTCACGGTTCACTGCTGGGTATAAGAAAAAATCTTTCAAATAATAGAATTAAAGATAAAATATATATACTTTTTAAAGCAAGTAATCTAAGTCGCCAAGTTTTCCTGACTCACTTTTTAAGCGGAGTTGAAATTTTTTTGGGACTATTTAATCATTGAAGTATATGCGGCTGTAAATTCATGCATATTTTATAACATTAATTGACGCACAAGGGACAAAAGCCTTTATTTTTTTTTTATAAAGGTCAGGCTAAATTAATTATCAAAAAGGTAAAAGAAGCTATACACGGGTACAGCGTGGACCAGGGATGCTGGCCCCACCGGACAGGGAAATCCCCACCAAGAACACGCGGCAGCCAAAAGGACCACCCATCCCCAAGCAAAGAGACCAAAAATTTCCCGTTAGGAAAGACACCACCCAAGGCGCCCAGACGACCTGCAAACCAAATTTCCCGTCAGAAAGACTCCACCCAAGGCGCCCAGACACCCTGCAACGACGGCGTCAGCCGAGAGACGCGGCCGGTCCTTATTTGTTGTCCACCCTGGGCTGTCCCTTCCCTTCCGCCCTGCGACGTCTGTATTCGACGTCTGTATTCGTCAATGATCTGGGCTATGCCAGTTCTGCGATTGTCGGGGGCGCTCTCAACCCAGGCTCGCATTGGAAAGTTCGGGTTCTGTTCCCCGCGAAAGTCTGAAATATCAATATTGCGTTCCTGCCTCTCTGCCTCGTTGCACTGATCAGGGCGCATACGCTCCGGGGCGACGTCGAGGGGGTAGTCCCGCATTGTAAGGTGCTCTCCCCACCCCCCCGCCGCGTACGCGTCTGCTGCACGGGAGGTGCTGGGGTGACTGGAGGAGCCATTGCGTAGGCAATTTCGTTCCAGAGCCTCCACAGTTTCCCTGCAAGGACTCGAACGGGGGGGAGTGCCGCCCCATTAAAAAGGGGATCGTTCCTGGCCCTCCACAGGACCCAGAGCGCCGCCAGCGTAGCCGAGTTGCCTGAGAACTCCGGGGAGCGGAGCCCCGCCCAGCGCCAGAATTGCATGGTAACCTGACACTCATTGACAAAGTGCTGCTGCGTTTCGGAATGCTGGTTGCACATGGGGCACTGTGTATCGATTTCCATGCCCCGATTCCGCAGCTCAGCGCGAACAGGGAGGGCCTGGTGGAGGATAAGCCACCCAAAGGCTTTGATTTTTTCCGGGAGGATACCCTTCCACAGCCGCTTCCAGCGCGGGTCGGCCGGGAACATCTTCTGCAGGAGCTGCCGAGGATGCAGGTAAATATCCTCACCGCTGTCCATCGCCCTTGCCTGGGCGCATAGCTGCCGCCAAACTCGGGAGTCGGAGTTGGCCGCCGTCCAGGGCCTGTATTTTGCCCGCAGGATCTGCACCCAGGGGGAAGGGTCCTCGCTGTCAGTGGCCAGGCGCTGGAGAAGCCGGTGACGACCCAGAGCCACCTCAAGGGAGAAAGGGAGAAGGCCTATCCCCCCCGCGTACCGGGGCCGCGCGATCTTACCCCAGGCCAGCAGATGCATCTTTTTCCCCCCCTTTCCGCCAGACCAAACAAAATTGCGGATAATCTGGTCAATCTTGTCGGTGACACCGGGGGGCGGGGAGGCCATCGAGGCAGCGAACCTCGCCATGGCCCCCAGCACCGAGGACGCCAGCACCATCTTCCCCTTGCGAGACAGGAATGTATTGGTCCAGTGGGCAGCTCGTTTCTGGATCCTTGCGATGAGTGCCTGCCAGGTTCGCAGCCTGTGCCAGTTATGCATGGGGATGCCCAGATACTTCGCTTCCGCCTCCCCTGGGAGAATCCCCATGATTTGGACAATTTTGCTGCGCACCGCGGGGAGGGTGTGGGTGAAAAATAAAGCCGATTTTTCGGGGTTGGGGACCAGGCCCACTTCGCGGTGCATCCGGTCCAGCGCCCTCAGGATCGCCCGGGCCTACGGAACCGCGGCCCTGGTGTAGAGCATGGTGTCATCCGCGAAGTGGGCGGAGAGACAATGGATGCCGTGCACATTTAACCCCTGCACCCCTTCCTCCATACAATACGTCTGCAGAAGATCCATCACCATCAGGAAGAGGAGCGGTGAGAGCGGGTCGCCTTGGCGCAACCCACGGCCGGTCCCGTGAAAGCCCCACAGTTGCCCATCAATGTCCAGCGAGTACCGCCCACCTTGCTGAATCTGCAGGCAGAGGTCAACGAAGGCCGGTTCAAATCCTTTTGCGAGCAATACATACCTCAACGCGTCCCAACTAACGGAATCGTAGGCCTTAGTAATGTCCAGCTTAATGTACATGCCCGGAAGTTTGGCCATCTGAAGCGAGTGCTGAATCTCCTGGAGCAGCAGAACCTGGTCCTGCAGGTGGCGTCCCTTGGTGAACGCGGCCTGCTGTTTCCCCACGAGCCGCGCCATGAGTGGTTGCATTCTGGCCACGAGCAGGCGGGAGAATAATCGCATCAAGGAGTTGCAAACCCCAATGGGTCGGAAGTGACCAGGGGACGTAGGATTCTCCGTCTTCGGTAGCAAAACCACGCGTGAGCAATTGATTTCATTTCGCACCTCTCTCCAGGCCAACATGTGGTTAAAAGCGTCCAGCAGGTTCTGCCCGAGCACGTCCTCAAAATTTGTAAAAAATTCAATGGGCCATCCATCGGGCCCAGGCGCCTTGTTCGCAGGCATTTTCTGCAGTGCCTCCCGCAGTTCCTGCCGAGTGAATGGTTTCAGGAGTCTGAAATTTTCTGCCGGGGTTAAGACAGTTGCCACGGGTACCGAAACAGGGTCGGTATGTCTCCACCCCCAGACGTGCCTCCAGTACTGCAGGAGGCGCTCAGCACGTGGCTGCGGTTCGCCCTGCAGGAGGCGTTGGAGAGGGTCGTTCCTGGACCCGCGGTGGGCCTTGGCAGCTTGGAAGAAAAATTTAGTGTGGCGATCACCCGCCTGCAGCCACTGCGTACGCGCCCGCTGGCGCCAGTATTCCTCCTCTTCAAGGTGCATGAGCTGCAGCTCGGCCTGCAGGGCAAGCTCCTCCCCTGTGTAGTCGTATTCCCTTCCTTGTTGCTCCTGCAGCGCTTGGATTTTCTGCAGATCCGCCTGCAACTGGAAACGACGCGTTTTGAAGCGATATTTCATTGTTGGGCCAATGCTTTTAATTTTCTGTTTTAGTGTTTTGAGCCCATTTTTTAGGAATTCGCGCGGGTCCCCCAAGGCGTTGTACGGCTGCCAGATGTCCTGCACCAAATTCCTAAGCCATGCCGCGCAGATCCAAGTGCGTTCAAAGCGGAATACCCGCTGTTTCTGAACCTCTCCCCGCTCCATTCGGCAGAAAATGGGCCGATGATCGGAGGCCATGCGGGCACCTCCGTACACCTGCAGATCCCAGTCATTCAACATCTTTGCGCTGGCCCAGACGTGGTCAATTCGGGACTGGACTCTCGCGGCACCTTGCTTGCGGTTGCTCCAGGTGTACGCGCATCCGGCGATGTCCATGTCTGTTAGATTGTACTGCTGAAGCAGGGCGAGCATTTCGGTTGCCCCTGGGGCTCTGCCGAATTAGCGCCAGTCTTCTCCCAGGAGAAGAGTCGCTGATTGAAATCACCGATCATTAACCAGCTGGCTCCCTGGGGAACGATCCCCGCCACCCGAGAGAGTTCATGGAGCCGTGCCTGCCATCCCTGGGCGCCGTAAACATTAGTAATCCAGATATCCTGGCCAGGCAAATGCACCGTGATGCTCCAATCGGACATATCCAGGACGTATGATCCAGCCTTGGTCAAGATCGCGAGGCCCCCCGCGCGCCCCCGGCTGGGTGCCAGGTGGCTATGCCATCCCGGCCACTGGAGAGTCTGAGTCTCCGTCTGCTGCAATTTCGTTTCTTGCAGGCACACAATGTCACAATTTTCGTCACTCACCATACAATGCAGGGTACGTCTCTTGTAGGGGGTACCCTGGCCCCTGCAATTCCAGGACAAGACCTTCATAGAGACAGGGGGCCATGGTACATCTCCTGGAGCGTGGGCTGCACTCCCAGATCTACAAACAGCTGCGTGGCCTTCTGCCGTTGGGTGAGGCTGTTTGGTCTTCCGCTTTTGGCCGCGTGGTGTGCAATCTTCATTCCTGGTGAGCGCTGGCACTGCGTCTCTTTGGGCGGGGAACTAGGCCGCGCTGAACCCCGCCTAAGATTAATCCAATCCGAAGCTGGGGGCAGGGAGAAAAGCCCTTGGGCCGTGCCGAGCCGCGGCTCTGCCCCAGCGAGAGCGGACATTTTCTGTTTTCCCGTGACTTGTTGGGAAACCAAGGCGGAGTGCGAAGCACCAGTCCCTACCAACGCCGATGCATATGATTTAATCCCTGCAGTGGCCATGGTTTCCTCCGGCTGAGAATTCGGCACTGCTGGCTCCTCCAGTCGGGAGCACTGCCCGTTTATTTCTGGCGGGTCTCCCGTGGGTGGTCCCCCATTGGGCACTGCCTGGGAGGCTTCTCCCTTCGTGGCAGCGCCCCTCCCCTACCAGCGGGCCCCCCCGTGGTGCCGGCTGTTTCTTGTTGGCCACACGGCCTTTCCTCCCCACCACGTACCAGCCGTCGCCCGGCGTCGCCATGTGCCCTGCTGGGTGGCCCTGGGCACGCCCCTGCTGATGCGGGGAGAGCGTCCCCGTCTGGTTTTCAAACAGAACTTTGACCCGTTCCTCCCCACGGGCCGTGACGAGGACCAGCTCCTTGACAGGCTCCTGCGTGAGGAGGGGTCGCCAGACGCAAAACCTTGCGAACCTCAGGTGATCAAGGACGGCTGTCGAGTGGTCAAACCTTATGAAATCGCTGAGTAGAGCCGCTAGCGCCCGCAGAAACTCCAGCGACCAGTACTCGAGTGGGATGCCATAAAGCCGCACCCAAACCGGTGCGCGAGTGAACAGTGCGGGATCCCGGTGGGCTCCAGGGAGCCAAGGCCAGCCCACGCGCCCCGTAGAACCAAGGACCGCCCACCAGGACTTGTTCTCTCTCCTCCAAGGATGCGAAGCCGAACAGGAGGCGATCATCCTCCAGGCATGAGACCGTCACTGACTCTAACCCCACGCGTTCCTGGCCCAGCGCCGGATCAGATCAATGCGCGGGCGAGCCCCCTCGGACACAAACTTACCTATGAGGCTGCGTTCCAGTTTCTCAACTGCGGCTGCGTCGGGTCCCCCAACCTGGATTCTGATTGTTGCTCCGACTTTGGAGCATTCTCCCAAAGTGCTTCCCGTCCTCAGTTCCCCCACAGGTCCGAGTGCCCCCTGTCCTGAAGCCCCTGCGGCGGCCGTCGCGTCATCGGGCGTTGCTCCGGCTGTCGCGTTATCTGGCGTTGCTCCGGCTGTCGCGGCTCCATCCTGTTCAGCAAACGCCGCCCCAGTGGCAGAAGCGCCAGTCGTCTGCCCTCCAGTTGCAGACGTCTTCCCTCCAGTTGCAGACGTCTTTCCTCCAGTTGCAGGCATCATTCATAAAAATAACATGAGGCTTCACAAAAGCCTTTATTTAATATAACTATATAACTATATATTTATACACAAGCAAAGGAGGGTGAGCTGCTTCGCATTTAGCTTGGTTGAAGATGGATCTGAGACTGACTGCATCGAAATGATAGAAGGACAGGTTTTATTCAAATGCAGTTGTTGAGTTGCTCTAGGAATCTCCTCCAATATGGAAGGTTTACGCACGTACTATGCACAGAATATGCGAGATAGCAACGCAGACGTAATTAGAATATTGGATTATTTTAGCTCTCTATCTACAAGATGATACTGGTTATGACATGGGATTACTGTGCTGTGATGTCATGGTAATGGAATACTAATGTCGGTGCAGTCCCACAGACTTGACGGAATGGGCATGTTGTCATTCATCCAATGGCTATTCCACTGTGTACCATCATCCCAGAAATCTACTTCTTGCCGTTGCTGGTGGTAACTTTCCACCAACTCGTCTTGTGCACTTTCAATTGCTATTGCTGCTGCAGTTCCTTCTGCTGTAACATCGTTGCGATGGCTGTCTGCAAGACACGGTGGAGAAGAAAGATGGTCTTGCTGCCGTGGAGTATGGCGATGGCCACTACTCAGCACCTGCACCTGCTGTCTGGGTTTTAAGTAACAATTCCAGAAGTTCTTGACATGGTTGTCTGTTCTTCCTGGTAATAGTTTGGCAATTTCACACCACCTGTATCGAGAATGCATTTATTATGCATAATAAACTTTTCAGTGCTGTACAAGGTCACTGGATTAGCTTAAGAGTTAACAGTCATGTTAAGGAAAAACGTACAATTTTTACAAAAATCTTCATATTTGAGTTCCATGAGAAGTTCAAAGAAAATTAAAACCACTCCTCCTGAAAGCAACTGAAAGCCATTTTAAAATTTAACCTATAATAAGAAGTTACCGCTGTAGAAGTACCCAAATTGAATACTACCATGACTCAAATTTGACTCTGATACGTGCCTCTTCTGATTCCTGATTACTAGAAATGTAAACAGGAAATGGAACAACCGCCCTGAAAAGTCATCTTACTGTTATCTAAGTGTTCATTAAAGTCGACAAAGATCAGATCAAAGTACCATCATGGATTGTGCATGCTTCTAAATTCTGTATAACACTGATGGATAACACACTGTTAATGCTTTTGCTCGAATATCTAAGAATAGTTAAAAGCCAATACATCTACATTTGTCATACATGGAAGCTTTAATAAAAACACGGTACATTTTCAGCCCACAGCAAACAATGATGTAACAAATTGTTTGTTCATCATTTTAAGTTTTCAAAATAGTAGCATTGTTCAGGAACTTAGAATTGTAGTTTTGTTCATTCGTGCAGAATTCCTACTATTCTAAGCTTCAACGACTCTGAATCTAGTAAAGAATAATAGAAACCTAATTCTCACCTGAGGAAGAAGCATATCAGAGAGCGAGAGAAAGAGAGGCATACCTATTGCCCATGATGGAGTGCATATGCAGGATAAGGGTGATTTCTGTTGAGGAAAAGTGGTGGGTTTTTAGGCCCGGTCTGAGGTAATTGAGCCATCTGAGTCTGCAACTTTTGCCACATCTATCCAAACCTAGGGCAGCGCATTTTAAAAGTTGTGACTGATAACTAAAATCGATCATATCAACAAAAAACCAAAGCCAAAAAAAAATGCCCTTACGGTGACAAAGCAATCAACTTTAAAAAGGGAGGTAGAATTACTTGCCTGCTAAGGAGGCTACCAATCCCCAACAAACAACGCCGTATCTGGTGATGTGGGACCTGAGTTTCATGTCCTCCTCCGGACTCCACCTGCCTTTTCTCACACTTCTTTTATTTCTGCAGCAGCTTTTGCAGACCATGCTTATTCCCTTCCACAAATTGATGTAATTTGCAACGATTCGATTCCCATCTACCACCTAACAACTGGGGCTTCTGAACGCTGTAAAAAAGCTTTGGTTTGCGGTCGATTTATAGGGAAGGTTGCATCCATCCTTGCTGTTCTACGCTGTGATTAAAAAATATAAAATACAAAACCTATAAACCGTGGCTTGATAAATTTTGATTATAAAATACAAAACCTATAAACCGTGGTCATTGTGAAATCATAATCAATAGTGTTATTTCACACCGATTTTGTTTTCAGACTGCTTATGTTGATTTGGTGCGTGCACTGATCCTTGAGTCCATGGAGCAGAGGAAGCAATCAGCAGAGAACAGAGCAGAGGCAGGAGTTCTAAGATTCGATCATCCCTGAACAGGGGCCCTACTGTCGCATTCATTTGTTTGGAAGCTTGTCACTCAGCTCCCCCGTGACTGTCAGTCCCCATTTCAAAGCAATTCATAATAGTTAATATTCTGTGACGTACAGCATACATTAAAAAAATAAATAACGTATAACAAGAACGTGTCAAACACAATGATGTATCATATTCACGAGGAAAGAAATTGTGTAAACGGCAAATAATTCGTTCATATGAATGAGCCCGGTAAAACCCAATGAAATTAATGATGGCTGCATTTTAAATGTGTATTCATAAATATATGCTAACCATCTATGATAGGTCCAACGATGCTTATATGTGTATGTGGTAGGCAACCAACCATATTTACGAATCAGTGCATATGATTTCTATTCACTTCAACCAATACTTCTTAACTAGTACATTTCATCAAATTTTAATTGTAAATTTGCTGTCAAATTTGGATCCACAATTCTTTAAAGTCTAAATAAGTGAATCAAACTTGGTTCAAATTTTGAGTTAGTAGTAGCTATCTAACCAGCCAATATTAATTTAATTGTTAAAATGGATCACTTTTTGAATAACATTAATTAATGATACAAATATTAAGATATGTGGCATAGAAACCCTAGTTCATAGGTTTCATTACAATAAGCAATGGTAAGCATAGTTTAAATCAATGATTTTTTGCAACCTGATTAAGGGCAAGTTTATTTTCTTCTTCCACCTAAGTTGACTAACTGCAACTCCAAATGATTAATCCCTTAAAGACATAAAAATAAATGATAA
>MNCI01038165.1:216898-235025 GCA_015680685.1 Gnetum montanum | reverse complement strand
CAAAATATTTTTTCAAAATTTTCTAAGGCCTAAGAGTAATTCACTAATTTTTGCTAATTGATCCAAGAGCCAAATAATATACAGTAATTCTTACTCTAGATAAAAGAGTATTGATGTTTGAGAAAATCATTAATCATAAAAAAAATCATCTGCAAAGTGCTTGTTAAGTAATTACATACCTTCATCAATTAAAATTTTTTTAATGATATTTCTTTATAAATCATAGTGTAGATTATGTGAAAGAAAGTCTACAATAATAATAAAAAGATAAGAAGCTAGAGGACAAGCTTGATGAATTGACCATTGAAAATAAAAGAAGGAATGTAATTGAAAATTAGTAGCAATTTAAGCATTAACATTAGTGAGAAATGTATGAAAAAGATGAATAAAATAATTATCAAAATTTATCTTATAGAGATATGAAATAATGAAATTCTATTCAATCCTATCATCAGCTTTGGCATAATCTAACTCAATACCAAGTAATATCTTGGTTCTTATCTAAAGCCCATTGCATTCCCTCCCAAGCTATAGTTACATTATTTAAGATATGTCTACCTTTAACAAAACTAGTATATTAAGGTTTGGTGGTATACTTAATAAATTTTTCAATTTGGCAAGCAAGATATGTCTACAAAATTTTATAAATATTGTTTAAAAGAGTAGTAGGCCTCTAATTACCAATATGTTGAAGATCTTTATTTATAGAAAGAAGAAAAATAATACCTTTATTAATATTTTTACCAAGAGAAACTTGTAAAATGGCTTCTTGGAAAACATAAAAGAGATCAGCTCCAACAAAGTCCTAATTCTTGTTAAAAATTTCAATTAGGAAACCATCAAAACTTGTAGCTTTACTATCTACTAAACTAAATGCCACTGCTTTTATTTCTTCTATTTTAATTTGAGCTTCAAGAATACTTTGATGTGTTTCTATTATAAGATGAGGAATATGTGTACTAGAGGCCTTGAAGGATTCCTTGCTAAAACCTTCAAAAGAAAAATGATTAACTAAAAACTTATTAGTAATCTCAAGATTTATAATGATGAAATCATTTATATAAAATGATTCCAATTTGTGTACTTAATCTTTTCCTTTTACAATTTTAAAATTTATTTTACAGGGTTCATCTTCAATTTTTAGCCAACTCGTATGACTTTTAGTAACAATGCTTTTAGTTTTGAAAATCATCCCAACATTGTTGAGCATAATGAGATTTAGCCAAATATTTTTGAGTTTTAAAATCAAAGGAATTTTACCCTCAAAGAATTTGCATTTTCTTTGCATATCCTATAAGATCTTCTTCAACTCGATGCTTACACTTAGCAAATTATTCTTCAAACCATCTAGCAAAATTTTTGACTATACAAGTCATTCGCCACCACTAATCAATCCAACCAATATCAACAATAGGATTTTTTCCTACATTTGATAAAGACTTTAAAATATTTATTCCACTAAGTCTTGTGAACATACTAGTATCCACATGAAAAATATTATGCTTTTCAAAAGAGGAAGAAGTAATTCTAGAGAGAAAAATGCTAGTAAAAAATAGTCTAGTAAAGTACTATTTCTATGCACTTCTATTTTCCTTATAGACTTCCAAAAGAAAACATTAGAGATGTAAAATCTATCAAGTCAATAAGAAATTCTATAATTTTTGATAAATCATGTTTTAACTGGCTCCGATATTGGATATTGAATCCCAAGACACAATGTTGAATATCCAATATCGCAAGGTATATGATGGTGTATAAATATAGCACTTGGGCTTATGATTTTCATATCAGTTTTTGTCATGGATAGTAAAGCTCTTGAAATTTTTTTTCTTTAGAGTTAGAATAGTTTTTGAGTTCCCATAGTATGAGTCTGAGTGTGTACAGATCTTTGTTTGAGTACGAATGTACCTGAGCACAATAGTGTGATGGGAATAAAAATGAACCCTTTTGATAATCCTTGCAACATTGAGAATAGATTAATGTTTCCATTAATGTATTTGATATTTATGCACTTTACATTAATGCATTTTCTTTAAGTAATTAATTTTTAGTTATTAATGAACATAAGCACAACCACTTTGAGCATACATGTAGCACTTGGTAACCCAAAAATGCTTAACATTTGGTAACCTAGCAACACTACATGCATTCAGGATGTGTCTAGATAGTGGAAACAGGTACTTCTGTTAGGCTAGCTAGGTAATAGATTAATTAGATATTAAATTCCTATACCTTTCATTCTTTTTTTAGGTGATTAAACTTATAAAATACAAATGATAAAAATAATACACCTTAGTTTTACTTAACCATATACTTGTACCTCATGAGTGGAACTGAGAAGAAAATGATTATTCCAATTAGATTTCACATATTAGAACTAGTGTACTTAAGAACTTTAGGTCTACAAAATTCAACCAGATCACACATGAATGCTTGTGATTCGTATGGTTAGGTGTAGGGGTACCTCACTACGCATCATTGACATCATTATCGAGAACCTTTTAGTTGTTACGTGTGCTATCTAGGATTTAGTGAAAATTATTCAAATCATTGAAATGAGCCTTAGAGTCATATCACATCTTAAGAGTACTACAACAATCTTAAGAAGCACACTGCATTTTTATTTTTCTAACATAAAATGTTTTCTTCTGACACAAGTGATTCTCCACCCAAGTTTGATGGAGTACATCAGTTGGTGCCTTAGCAATACTAACTGATATATGCTCATCCTAATGAGTATGTATCAAATTTCACCTTCATCCTATACTAGGATGAATAGCTATAGTGGTGTGACTTAGAGGGCAACATAATGTTACCACCCAATTGATCCAATCTTGCAATGCTCCAACAAATGCTTATATAATGATGTCTTCAAGGACTTCATGATATGTGTGTGGTGTAGGATAGTAATGCTAGAGATTATCATCCCATTAAGACATAATGTCTCAAGGATTTCCAATTTGAACAACATTATGAATCTACCAAGGGAAAAGGATTTAATGATTTTCCATTCCTTCTATACCAAAAAGATGGTGGAGAACCCTTATTTGGGGGTTTTCCATTTAGTGAAATTCCTATCTTTAACTTTAGTGAAGGAGATCAAAATTAGAACTTGCAATCCATGATTCACAATCCTAGTTCTAGTAAGATTGGTTCCAATGACAATGAAGGATCCAAAGAGGCAAGTCAAGGTAGGGACGTAGACAAGAAACAAGATCATGATCATGGTCACAATCACTAAAGATGTGGTAGTAGGCACTATGATGATGCTAGTCCATCTTCCTCTTCACCTTCATCATCATCCTCTTCTTCTTTTGGTGTTGATCACAGTTCTAGAGGGTGCAACCATGATGGAGGTGACCAATGGAACCAAAATGATCGAAGGGACTATCAAACAAGGCAAGACCAACGGCATAGGCATTCAAGAGAGACATGATGCCATGAATTAAAGGATAATATAGGGCATCATTTGCACTAAAATCAAGTCCTCAATGAGCCTTTTCTTGCTACCCAAAGTATGTTAAATATCACAAAGGTAGTACGAATTCCAACAAGACAGGTAAAGGATTATCGAAACAAAAGGCTAGACATGAACAATATCAATCTATTCGAAGGGGGATATATATCAAATCCATAGAACCATCTTCAAGCTTTTCAAGATGCATGTGCCTCACAAAATGTAGAGAATGAGTGGCAAAAACTTAAGTTGTTACCAAGGATACTTATTAAAGAAGAAANGATACTTATTAAAGAAGCAGAAAATTGGTATAATTCCTTAGAACCAGAATCTATCAGATGATGGAGTACAATACTTGAATTGTTCAATGGAAAATATTAAACATATTCCCATGGATAATGCCATTAGTTGAGACTATTCCTTAATGCATAGATGTATTGACCATGGTTATTCTCAACTAAATCAACTTCACAATAGTGTAGATGAGCTTCAATCTAAAATGATAAGAACCCTCTACATCTATGCCCAAGGGTGACTATCAAAATTAAGCATCCATTAGATTTAAAGATTGATTGAGCAGGTAGCTAAAGAAGAAGATGAATTGAGAAAATAATAAAGTGCAGAAGAGTATAATCACAATCCTTCCATTCACAAGAGGGAGGTTCGATTTTGTGATAGTGAGGAAGAATCAACACTTGATGAGGTGGTGAATAGGAAAGCCTTGCTACTTTAAAAATTTCAATCTAAAATTATGACCAAGGTTGATTAGTTATGGGACTCCTTGGATAACAAATTTCAAGCTATCCTAAAAAGTGCTAAAGAGTCCAAAGAAGGAGATACTGATCATGAGCACAAAAGGTGCAAGGAAGTTGAACGTGCCTATCAAAGAGGTAAGGGTAAGATTGCTACAATAGAAAAAGTTGTAGAAAGTAAATCAGATGATGATGGTGGGTATAATGTCTACCAAAATGAACATCCTAAGGGATGTTTCCCCATAGTGTCACACTTATAGGAGTCTAATATGTATGCTTTGCATCCATGACTGGCACAAAGGCAAATACCTAGATGATTACCTTATCCTCAAGGTAATCCTAGGTAGTTTCACTAGCAACAACAATATTATCCAAGTGAAACTCCATTGCAATCATATGAGCAATATCAATAATGGTAGTAACCACAGTCATGAGTGCTAGCACCACAAAGGCAACAATACCCTTACTAACTAACATTTGACAACCCTTGTCTCCGTGTGACTCCTATAGTCACGTTTCTACTTTCCAACCTTACTACCATCTTTCTAATTATTATTGAACTCATTATTCACATGAAAGAAGGGATACCACCTCTTACCCTTATACTCCTCCTCTCTTAGGATAGCTACCACCTACTCCACCTATGTAAAGTAAACTGCTAGCTCAATTGCAACAATGCAATGCTACCAGAGCTGTTAATATACAACCGATTTATCAACCTAGTGGTTTAGATACTTGATCAAAGAAATGACCTTTCTTTAGACCATGTAGTCCACTTAAGCCCTCAAATACACATACAATTGAAAAACCTATTCCTTTGTCTTCCTCTATATCAAATTCCTTCAAGTCTAGCTCAAAGAAAACATCACCCAAGAGCCATACTATGATGCTTACTTAGGTCGTATATGATTGGATCCATCCTAGAAACCTTCCTAAATAGTTAGTAGATTCTAGAAGCCCTTTAATTTATTTGAAAATTGCTAGGAATGAACCATGTAAGGATCTTCTTGATTCCAATTCTAATGTCAACCTGATCTCCCATGAGATGTATACTACATTGAACCTACCTCCTTTAATGAAGAGCAATATTAGATTAGAATTGACAAACCAATCCGTCATTGTTTCATTGGGATTGGTAGAAGATATTGTGACCACCATCTATGCGTTTCCTTACCCTAATAATTCCTATTAATCAAGGTGAAGAACTACAAAGGGGACTTCCTAGTCATCATAGAAAGAACACGGCTAAGTACCATTGATGTAACAATGGGCATCAAAGATCATTCCTTAGAAATATCCAAAGAAAATGAATTCGGAAAGATCAAGAAGAAGCAAGTTCCATGCATCATATATAGTGATACAAAGTGCAATTTTGTGCAAAAATTCTGGGCAATGAAACACGCATCCATCTCTACATGCAATCAATGTGCAAAAGAAGTAGAAATTCAAAGGTGTCTGTACCTAGTAGCCACAAAACAACAAGGCACCCAATGGCTGACCATTGATTCTAAGAGTAGCATACTTTACATGGAACAAACTAAGATTCTAACATGTGTATATGTCATAGGCATGGATGAATCACCAACGCTCTAATAATGCAAATGATGGTACCTATTGGGAAGAGTTGGAAATTCCTGAAAACTTCAAGCAAGATCCCCTTAAACTAAAAATTCTACTAGCCGGCATGGAATATGTGTTCTTAAAAATGGAAAGTTGATCCTAATCAATTCCAATATCACTTCAAAATAGAAAAATATGTTGTTAAACATGGTTGAAAATTGGTCAACAACCTTTGCCTGGTCATATCCTAATCTCACAAGGATTGATCCTAGGATATGCCAACATCACATCAATGTTGACCCAGCCTTGAATCCAAAGAGATAACCACAAAGGCAATTGAACCCCAAGATAAAGCAAATTATCAAGCAAGAAATTGAATAACTCCTCAAGGTGGGGTTCATGTATCCCATTATGGATAGTGAGTGGGTTTGTCCACTCACTGTTGTACCCAAGAAAGGTGGTAAATGGTGGGCCTACATTGCTTTTCAACTGCTAAATATGGAAACATTCAAGGATCACTATCTATTGTTATTCATTGATCAAGTATTAAACATAATATCAAGGCATTGCTACTACATTTTTTTGGATGATTATAGTGGCTGTAACCAAATCCAAATCATGCCAGAGGACCAAGCCAAAACAACCTTCATAAGTCCCTAGGGGACTTTTGAATATCACAAGATTCCTTTTGGTCTATGTAATGCCCTTGCTACATTCCAATGCCTAGTCCTAAGCATTTTTCAACCAAAAATTGTTAGTGGTGTGAAAGTCTTCATGGATGACTTCTCCACCTATGGAGTTACATTTGAGTAAGCATTGCACTGCCATGAGCAAGTGTTAGAATGATGTGTTAAAAAAAATCTGTGAATCAATTGGAAAAAGATTCACCTGATGGTATAGGAGGGAATTGTATTAAAGCATAGAATATCACAAGAAAGAATTGAGGTCAACCCCAGTAAAATAAGGATCATCCAAGGAATAACCTACCAACCTGAAACTATTAAAGATGTTCAGTCATCCCTTCAGCATACTGGCTACTATTGGTGATTCATAGAGAATTTTTCTAAGATTGCAAAACTATTGGTGGAGTTGTCAAAGAAAGATGCTCTATTTCTATAGACCATGGAATGTGAATAAGAATTCCAATGGCTAAAAGAAAAACTTGTAGAAACTCCAATTGTATAAGCACCCAACTAGTCTAGACCATTTCATGTTATGATGGATGCATCAAATTATGCCTTGGGAACTTTGATTATGTAGATGGGTTAATAGAAAGCCATATTACATCCACTACACTAGCCAAAGCATTGTGGGTTAACAATTGAACTACACCACTACAAAAAAAGAACTGATGACAATAATGTTTGCTCTAGAAAAGTTTAGGCATTATGTGCTTGGATACAAAGTGTTTTTTCACATAGACCACAATGCCATCCACTTTCTGATGAACAAGCCAATAGTAAGTCCTTTTCTCATACAGTGGCTGGTGATTTTATAGGAATTTGACCTTATAATGGTAGATAGAAAGGGCACTGAGAATGTGGTCGCTGACCACTTGTTTCGGTTACAATGGGACAACAAAGACAAGGAGAACCCACTATCTAATATTGTTTCTAATAAACTCATCTTTGATAGGGCTATAATTGAATAATTTCTCAATGAGCCTAATTGGTATTATGGAATTCTCACCTATCTTCTCACCCAAGAAATGTCATAAGGGTTGGCCACTAGAAGAAACAATAGTTTTTTCACTAGGTAAAATGCTTCATGGAGATCAATAGAAACCTCTATAAGGTGTGCACTAATGGCCTAGTTCATTGGTGTGTCCCTAATTTTGATCAATTGCACATTCTCCAAGATTCTCATGAAGGTCCTTGTGGGGGCCACTATACTAGGAGACACACAACCATTAAAATCCTGGTGGTAGGGTACTATTGGCCAACAATTTTTAAGGATGCTAATCAATATGTCCACTCTTGTGAATGCTACCAATGAGATGATGGAATGACTACTTGAATGGATGGAACTCAATAATGGATTCAACCACTAGAATCCTTCAACATTTGGGGCATTGATTTCATGGGTCTCATCACACCTAAGTCAAATGGAAAGGCATACATCATAGTCACTGTTGACTATTATACGAAATGGCCAGAAGTAGTAGTTATGGCTGACTATAAATCTTCTACTGCTGCTCGATTTGTACAAAAAAATGTTGTAAATAGGTTTGGTATGCCACATGCATTAATTTTTGATAATAGAACTGACTTTATAGGCACTATCTTTTGGAAGCTCATGCAATGCTTAGGGTTTGAACATAAACTCACAACATCGTACCACCCCCAAGCCAATGGTCAAGAAGGTTACCAATAGGGAAATCAAAAAGATTCTAACAAGAACTATTAGCAAGTACAGAAAATATTGAAGCAAAAAACTCAATGATGCCCTTTGGGCCTACCACTCAACATGGAAACTTCCTATAAGCTAGTCTCCCTATGAGCTTGTGTATGGAAAATTACCAACACTTCCTATTCAATCCGAGATCTATACACTTTCAGCATCCTATGACCTCAAATTTGACTTGAGTCTAGCAAAAAAAGAAAGACTAATGAATCTCAACTTGCTAGATGAAAATTGATTGGTGGCCCTATCATCTAAGGAGTTGCACAAAAAGTGCCATGAACTTAAAATCAAGAAAGTGAAACTTCAGCCAGGTGACAAGGTTCTCTACTAGAACCCCACACACATACCTCAATGAACTAGGTTTTAAATATTGAGGGAAGGATGTTATATAATTTATGAAACTTTTTATTTTGGAGACATGATGATCTAAAAACCTAAGAGTCCAAACAAGAAACAACTAGTTAACATAAAACAAGTCAAACTTTTCCACAAGCGTAAGCCAACAAATATAACAAACATCTCATTGGATGAATAACCACATTCAATAATTTGAATCTTCTCCTTTCAACTCAGTCATGGGAGAGATGGCCATCCACGCTAACTATATAAGTAGCTCCTTAGCTTTTCACCCTTTTTGATTTACACATTTTTATTTTACATTTTCTTATTTCATGTTCTTAATTTCTTTTATTTTTTTTACAACATCATTATTACATTTGCTATTTCTTGAATATTTTACACTTTCTTTTATATTTTCTTTTATTCTAGTGTGATTTTCTAACTTTTTGTTAATAAGTGCCAAGCATAGTGGTAATTTTTTGCTTAATGGTTGTATGTACTATTTAGTTATTTGATTGTTTATGTTTGGATTCTACCTTTGAATTTTGTTATAAATATTTAGTAAAACACCACCAACTCTAGACTATGGCATCCCAACTACAAATTTTTATAAGTGCTGGGGCTACACTCTTCACTACACTAGAGCATAGTTAGCCCTTAGGAGAGTGTAGTTAGCACAAAAGTTCATTTTCTACGATTTTTTCTCAAGTGTTGAGACTATGTTCTCCACTACCCTAGAGCATAGTCAACCTCTAGTGAAGAGTGTAGTTAGAATGAACGACAAGTTTCACAAATTTTTTCTAAGTTTGGGACTATGCTCTCCCCCATTCCAAAGCGTAGTCAAGCATAGTCAACAAGAACAGCCTCCAGTGGCCTCCACAACGTAGCACCCGTACTTAGCTCAACTTGAACTTACCTTCGGTAAGCATACTTAGCAAAATGCTTATTTTTGTATCTCCTTTTGGCCTAAAATTGTAACTATGCTCAACCCTATGCAAGACAGTGGAGAGCATAGTCTCCAAAGTGGCATTTTTAGGTACCTTGTAGTTTTCTCGACATGCACATGTGGTTGGCAACATATTCATAGTGTTATCTTGTAGAATTTGATAGAGCACAATAGAGCACATCATCACCCAGCCCAGTGGAGAGTGTAGTTGGGTGATAGCATAGTCCCAACCATCCCCTTTTCCATGTGGTAGTCATCCCACATTTCACACTAACCCTAAGCCTATAAATACCTAATGCCCTCAATGTTTTTAAGGTTGGAAAAAATTTAAATATTGGCAAATTTCAAGGTTGGCTATTCTTTTGCTGAGAGAAAATCTAAGAAGTGCTTGGGATAGAACCAAAGGCATATTGGTGAAGTTGTAGATCACCATAGCCCACTGCAGTCCACTAGAACACCACAGCCCATGGTACACCATGATAGCCAACCCAGCAAATGTAGGCACCTTAGCAGAATGCTAATCTTCATGGCTAGACACCTCCAAGACTATGACTACATTCTCCACTACACCTATTGTACATTGTGTACCTTCTAATCCCTTTTGGTGTTAACTACACTCAACCCCATTTTGGGTGGTGTTCCACTTCTATGTCTCTCTCTCTCTTTGCATTTTTAGCATTTTATTTGCATTTTTCACTATTTCACCACATAGCCATGCCTAAAACCACGTTTGGGCAATGGTCTCCATACATTGACACCTTGATTTTTGTAAAAAATCTTGACTATGGTCAACATCATTAACACTGTTGACACCACTTCAACACTTAGCACCATTTCGTGTCAGCATCATAGCTAACCACACTACACCCTAGTTGCATCTAATAAGTTCCTATTTGATCAATAATACCGTTTAAGGTGCATCTCTACTTGTAGCAGGCCCTCACATAAATTCAGGGTTAGGTTGTGTGCCCATGGACCTCAGTGTTCCAACCATTGATGTTTTTGGTCACTAAAATTAGGACATGGTTTCTTTTCCTAAATTAGGTAGTGAGTCTACAACATTCACCCATCCACAAACTCTATGGTTTTCCTTATTTTGGAAATATGTAGTCCCTTCTTTATTAACAAAACTATGACAAATTTGTGACTTTGGTAGTTTCTCGATTTGGAAAGGATTCAAACATTTGAATAGGTTGTGATTTCAAAGGGATTTGTTATTATTTATGCCTTTTTTCTTACTTGGATGCATGTGTGTTTTCATGGATTTCTTAACATTCCATGTCGACCAATAAAAGGAAGTTGAATAAGTCTTTGCATGATGTGGTTCTCATCAAAAAACAAACAAACAATGGGAATTCAAAGCATACCCCTTAGACACAATAAATGAATAAGTCTTTACATGGTGTGGTTCCCATTTCAGAAAAAAAAAACAAAAGCAAAAAATGATGGAAATTCAAAGCACACTCATTAGACAAAATAAATAGGCTACAAGCACTAGTTGTGGGACTAGAAAAACATGTTACCCATGCCTAAAGGTCCCCTCTAACTAAGGCCCTTCCTCACTTCCTACTTCTCTTTTCTTCTCTAATAAGGAATGGTGGTTGTTTTGTGGAAGCACTATTATATCTCAAAGGGGTGGATTGGTCTTAGAATGATAATACAAAGTCACTGAATGTGGTTGGTTTTTGTCTAAACTAAGGATGGATCTTATCAAGTCATTTAACCATAAAATTCACAAGGGACTTCATGTAACCTTAATCAAGAACTTCATTCCAGTCTTTCTATCATCCATCTATGCTTTCCATGTCTCACCTCACTATTGATTTCATGTTCTTGTTCGATGTCCTAGTTTGATGTGTCGAAATTATTAGGTAGTTTCTTCTAGGTTTTTGTACTTAACCTTTTGTAACCATTAATCATCCATAGGGCCCATAGACTCCTCAATTTGAAGTTATGCAAGGGTAATAAAAGGCATGTACCTACTTTGGGAAGGACCCACTTGCATATCTTTTGGTTGGGTTAGTTAAGTTCTTTATCCTTAGATACTCTTACAATCAAATCCTTTTGTTTACCTTACCAATGATATCCAATTGTGCACATCTTCACAACATTTTTCAATGAAACCTTTTATAGTTACTATTGTGAATTATTAAACACTCTTTAAGCATTTCCTTGCATTTAAACTTTTGTAAATTTAATGGACTACTTATCTATTCCACCATATTTTTTAGCCTTCCCGTTAACACTATTATCAAAATTCATCCATTACAGTCACAACCTATTGAAGTGTAACCATTGATGAGACAAGGTACTTCAAAGCTATATGTTACACATTACACATTAATCCATGATTTTTTTGTGATTGTAGAGGGAAGTGTGAATGGAACATGTAGACTAGATGCCAGATTATCCTCACAAAGGAAGTAGCAGTAGCAGCACCATGTGACAAGGACTCTTCATGATCATTGAATCTTCTTCCTCACTCTTTAGCTACTAGAGGGTTGGATGTCAGTTTTGTCGAAGGTGTTCTCTTGTCTTGTCATGAACATCCAATTTTGTAAAAGATTGTAATTCATACACTTAGGCACTTAGAATCAGTTTATTCTATCTGCATCAGTTTTTATGTCAGTCAATAATCCCATACCTACCCAATATTTTATAAGGAACTTGTTCCTTCTCTTCTTCACTCAAGGATAAGTTTTCATTCAATCATGGGGGTATGATGAATCATGTTTTAATTGCCTCCAATATTGGATATTTGGTATCAAATCCTAAGATGTGATGTTGAATATCCAATATCATGAGGTATATGTCGGCCTATAAATATAGCACTTGGGCTAAAGATTTTCATATTAGTTTTTGTCATAGATAGCGAAGCTCTTGTAGTTTGTTTTCTCTAGAGTTAGAATATTTTTTGAGTGCCCACAGCAGGAGTTTGAGTGTGTATGAATCTTTGTTCAAGCACTAATGTATCTTAGCACAGTAGTGTAATAAGAATAAAAATGGATCCTTTTGATAATCCTTGCAACACTGAGAATAGATTAATGTTTTCTTTAATGCATTTGATATTTATGCACTTTACTTTAATGCATTTTCATTAAACACTTAATTTTTAGTTGTTAATGAACACAAGCATGACCACTTCGAACATACATGTAGCACTTGGTAACCCAGCAATCCTACATGAGTCTAGGATGTGTTTTGAGAGTGGAAATGACTACTTGTGTTAGGCTAGCTAGGTAGTAGATTAATTAGATATTAAATTCCTATACTTTTCATTCTTATTTTAGGTGATTAAACTTATAAAATACAAGTGATAAAAATCATATAGCTCAATTACACTTAATCATATACTTGTACCTCATGAGTGGAACTAAGAAGACAATTATCGTTAATTAGATTTTACATCTTAGAACCAGTATACTTAAAGAACTTGAGGTCTATAGAATTCAACTAGATTGCATGTGAACACTTGTGATTTGTATGGTAGGGTGTAGGGGTACCTTGCCACTCATCAATTTTCTTGTTGATAATTACACCAGATATAATGCTTCTCATTTGAATAATGTGAAAATAAAGAGTTAACATTAGAAAAAAATAATTTTCTTTAAAATTGTGTCAATCTTCGTTTTCTTAAGAAGACATATTAAGAGGAAGATCATCAAATTTATCTAAATTACTTTCAACCATATTGAAATCACCTCTAATAATTTAAGAAACTTTAGGCAAAGAGCAAAGATATTTCCAAACCTCTGATCAATCTTTCAAATTATTAACAGCATAAATATTGCATTGTCAAAAGTCTCCTTTTTCACTATGATAAGTAACCCAAATAGCTCTTCTAATGTTATCAAAACTAGAATTCAAACATTTTCAATCCAATTTTTATTAACATGAATAATAACATCTCCTTTATTAACTTCAAGAGTAGCAAAAAAAGAAACATAATTTTTTAAAATGCATTTACCAACAAAGATAATATCATGCACTAAAATCTTTATTTCATGTAGAAAAAGAAATCTAGAGATAAATGTCAGTTTAAAAGATACTTCTCAAAAATTTTTGCTTGGGACCTATCGAAAAGGCCTCAAACATTGATGAATAGTGGTTTGTCAGGTATTGATATCGGACCCTTGATAACCAGGCACTGATATCAAACCCTTAACATCGGACCCTTGAGATTGAACCCTCGATATCGAGTACGTGATATCATAGCCTAGATAACGATATTGAATACACGATATTGTGATTTCTATGTAAGCCTATAAATACACATTTGGGCGCACAGGAAAAGGGGTGTTAGAATAAATCTAGAAGTAGAGTCTTTTTGTTCATTTTTAATTCATCTCAACTCTTTCCCAGTGCATGCCCATAGTGTGATGATTGTAATTGTATGGAACCTTTATTTGAGTGTGACATACTTGGACACATGCATGGCCAGTAATAAAGATCGAGATTACTTCATCATTGTAGCATTCACTTAGTTTTAATTGCTTAATTGTTATTGTTATTTATTGCTTTCTTAATTAATATTTCTTTACCTTCCTTCATTGTCCTTGTTATTAAACATGGAATGAGCATGACTTAATCACGAGCATTTAAGTGTGACTACTTGGTATCCCAGTAGCGTATCTAGGAGTGCTTAAGTAACATGTGCTTGGTAATCCCAACAATAGTACATGAGGTCCAAGATGTGTACGGATGATTAAGGATGGATGCTCATCACACTTAGGTTAGCTTAGATTCTCTTCTCCCATTCCCTATTAGCTTAAACAAAGTTACTTCCATTGTCTCTAGGAGTAGCACTAGTTTAGGACCACATCATACAACTCACTTTGGACTAAACCATACATGACAAAGCAAATACTAGTCTAGGTGGGAAGACAACAAACTATCAAGATACCACAACTAGTCCATCTACGGAGTTCGACCGGATCGTGCATGAATGCTCGTATTCGTATGGTTTAGTGTAGGGGTACCTCACCACTCATCAAACATTCTACAATAAAACTAACATTGAGATGTGGGGGAGGAAGCCCTCATCCTTGATTTTTCAAGCTTAGCATTTGTGTTACAATCCATGTCACTAATAAGTAAAAAATCATTATTTATAACAAACCATTTGTAACAATAGTAGAAGTTGAAAGAGAATGAGATATCTTTGAGGTATTTAAATTAAAAGCAATATTTGTGGGCCATTTCTTTTTGTGTTAAACTAAGTGAAATTTATTTGTATCAATATTTCCATAATTGGTCCTTGCTGAAATTTTTTTTCTAAAAAGGAATTCTCTTTAAATATTAAGAGCTTATTATTACCTTTAAAATTAGAAGGATTAGTAAAAGGTTGAGAACTTGTTTAAGAAGATTTCATATGTGCTTGTTAAAAACTACCATTGTTTGCTTTTTTGTTGTTTTCCTGAAAAACAACTTTTTTATTAGAAATAAGACAAATTCCAGTAACACGACCTTCGCAACAACAATAGTTACAACATCTTGCAAGTTATACTATGTAGTTTTTGGGAAAAACTGATTACCATGTTTGAGTTTAAATTCTATTTTTCATTACTGTAAATTAATCTCTACAAAATCACATTTACTGTCTTTATGATTGTGCCAATGCTGCTACCAATCACTTTTAACATATTGAAAAATAAGAGAGATTTTTTAATTCAATTCAACACAGAATTTCATAGTAATCAAAAGAAAAGATCAAAATCCACTTTTCATTCCTAAGTGATAAAAGTATTACAGTGATGACGCATAAAAACTTTATGATCCAACCATTTCTCATTCATTTTTCACAAACATTTGAGAATTAGCCAATTCTATTAGCAAAAAGGATTCTGAAAAAAATAATGAGCACACAAACCATTAACTCCATAACGGTATCGTTTTTGCGAGAAAACTGTGTTGCCCATTTATTTCCATCTGTGATTGCTTCTTGGTCGCTGAATCGGTATTTTTGCCTCCAAATCGGTACTATTTTTCTGCAGCATTGGATCCTTACTCTCTTCAGGTAATCATCATTTTATTTCATTTTCTCTTATCATTTTTCTTTCATCTTCGTAGTCTACATATTCGCTTCTGCATGTGTGATTCAGGTTTTACTGATTTTCGTAAGTCTCTGCGCTCTCTTTCTTGCTGCACTCCAGCAATTTTAGGCTTTCACTCCAGCAATTTTAGGCTTTCATTTGATTATGCAAGTGTATCCTCTACTAAACCCATTTGACGCCCTAGCTTCCTCTGTCGTCCGATACTTGTCCTTTAAGGCCTATGGTAAGATCTCGCTTATATCTAGATAGGATTTTCTCCTCTGTTTGGAAGAAATTGTTTATATGCGCTTTTTCTTCTGCGAATTTTTAGTTTCCTCATCGTTTTGGGGTTGCTATTGGTTCGTTTGATTAGTTTATTCACGTGAGATTTCGGTATGAAGCAATAGATATGATGTTCCGTACTTTTAAAAGCTTCAGTCGTAACACGAGGTAAGTAAATTTTGTTGAAATGTTTTCAATTCCTTTATGTGCTCGAAGATTTTCGGGTGTGTTGTCACATATAAAACAGTTCCTTCGTATATACAAAATTGTTTTATGTTTTTCATTATACATAATCTTTTTGCATTCTTGCTCTTCCTTATTTGGTTTACATTTAATTTCGTTTCATGCAGCAGCAGTGTGGTTAGGATTGAAGAATTTCGTGTTGTCTTGTATAACAGCATCATCTGCAACATTCACATTTTGCATTGCATGCTTATTTGACAGCGCGAGATTCTGGTGGAAACTTCTATCACAGGATATGCAACATTCACATTTGGCATTGCATGCTTATCTGACTTTGCAAAATTCCGGTGGAAACTTCTATTACAGGATATGCAACATTCACATTTGGCATTCCAGTGGAAACTTGTATCACATGATATATGAGTACTAGTGAGGAGTTTACCTTCTTGTTTTTGTATTCCTTGTCGCATGACGTGAATACGCAATGAAGTCCAAATTTTGATATGCGAAACGGCTGGACGGTTAGTGTACTTGAACGTGTTTGGCTTTGATTTTGAAGGAGTATTCATCCTAGAAGTATGAAGCCTCTTCTGTGAATTTCAATAGAAGTTGAGAACGTTCAATGCTCCTTCTACGAATTCCAGTGGAATTTACAGCTTTAGAGTTAAGTTGTTATTTTCTATTATGTAAAATTAAAATATTGAGGGGGAAATCATCCATGGAAAATCCCGCTGGATGCCATTTGTGCACGTTCTTACAAGCTTCAGTCATTTCTTATGTTGATCAAGCTTCAGTCATTTCTTATGTTGATGTAGTTATTAATTTGTGTATGGACAAAGGATCTTACCTCGCTAGGTGCGGTTACGGGGTCGGTCCAAAATATAATAAAGATCAATGGTTTTCAATGGGCAGGAAACCTTGCCTTGGGCGTTTGGACGCTCGCTGTCTCTCTGTCTTGACTTCTTTTTCATTTAGCGTTTAGTTATATCGCACATACCGCAATATTTCGGCCCGAATATCGAGATGAATGCGGATTTGATCATGAGATGTTCAGGCCGAATACCGACTGACGATAACAGTTACGGTTCCTGTGCAGGAATAGTTCTTTAGATTCAATATTTAAGTATTCAATTGTCATTTCTGGACAGGGTGTCAATTTTGTTTTTCTAATCTATTATAGATGGAATGTATGTTCTGGGTTTCATTGTTTGATTCTATTGTACAACCCTCAAACTAGATGCATGGATTAAGATTCTTGCATCAATCTCCTATCTGATTTTATACCATGTGATCGTTAACTTTTTCAATGATGGCCGAGTTATTAAAGTACCACATAATAACATACATGCCCAATGGTGCTGTGTGCTCTCTGCGATATTCAAAGGTAATGAACTCGCCATTTGATACCTTTTAATTCAAAATCTTACAGTGAATGGTAGCCTTGAATTTATGGTGTCCCTGGCTTATTTACCTGTACTAAAGGAAACCTTTAAAATTTAATTTTAAATACTGAAACTAAAAGTTTTACTTCCCATCACTTTGGATCATTCAGATTCCTTGAATATATTTCACTAGAATTCTTTTTATAATTCTTTTTTAATTTATAATTCAATATTACCTAGTAGAATGGAATCTTGGGTTACAATGCCAACACCTCATTGGTGTGAAGTTAATTTTCCAAAAAAAAATGGCTAGATTGTTAGAATTACCCGCAGAAAGATTTATTTAATATTTCTTGTAAGTTTTTAAAAGTTTCCTTGAATGCTAGATTTGGTCTAGAGTAGTTGTGATTTTAAGGGCATCGTCGAAGACATTGACTTCAAGAGGTATACATGTATTATGAATGATCCAACTTCAACAGCTGACTTGAAGGCTGCTATCCTTTTAGTTGGCATATTTTACCATGAATGGTGTTGTATCATTAAATATTCATGGAGACCTAAAGAATTAATTCTTTTTGGGTGCATCCAATTGATGCATGGTGTTCATCGAATTTGACTATTCATTTTGTGTTCAGAGGGGTTTAACATAAATTCTATGGCATTGAGTACCTGTTTCAGGAGTTCATGTTTTCTTTGTGGGTTTTTGTTTTCCACTTGGTGGGATGTAAGGTAAGGTAAATAAATGTAGATGTATATTTTGCACCTGTTCAGAGAAACAATACTTTAAAGTA
>MNCI01038165.1:155400-208283 GCA_015680685.1 Gnetum montanum | reverse complement strand
CCCCACCCCCACGCATGTCAACATCATTTTACATTGTTCATGTGAGGGGAGTTGTTCAAATTTTCTTCCACGAATTTGCTAGCTTGCACACCTATCATTCAAACAATCATAGCTTGCTTGTTAATGCTCCAATTCCCATTTCGATTGAACTTGTCAAAACCTGAAGTATTCAACTTCGTCATGGGTGAAGGGTACGCTCCAAGTTGTGCATAACATTTTTGAAATTCATCATCACCCGAAGGATATCATAAAGGGTAAATGACCATAAAAATGATTAAAAATGTTGCCAAAATCAATTTTATCTCTTCACCCACACCATGAGAATTACATTTCGGAGCCACCTAATCAAATTGGGCCAAATATCAAAACTTTTAGGGGACATTTTCCTAACTCTAAATCATACTAAATAAGAAATGAATTTATTAAAGGTAAGTAGTAAGGTATAAATAAAATTTTCTGAGCAACCTTACTAATGGTTAGCCTCGTGTGATTGCAGATGGCCCCTAAACGTGAAAAACAAAGAGGACCCTCTCAAGGTGTGTCCAAATAACCAAGAAGAGGTAGAGGCTAAGTGTCTCCTAAGGAACATACAGAACAAGAGGCACAATCATTTAGAATCCATTAAGAGCCTCATGTTACTTTGCAATCAGGATAGGCTGAAGGAGGAGCTGTTGAAGTACCTAAATAGGGACAACATCTCATGTTGTTCCTAAAATGTGTTCAGGTGATTCGTGAAAGGTCTGCGTTAGCAACCATGATTGTGGAACTCAACTTTGGACCTTTCATTGACTTCACTCCTAAGGTAGTTAGGGACCAACTCAAAGGATCCCCATTATGGCCTATCCTCTCTAAAAGTGGTGCCTAGTACCTAGGAGAGATGTGCCAATTTTGGCACAATAAAGAAGAAGGTACCATAGTTGATATTGGTGGTGTTTCTCTAGATTTCTCTACCAAAGCCATTTCAAAAGTGTTAAATCTTCCGAATATAGGGCCAAAGTTTGCTCACCTACCCACTTGCTTTAATGCTAAAAATAAAATATCCATGTATGCAGCTAGAGGAAGTGTGATATTGATGGGCAATGTTAATGCCAACCTACCTCATCTATATCTAATAGAGATTTTAAGGTAGTTTGAGGAACACAAGATAGGGAAGTTCACATTTCCCTTCCCCTATCTCATCAAGAAGCTATGCCGATGTGTTGGAATTCTAGGGTATACCAATGATGTCCCCAGAAGGGCCCAAAATGCTTCATTTGCTAAATTGCTAAAGCCACCAACCCCAAGGAAAAGTGCTGGTGAGAAACTAGAGCTAGAACAAGAATAGATGGTGGGGCCTACTACAAATAAAATTGTAGGATCTAGACAACCCCCAAGCATAAGGCCTAGTTGACAATAGGAAGTAGGGCCCAACATAGGCTAGCAAGACCAACTGCCACCACCACCACAAGACTATCGATTATTGATGAGCCATTTGAGGGTCATTGCTAAGACAGTCACTTGGGGAAGTTGTGATGAGACCAACCTCTTCCAGGTCATAGATGATATTGTACAACCCATGGTCTCCATCGATCACACATGAGGCGAAGTGTCGATTCAAATAGGAGGAGGGAAGTCACACTGGTCAAAACAAATCTTAGGAAATGTTGCATCCTTTCAAGTGCAATTTGAAACTAGTGAAGGGGCCACAATAGTGGTCATGTAGAACTAAGATGTAGTAGGAGATGTAGAAGTGATCATGGATCACATAAAAAATCATTCAATGTACCTGTTGTGCCACTTGCAGATCTTATGGGAGCACGCGATGCTCAAACTTTGGCTGGTCCCTCGATGACTTCTATGGAACATGAGGATGTTCTTGATTGGTTGCTACAAATAGGACAAGTGATGACATCCCTATTTTACATCCCTTAAGATGTCACACCAACATAGTCAGACCTCATCTCCACCAAAGGAAATTTATTTATGGTAATGATCAGGGTTGAGCAGGTAGAGGCAGAGTTGGAATGACTCCAAGAGAGGCTTGTCACCCTACAAGTTGCATAATAGGACCCATCTCAATTCATCCTCACAAACTAGTTAGAGTCCTTCAAGATAGAGCAACTTAATAAATTGTTGGCAGATAATAAAAGAGTGGTGAAGGAGAAAGAGAAGGCTGATTAGGATGCTTCCAAGGCACAAGCTCAAACTTATGCACATGTCAAAGCACTCAAGGCCTTGCAAGAGGAGAATAAATAGCTTACTGCAAACAATATCTGGTTGACCATCGTGGAAAAATAAAAGAATGTTCTTGAAGAAAATTTTTATAAATTACGAGAATAATTCGTTAGGGTCAACTAGGACATGCATCGCTTGTCTAGAGAAAATTAAACCCTTTCAATGGAGGAGGTGCATGCAATCGATCAAAAGATAGTCATTGAAATAAGCACATGGAAAAATGAGGCCAAGCCACATGAGAAACTAAAGGAACACTTTAGGGACTAGGTGGAGATGTACAAGAAGATAATTGAAAAGGAAATCCATATGGCCAAAGCCCACATCAACACTCTCAGTGCTCAAAACATTGATTGGTGGGCCATATTGGATACCTATGCATTTGCCTACCAAGTAGAGCTCGAAGACTAAGACTTGTAGATACAAGATCTTATAGAGTACATGGAATTGGAAAACTAGTGTATGCCAACTTAGCCATCTTAATAGTAGGACACCCAAGAACAGAGCTAGAGAAGTAGGTAGCTAACACATATGCAAAATATGAAATAGAATTTTCTAAGCACAAAAAGGTGCTATAGAAACTAGAAGTGAAAAATTCTAAGTTAGAGGTGGTCAAGGCTAGCTACTAGGGATAAAAAGATGTCATAGTAAACTTGGCTTGATGTCTCAAAAACTATCAAGAATACAAGGACAAAGCCAGAGCCTATGAGAAGGAACGACTACTATTTGCGGCCTGGTATGTCAAGGAAAATCAAATATTCCTACAATTTCCATGTTCATGGGAGGTGCCAACTTCATCAAAAATTAGAGCATTAGCATGGATGACATAGGAACCCTAGACTAAAGAGGAAAATCTCTAAGCACTCCTTGAAAGCCATCAAATTCCAAAACCTAGAGCACAAGATAAGGGGAAGCAACCCATGGAGATACCACTACCATTCATCATTATGTAAATGGAAAATTTTTAGCAAAAAGAAAGCACACATTGCCAAGGAAAAACAAGAGATTCAATCAAATTCTCATACATACTCAAATAAAGAAATCACACTTACGCAAGGATGATGATCAAGGCACATGGTTAAGTATCTATCTCTCTACTCTTTTCTTGAAACATACCTCTCACTCCCTAACTCTCTTTCTCTCCATAGACTCTATTAACATAATTACAGGGTTAAAAGGTCTATTTATACCTTCATCACTATATCTTCATCTCCCCCCTATTAATTTCAAAATTTAAATCTTTAAAAATTCATAAGTGATGAGTGACAAGGTACCCCTACACTCAACCATATGAATATGAGTGTCTCACATGCAATCCGGTCAAAATCCAAGGACTAAGTGCTTATGTGCCTTATGGAATCCTTGAGGTTAATCAATCATTGTCTTCCCAGACTTACTTGTATTGTCACAATTGTATGGTTAAGTAAGTCTAAGGTATATAATTTTTATGTCTTTTATCCTTTTATTGCCTATGCTAAGAGAGGAAGGGGTGAAGAGACTAAGTAACTAACTTTTACTAACTAAGCTTTAATTGTCCTAGTAGCAGTATTCATTCCCACTTGCCGTACACACCCTAAACCAGTGCAATGCTATTGGGATTACCAAACGCTATTCGTTACTGGGTTACAAAGCGTAGCACACGTGCTCGAAGCAGTCATACTGAATGCAGTTAACTAGGAGAGTTGAGGGTTGAGAGAGATTAATTATCTAAGAAAGTATTTAAGAATTTAACATTAACTAAATCATAATTATCTTAGTCCATGCACTACAAGGTTTATCAGAAAGTTCATCTTTATTTCTGTACACAAATGTGTGCTCAGGTACAATTTTCTTGAATAAAGATCCATTCACTTTGAGACTCCTACTGCAAGCACATGGAAATTATTCTATCTCTGGAATGGTAAAACTACTAGATTTTAGTTAAGGGTCTAGATCTAGATGATCTTACAAGGGAAAGCCGCCTCTTATTTATAGAACTAGCGATGGGCTGCAATATCATGTACGCAATATTGCAGGGGCCAACACGATATTGCATATGCAATATCACGACCCATGTGATATGACGGCTCATCATACCCCCATGACTAAATGAAAACTCATCCTCGAGTTCCTTACAAAATATTAGGAAGGTATGGGGTTATTCACTTGAATGACACTAATGGTAGATGGGGTGACATGTGAATGGATCATCATTACAATACATGGAAAAATTTAGTGTTCATGACAACAAGAGTGAAAACTATACACATTTGACATCCATCCTTATTTGGCAGCTAAGAGAGAAGAGAAAGAGAAAAGAAGAAGTCTGTTGTTGCCAATGCTAAGATTGTGTCTTTCGTTTTCTATCTGTAACCACACCACTGAACTTGTTCCTTGCATAACTACTTCAATGTCAGTCCATTCCAAGTATTTCTTCCAAATGCAATTTTTTGTTGTATGATTGCCATCTGCACACACAACACAGTCTAATATTAGAAAGGGTAAATGAATCATAATGCATTTAATACCTTGCCTCAGTGTAAGGTTCATTGGCTATGTTGTGATACGGCTAATCCAAATTTGGAGATATAATATTGGTGGCTCCCTGAGGTGTAGGGGTTAAGAGAAAAATCAAAAAAATTGGACTCAGTCCCCCATGACTGAGAGCGAACCTTCGTTAGCGATAGAATGGAAAAAGATAAGGAATAAGAAAGATGGAGAAAAAGAAATAATAGCCACGCCACTAAAATGGATGTCAAAGATGGAGATGAACAAAATAGATGGTGATTGTGGAAATGTTTAAAGAAAAGAAATTAATAGATGCATCAAATAGGAATGCCAATGGGTCCTCCCCAAAGTAGGCTCATGCCCTTAGTACCCTAACAATTCCACATTCAAAGAGTCTATAGGCTCTAGGAATGTCATTTGAAGACAAGAGTTAAAGTCTTAACCACAAGAGTTTACCAAAAAGAAAATAATGCATCAACCAAAATATAGACTACTAATACAATTGTAAATGAGGTGATAAATGGGGAAAGAAGGATGGAAAAAAGATAATGGAATGGAATCTCAAGAACAAAGTCATGTACAACCCCTTATGTATTAATGGTTAATGTGGCTCAGTAGATCTCATTCAAAATCCATTCTCAAACAAACCACATCTAGTGACTTCGCATTAATACATTTGGCCAATCCATCCACCCAAAGTAACAAGAATTCTTTCATCACAAAGCCACCACCATTTTGACGAAATGAAAGAGGAGAAAGTAGGAAGCGAGAAGGGCCTTAGTTAGAGGGAACATGTTTATTTTAGTTCCATAACCTATGCTTGTAGCCCAAATGATTATTTTGTCTAAGGGGTGTGTTTTGAATTCTCACTATTTTTATTTTTATTTTTTTGCATGAGAACCACACTATGCAAAGACTTATTATTTTTATTTTCTCAACTTCCCGATAATGGGGCAATGTCAAAATGGTAAGATAACTCAAGAAGAAAACATCCAAGCACCCAAGAGAATGGCTAGCACAAGTGCATCAAATCCCCTTGAAGTCACACCCTTTTTGATCCTTGAGTCCTTCCTTAGTTTAAGAAATGCCTAGTCACCAATTCATTGATAGTGCTTATTATTGAGAAAGGGACTGTATAATTCCAAGCCAAGAGAGACCATAGAATTTTATGGATGTGTGGATGATGTGGACTCATTACCTGTTATATCAATAGAACCATACCTTAGTATCAACATGATAACTTAAGGGTAAAAACCAAACATTGGCAATCAATGGAATACAGTTCATACCACCATCAGAGCACTTATTAAGTGATGAATCAAACAAATTAATCAAACACACAAAGAAATGAAAAAGTATAAATGATGTTGTAAAACAAAAATAAGAAAAGTTAAAGAAATTTGTAAAACAAAAATGTGTAAAAAAAATATGTAAAAAAAAAATTTAAATAGAACTGAGGGCCTCAAATGATTAGCATAGGTGGCCATCTCCCCCATGATTGACTTGGAATGGAGAGATCTAAAATAATGAGTGAGGTCATCCTCTTTCAAATGTGCTATGTGCATAGACCATTCTAGGTTCATCATAAGGGTTGGTTGGTTGCACACAGACTAGTATTCTCCTATCGGAGTACTCATTTGGATTTTCTAAGAGTTTCCAACTTCCCTCAATTGGTGGTTTCAGATTAAGGGTTGGAAGTTGGTGACACTCTTGCTCTAGTGCATCTATGCTTTCTTCGTGGGTGCAAGTTGGTCCCCCAGTTAGTTCCACGCATATTGGTGGGTTGCTCTCTTGATTAGCTATCAACCATTGGGTGTTCTCTTATTGTGTGGTTGGTACATATAGGCACTTTTGTATGTTAACTTCCTAGGCACACCAGTTGCATGTAAGAGATGTTGAACGCTCCTGTATGTTATCACCCTTTATATCACTGTATATGATGCATGGAACCTTCTTCTTCTTGATCTTTCCATAAGTATTTTCCTTCAATATTTCTTGAAACACCCTAAATTTTTAGGGCATCCTTGCTTCACTAGGTCTTTGCAATTTAGGTGGTGCCATGTCACTTTGGCAAGAAGTGGATGTTTCAAGTTTAGGCTATATAGTTTCACAAATTTTCTAGCTGGGTAATTTGTCCAACTGACAACCTACTTAGAAAAAATGTGGAGAGCTGTCGGCAGTGCTCAAAATGCCCAAAAAAGTTTGGCAAGTTTTCTAGTCAAGGAGTTTGCTATGCTATGCTACGCTATATAGCATAGCAAGCTTCAGGAGATAGTTTTTCAAATAGTCAACTGTAAATTGTTGCAAGACAAGATGCTATGCTATGCCATGCTATGCAGTGTAGTACAATGTAGTGAGAAAAAGATAGGAAGGCTCAGCTTACTTGGTGATTTCCAATTGCACTAAGTTTGCACCTCTGGCCTTTGAAAATAGTTTCTTTGCTTGACTCCAAGTTCTTCAGCAATGGCTCCTTCACCAAAAAGTAGCAAACTTAGCAAAAAGTAGGCCATGTCAGTTGCTACACTATGTAGTGTAGCATAGCATAGCAACTCTGTGTGAATAATGAAAGGCATCTCAAAGGATAGGATCAGCAAGTTTGCAGGATTCGTAGTGAAAATGGCAAAGTTTTCAGATCATCAATGTTTTTGCAACTAAGGCTAGCTGCTACACTATGCTATGCTACGTAGCGTAGCATAGCATAGCAAATATGCAATAAACAGTCAGCATGCTTCAAAAATTTCCATCACATGTAGTAGGATGCAACGCAAATTTTTTCTTCAAACTGATGGCTATGCTATGCTATGTTGCATAGTGTAGCACAGCATAGAAAGTTGCTATGCTACGCCCACATGCTATGATACAAAGCATGGCATGGCATAGTAGATAGTTACGCCACATCAATGCACTTCATCTAATTGCACCATTGGCATACATCTCTAAGCTCTGAAAATGCAATTATAGCGTGGAAGGCTCGTAATTACAACATGGTAGGCTTGTGCAATGGACATGCATGTCCAATAGTCATGCACATCCATGTAGCTTAGATAGGTCAACACGGGCCTAGGACATGTGGCATCCAAACCACATCTTTCCCATGCCCTTGGTCCTATAAATACCCCAATGAGAAATGCTTAAAGAGTCGGCTAGCTAGTGAATTGGTTAGCAAGCAAGCAAAAAGTTAGCATTGTATTCCTGAATATTGTAAACATCTTGTTTGACATTGTAAATAGTTAATACTCTTTTTTGGCATTTTGTTCTGCTCTTTCCTGCTATCCTCATAGCATTTTGCATTGTTGGCTCCTGAGTCCACATTCAAGCATATAGCTATCTTACTCTAAACGTCTTGGTTACTCTTGGGACCCCTACACCCCTCAGTGTCATGCAATCAATTATATCCACCTTGAGAGAGTGAAGTCACATTCTTGAAGTGGTACATTTTTCTAACTGCATTCTACTTCACATTCTTGCTTATCATTGCATTTTACATCGTTTTCTATCCCTTTTACTTTTAAAGATTATTCTATGTTGTAAGTCCTGTTTTCAAATTATATATTTGCAAAAGGTTATATTAACATTTATTAAGTTCCTATCTGATCGACCAAACTATTTAGGATGCCCCATTTCCATTTTATCCAGCATGGCCCTTGCATGGATCTAGGGTTAAGATTGTCACGATCGACAACCTCTTGATGTTTTCTAGCCACCGACATTTTTAGTTGCAATGGTTTTCTAGTGCTAGAAGGAGGGCCTTTTGGTGCCCTTTCTGTGTTTCATGGTAGTCTATAACTTCCTCTATTCAAATGTGTAGGAAAATTTTCCCTTGGATGTGCACAAACTCAAAGACAAACGTAGCTTCAAGTTTGCTTACTACGACAACAAGGAATTTTTTCCCACTCTCGGTGCTTCTATCCCTTTGACATAGATGAATCAATGGCTTCTAGACCAGCTGATCTAGTTGGCCAGACTTAGGGAGAAATAGGACACGACATCTAACCATGAGGATGCCTTCCAAGACAGATAGGAGAAACTCGATTCCCAATCTAATGGGGGAGGTCAAACCAACCCTGTTACCATCCCTCCTACCCAGTTTTTCTAGACCAACCCATTGTCTATCGTCACTCCCTTCGTGATCATGCCTATGCTTCTACAACCTACAATTACACCTACAATGGGTAGCCAGGTCATCTTCCTAGCGTATCAATGCCCTTATTCCTCTGTTTCATTTGTAGCCACTATTCCTCCACAAACTGTCCATCAGTCCATCCCTGTAGCGCATCACACTTTGATCACAACTACCCTGCCACATGTTCACACCATGCCTACCTCATAGTCGGACACAAATTTCACTTCCATTCTCGCATTTACACTTGTCCCATCATCAGTAGTGGGCCCAAGCCCATCCACGTGGTGGACCCCATTCACTGCTACCCCTGGTATGCTACCATCGTAGATGTCTCATCATGTTTCCCACCAGGCCTACCAAACCTGGTAGACAATACAACCTGGCATGGGAATATGGTCTTTTCCACCTCAAACACAACCTACTCATTCCGCAGTGCAACCTGTGGTTTCTGCCTCAACAACATCACCTACCAGGTGGTGGACAGCATAAGGGTCACCCTTCATAGGGGCCACCCTAATTGTACCGTCAATGGGTCACGCTACTACCCCCTCCACCCCACAGATGGTGTACTATCCAAAATCGTCGATGTGAGTCTAGAATGAAATAGAGACTGAGAGATCTATGGAAAAACACAGTAGGACCCTACCTTCGTGCGATGGCAAACTAGAAATAAATGAAGGTAGAGTGCCTAGAATGGTCCGCACGCAGAACAAACAAGGACTTCCCCTAACGTACGCAAATTACGATGCATTGGGTTATATGTAAACAACAATATAAACTAAACGTATACGTATGTAAATAGGAGTAAAACATTTAGATAAAGTGAAAACAATGTAGAATATGCATAGAATGAAAACTGCAAATAATTGTGGACAAAAATAAATTTTTTGTATTGAAAAGAAAAGTACAAAAAAGTGCACTAGTCAAAACGTAGTTACAAATTGGTCATAAGGTAGACTTTTAGGCCTGATGTGAAGGGTATACGGATGGTGGGGGATCATAGGTTTCTAGATCTAGTGAACAACGTGCCCCAGATTACAGATTCCTAGCGTATCCAAGTTTATGTAATGCCCTGCATATGAGATTTGGGTTGCCAATGTTATGAATCTTGATGCCCCAAAAAATTTTTGAACACCAATTTAGTGGAAAAATGGGGTATTTATAGGATTTATGAGTGTGGGATCCAAATTTGGAGGAAGATCTATGGCTGCAGGGTGTGAAACATGTGGATCAGGTGACAGGTGTGTGCATTGACTGGATGCACGATATGATACAGTGTACAACATACAACATGACCAAGTCTTATGTTGGCATGTGCAATCCACAACGTAAGAGCTTGGCATGCTCAAAGAATTAACAAAAGGAAATTTACAAAATAATGCTCTGTTACAACAAAGAATTTTATTTCTAGCCTTCTGAAACTGTGGTCTGGCATGTCCTGGCGTCTTAGTGTCAGTGTCCAGCATCTAGTGTGTGATCATCTAGTGTATGAAATAAAAATGATGAATTTGGAGCCCACTTTCAATCTCTAAAGTCTATTCCAAGAGTGGATCTAGATGTCTGAGGTCTAGAGGATGCTGCTTATCAAATTTGAGCCCATTCAGAGGCTATTTTGGCTCTGTTTTGGTTGGTCACGATGTATTCACGCTGTGTAGCATGACCAAAGTGTGATCCCAGTGTGACTAAATGTTCATGCTCTTTTTTGAGTTGATTTTTGGATGCTGATCCCTATTTTTTGATGCCTAACTACTACCTACTCTCCAGGGTGGTCTAGGTTGTGATTTTGATTCGGTTTTATTTCTGTTTCAAGCTTGTTTAGTTTGGTCATGCTGTGGTTAAGCTATGCAACATGACCAAATTGTGACCCTAGTGTGACCAAGTTTAAATGGCACGTTTGAAGCCCAAATCATAAATGTTTGAAGCCTGTGGACATGTATGAGTGCTACCGGTCCTGGGGGGTTGCTCGAATGTCAAAGATTCTCCCTGAAACTACTTGTTTTACCCTATTTTTGTTTGGTCATGCTATGTAGCGTGACCTTAGTGTGACTAACTAAAAATACATCATTTGAAGCCTAAATTTGGATTTTCAGAAGCCCATGAGCAAGTAGACTTGTTGCCTGTCCCTTGGGGATGTAGTCCATGATGAAAACTTGCCCGAAACCACTTGATTTCAGCTATTTTGGGTTTTTCACACTATGCAATGTGACCAAAGTGTGACACGAGCATGAACCACTGAAAATGTCATGTTTGAGGCCCAAACCTTGAATTTTTAAAACTTGTAGACATGTACAGCTGTTACGTAGCTCTCAGGGGTTGAAACCATGTCAAAATTCTACCTAGAGATGCTTGAATTAAGCTATTCTGGCTTGGTCACACTGTGGTCACGCTGTGCATTGTGACCTCAGCGTGACTAACTAAGAATGACCCAAAACATGTGATTTTGGGGTTGAATCTCGAAGTTCTGAAGACTGGGAGCTATAGGGGGCACTGGTTAAGCTCATGGAAGGTCCGTGTGCTCAAATTTGGGCTATTTGTACTTGATTTTGGGGCTCTAGAAGTTGGTCATACTATACACACATAGCTCATACGCTGGGCAGCATGACCAAAGTGTGTGTGACCAAACTTGCATCTTTTGGTGCTAAAACTATTGATTCTTGAGGTCGATACTTGCTGTAATCATTTGTGGGCCATTGGAGGACCTTGCTTGATCCATTGTGTGTCATTTCATGCTATTTTGGAGGCTCTAAAGTTTGGTCACACTGTACTCATGTTGGATGATAGGATGACTTAGCTTGAGTCCTGTCTAAAAGTGTTAGGCCAAAATCTTGTGGTGTTTCATTGGTCCCTCTTTATTGATGCTTGGAGGAATTCACCCAAGAGGTGTCGACAAAGAAGCAAAAAACACCACAAGAAACTTAGCATCTAGCACTATTCGTCAGGCACCTGGCCAGGTCTCATCACACCATGTTCAGAAGTACATTGGATTGGGGAATAAAATTTTGAGATGCACGGGAAGCAGGTTGTAACTGTGTTGTTGAGGTTTGATCAAGGGATTTTTTTTTAATGGTGGGAGAGGAATGTTCTTGTGAACAAGTTATGTTGGTCCTTTTCGATAGCCAGTATCTAGCAAACTTGGGACCAAGGCATGGGGGAGTGCATCCTTTGGAAGAATGAGACTCTTGCATCATGTTTAAGGAAACCTGTTGTCAACAACCAAGGCCATGCAATAAGGTGATGCATCATGAGAGACAAGTATTTTTTTTTCAGGACAACTACCTTCCCACCTAGGGCTTGTATGGGAAGAGCCAATGGCCTCATGATGTATTTTTCCTTTTGATTTTTCTCTATTTTTTTTCTTTTTTTTTGTTTTTGTTTTCTTTTTGATCTTTTTTGAAAGAGCTTTCTTTTGGTGCTATGCTCGTGCTCATGTGCTTACCTTTGTATCATGTACCCTATATTGTATTTTGTGTTGCAACTACTTAGAGAATCATAGTTTGCAATAGTATGGTTCAAGTTTTGGGATGAGTAGGATGTATCCAAGAGATGTAACTGAGTAGGATAGGGAGAACACATTGGAGAATAAGGGATGCATTGGGAACTAGGAATGTACTCCTGAGCGAATTGATTAACCTGGTTACATGCATTGAGAACAATGTAGTACCTTGTCACTATAATGAAGTGTATCCATGTACAAACACCTCAGAGCGTCATCCTACAAACACAACTCCAAGAGGATAAGAAGACCACAAGTGAGTTAGTCTAAAATACTTTAAACATGAATACAACTGATGGGATGGAGGCACCGTGTTAAACTTTAGGTAAACAAAATGAGCAGCATCAGATTCATTAGAATCCATGTGGTGAATCATGCAGTAGGTTTTAGAGGAAGACACGTCATTGATTGCAGCAACAGGTCAATGGGCCAGTGATGATGTTGCCATTTTATAGAATTAGCGAACTGTCATGGATTAGTTTTACATGATAACCTTTTGGATATTGCTAGTTTTACATCGTAGTAGATGGTGTAGCACTAGTTTAGAGTCATGGTGGACTACGAAGAGGAGAGCTAGTTTATAGTCTTAGCGAATTCTAGCAGGAAAGAATGTGGCAATTTTAATGTCATGCTAGATGAAGATCTATGATGTTAGTTTATCATCATGATGCTAGGACGAATCTGTGGTATTAGTTTACTGTCATGATTCCAGGACATTCTATAGTGCTAGTTTTTAAGTCAAAGCTCCAGGAATGTTCTATGGTATCAGTTTTAGATCATGATGCTACGACTGGAACGTACCTTAAGCTCATCAGACGTACAATGGTTTTAGGTACATATGGTTTTTAGGGTTGGTGAACTCATTTCCATCCATTTTAGTAAGTTTGAATGCCCCATTTTTGTATGCCTTTGTGACTAGGTAAGGCCCTTCCCAGTTGGCTGAGAATTTTTCTAGGTGGTCATGGACCATCTTGAGAACAAGGTCACCTTCTTTGATTGCACACTTATGTACATCATGTCAATTTCACCATCGCTGCTACTTTTAGTACCACTCAATTTGAGCCAGTGTGTGTGTACATTCCTCCTCCATCGATTCAAGGTCAACAATGCATAATTCATCATTTTGACCTTCATCGAGGAGTCCAGAGAGTGTGATCTAGAATGAGGATTCCTACAATTCCAAAGGTAAAATATCTTCTGATCCATAAAGAAGACTATAGGGTGTTTTACTTGTGGATGTTCGATGTGTCATTTGATATGCCCATAGAGTGTAAAGTAGCTATTCATGCCAGCTTCTTTTGCTTTGATGAAGCATTTTCTTGAGCACCATGATGATAGTTTTATTCATGGACTTTGCTTGACAATTGCTTTGTGGGTAGTATGATGATGAGAATGAATGTTTTATTCTTAGGCTCTAACAGAATTTTTTGGTCTCGGCACTGCTGAACTATGGCCTGTTATCATTGATTATGGTCATCGGGACACCAAAATGGGTTAAAATATTTTTGAGTATGAAATTGCACACTTGTTTGGATGTGGTCTTCCTAGGAGAGATATCTTCTACCCATTTTGTGAAGTATTCAGTTGCGGTGATGATGAAGCTATGTCCTACAAAAGATGGGGGAGTTATCGGTCGAATGATATCTAATCCCCATTTCTGGAAAGGCCATGTGATTTGTGGTGTATGCAACTCATTCAGTGGTACATGTATTAAATTACCATGTTTTTGATAGATGTTGCACATTTTGACCTCGGAGAAACAATCGTACTCCATGTGTGGCCAATAATAGCCTAAACGTCTAATTTTTGTTGCCATTGCCTTAGGTGCTATGTGCCCTCCACAAAGTCCTTCATGAACTTGCTCCATGATCGTGTGACCATCGATGCTACTAACACACACTAAAAAAATGCCTTCATAAGATCTATGACATACCATGTCTCCTATTAGTGCATATTGTCAAGAACATTTTCACAGTACGTACTTTTGAGCGTTTGTCAGATGTTGTGGTGGTTCACCACGGAGGAGGTACTCTTTTATGTCATCATACCATTCTACTGCATGTGTGGTGCTAACAAATGCCATAGGTGTTTCATCAAGATTGTCAGTTATAGGTTTGGTACAATTCGTTACGGAACTAGGCAATGCATGAAACATGTTAGGTGTCATGTTTAAGGCTAGTGTTGCAAGTGCATCTGTGATGGCATTTTCGTTCCTGGGAACATGTTGAATTTCTATTTTTGTTAACTGTTTCAGCAAGTTTTTAGTTAAGTCACAGTACGATTGTAAATGTGAAGCCTTGCATGTGAATACATCTGTGACTTGATTGATTACCAGTTGTGAATCTCCCTGAACTATGAGTCGTGTGATCCTTGAAGCTAGTGCTACCAAAAGTCCTTTAAGAAGACCTTCATACTCTGCCACGTTGTTGGTACAAGGGAAGTTTAATCGATAGGCACAGGGTCAAATCTCTCTAGAGGGATAAGTTATAATGGCTGCAGCACTTCTTCCTTGGAAGTTTGATGCTCCATCAAAGTATAAGATTGCATCGTAGTTGTCGGGCATGGTGTCTATGGTGTTCACATTCTCATCAGGGAACTTGGGATTGATTGTTGCTTGGTCTTGCATCGGTGAGGTGGTTATTTGATTGACTATTTCTTGACCCTTTGTGGAAGATTAAGCTATGTAGCATAGGTCAAGCTCAGCAATCATCGCCTTCCATCTAGCTATTCTGCTTGATTCATAGATGTTATTGGTGATAGTCCTGAGTACATTTTCTTTACAAATAATGTTGACTTGGTGATGGAAGAGATAATGTCACCACTTCTTCAAGGAAAATATAAGGGCTAGACATGACCTCTCCATGTTGTTGTATCTATTTTCATGGGCCACTAAGGCATGGCTTAGGTAGTATATAGGGATTTTGGTTTCATTTTCTCGTTTCTGACAAAGCATGGATGCGGTAGATGAATCTGATGTCGCAAGGTAAATGTAGAAGGGCTTGTTGTTCTGTGTAGGATAAACCATCGGTAGTTGAGCTAATACCATTTTGATGTTTTCAAAAGCTTCTTGGCACTGTTGGGTCCATTGAAAATGGACATTTTTGCACAACAAATGTTGCATGGGTCTCAACTTGTCCATTAGTTTTTTAATGAAGTGCCTAATAAATTATAATCTACCTTGTAGACTGCATAGTTCGGTAAGGTTGCTAGGTGGTTTCAAATTTTTGATTACTTTAATCTTATTGGGATCTACTTGTATTCCTATTTCAGATACTATGAATCCGAGCATTTTTCCTGTTTTAACTCCAAAGACACATTTCTTTGGGTTAACTCTGAGCTTATACTTGAGACAACATTTAAGTACCAAGTCTAGATTGTTGACATGTTATTCAGTCATTTTTGACTTGACTACGATGTTGTCTACATAATCATTTAGCGAATTAAGCATATAATCACTAAAGATGTAAGTCATTGCTCGCTAATATGTAGCATTGACATTTTTTAGACTGAATGACATCATTGTATAATAGAATGTGCCCCATGGTGTCATGAAGGTTTTCCTGAGTTGATGTTCTGGGTTGATTCTAATCTGGTTGTACCTCAAGAATCCATCCATAAAGGACAACAATGCATGCCTAGTAGTTGAATCAACATGTTGATCGATACCAGGTAGGGGGGAGTCATCTTTTATGGTTGCTATGTTAAGGTCATGGAAGTCAATGCATAGGCGAATGCTCCCATTCTTCTTTGGGACTACAACCATGTTGGATACCCAATCGGCGTAGTCAATAGCTCGAGTAAAACCAGCCTGGTAAAGTTTCGTGATTTCATTACAAACTGCCAGCACTACCTTAGGTCTAACCTTTCGTGCTTTTTGTTTCACTAGTCTAAGTTTTGGGTCAAGGATGATGTTATGCTGGACTATTCGAGGGTCTAGTATTAGCATATTAGTATAAGACCAAGTGAATGCTTTCATGTTGTCTTTCAGCACTTGAACTATGTCACTGGCAAGTTTTGGACCTAATAGAGTACTCAGTTTTAATATTTTGACTTCGCCATCAGACATAGTAATGGGGACTTTGGCGAGGGGATCTTCAATGATGTTATCAACCTCTAAGTCCAAAGTTTTCGTCATTCCCTTAAAGCAATCAAGTGTCACTTGTGTTGATTCCATGACATTGTCATACATTGATGAGTCTAGATCAATGGACTCCAGATTAATCTCTCTTTAAATGGCTCCATGTGGTCCATTGATGGACAACATTGTCAGGAGGTTCTTGTTATCCATGTGGTCACTCTTGCCAATTTGAATGGGAAGCAATGTAAGTGAAGGTTTAGTTTCCATTCATATGTAATTAATTTTAAATCTGAATATAACTAAGGCATGTAATGAGTAGTTTATTATCATACACAGATGTTTGAGAGTTTAAGGCCATACCAGGTTGTCTGCCAGTCATGTTCCAGGTTTATACAAGTATTATGATGTTTTTGTGATTTTTGGATTTTTTTTGTGTTTAAATTTAAAACATATATATATATATATTGTTTTTTTTTGTTTTACATTTTTTTAATTTTTTTAAAATTTTTTATATTTGATGTTTGGGAATTGAACAAAATAATGATAGAAAAGGAAAAAAAGAAAAAAAAATGCACCATGTAGCAATAAATAGAATAAAATAACAAAATGAAAAAAAGGGGTGGTTTAAAAAGGGTTTAAAATGGGTCAAGATGGAGGTCATTTTTAGGATTTTTAACATTTGGAAGGTAGTGAACAGCGTGATTACGAAGGAGTGGACAACGTGACTACCAAGCAGTGTCTAGCGTAGCATCTAAGGAGGGAAGCGTCAGCACTACACGGCAGCATCCAAGGAGGGAAGCATCACCACTGTAGGGCAGTGTCAAAAGGTAGGGTAGCATCAGCATTGTAGGGTAGCATCACAAGGCAGGGTAGCATCCAAGGAGGGTAGCTTCAGCACTGCAGGGGCAACATTAGCACTACAGGGCAGCGTGACTACTGTGGAGGGTTCAGATCTACAACATCAGCATCTAGATCTGTAGAGCTCAAGACCAGATCTACCAGATTTGCAATGTTCAACGTTGGATCTAACAAATCTGCAGCATTCAGGGTTAGATCTACAGTAGAGTTTGAGGCAAGAAGAAGGGTAGAGATAGAAAAGGCAAGGGAAAGAAGGAGGTGATGCTAGCGTTCGTGGAGGAGAGCAAGGAGTGCTCCAATGCGTTCCTGAGCTGAGGATCTTCTCATGGGTAGGATCCTTGCATCAGTATGCTCTTTTTTTCATGTTTTCATTTTGTTTCCTTTACTTTTTTTGTTGTTGTTTCTAGGTGTATAGCATAAATGTCCCTTTGCAGCATGCACATGTGCAATGTGTCCTAGGGTGGCATCCTCATCGTGTGCAAGAAATAGGGTGAATGCTCAGTGTAAACCAATTTTTGTGTGTGTCCTTTTTCTAGCTAGCATGCTCAATGTTCAGTGTAAAAACAATTTAGGGCATGGGGGTTAGCAATGTGCCTAAGGGTCCAGCATGTCAAACTAGTAGCATGTGAAAATTGGCAGTGTGCCCATGTGGCCAGTGTAACCAACTGGGCAGAGTGACTAAATTGTTAGCATGACTAAGTGCTCGAAATGCCTATGTTAAACATGTTTAAAGTACCCAAGTTTCTAACTATCCCGCATGACCAACTATCCAGTGTGACTAACTATCTAGCATGACCAACTATCCAGTGTGCCCAACTGTACAACGTGACCATGGGCACGCTAAGTGTGAACATAAGTTAGTCACAATATTAATGTTAACTACTTGATTGAAAATATTTTACACATTTATATGATCTAATGTACTTAAATATTTTTATGACGAGTGTTACTGGTATTTTTTTTTGCTTACTTAGATTTCTGGCTATGTGCAGGGGACTTAAACATTTTTTGTTGGTGGTGGAACTCATGGGTGTGTTATCATGGCTTGGTTTTTTAGAACCTGATGCACCTTAGCATGATATGGAGATTAGGTCTCAAGGATTATGGTTTCGTGTAGGTGCTAGTGAATTTTTATCTTTTATACTGCAAGGTTTTAGCATGGTGATTTGGTCTCATTTAAGTGAATAGTTAGCTTGTAGTATGGTTGAGACTATACTACCTAGCTCATCCCATGACATATTGGAATTCATTGTTGATGCGGACAAGGGGCTATTTAAAATTGGTGATGGTCCTACTAAAGGTCCTTGATCTACCCATCCTCTGACTCATGTTTGGGAGTTACCATCTTGTAGCCACTACAACAACAGTAACACCCTTTTCCTAGCTTTCCATGTACATACCTTGTTCCAAAATCCACAAGGAATAGTGTACAGGGTAGATAGGTAGCTCTTTTTGATTTTTCTTTATTTTGTTTGCTTTGGTGTTATACTGTTGTTTATGTTTAATTTTTTTTCTCTTTGTAGGCCCCAATTTGATGAACATGGAATGCGTAGGAATGATGATGGACTTGACTTGATGTGTACGGCTTTCGAGGCTTTCATGGTGGGTCCCACTCTTCATGGTGTCGTGTTGGCTCAAACCAAGGGTGCTATTGTCCATTATCATAAGAAATTTTCTAGGGCCTTTGAATGTTGTAAGGCTCATGGGTGGCTACATGAAGGTTGAACCCACTTTTCCTCAAGCGGTTAATTTAGTGCCAAGTGTGCCTGATCCATTTGCTAATGGTAAGTGATTATGTTCTATGCTTCATTTTTTCTTTTTGAAACTCCAATGTTTATCATAATGTTGATCTTTTGTTTAATCATTTTTACAGCAGATGTTACTCCTGGTGGGGTTACAATCATGTTTGGACATACTGAGCATACCCTTTTCATGAAGTACAGGGAGACGAAAGATTCCCAATAGTGGTTGCATAGAAAGGAACCTTAACACATCATCACTTACCTTACTAATGCTGGTCTAATGGATCTATTGAGTTCTTTGACTCCTATCATTCCCGTGACTAAAATGATGACCATCATTGATTCTTTCAACGATGATGTTACTTATTTTAGCATGCGGGTCCAGGGGGTTAAGGTTGTATTCCATCTGACTACCGAGTTCTTTTCAGATCTCTTTGGGGTACCAGGAGATGGTGCCAAAGTGGTAGTGGACAAGGCAAATAGGGAAGGCCACATGATTAGGGACCTTGAGAAATGGCTGGGTGTGCCACGGGGTTCCAAGGGCTTCCCTATGCAAGTGGACACTAAAGTAATGGAAGTGAATTTGTTGTACCCATTGTTTTAGAGCACGTGCATTTCCCAAGTCTCTTTCTCAAGTGAGAACTCTTAGCATAGAACTTGCACGTATCATGTGCTTGACCCTAGAGACTGGTATGCGTTATAATTGGGCACAGTTTCTGGTTTTGGGCTTCCATGGGAAGATCATCAGATTACGCTCTAATGTGAATGCGTAGTCCCACTTTACTTTTGCATTTTTTGCGAGTTATCTCCATAGGTTTGCCGAGTTCTTAGTGTTCTATGGAGATAACCATTATGTGTTAAGGGATTGCTCACAGTTGTCTCACCCCTAGATCTATCATTTATTTGATAGCACTAGATCCCAAGATCAACCCAAAGGCATCGACGAATCAGTCTCTATTACCACAGGAGGTGCAGATAGTTGTTCCCACCACTCATGTGATAGCTTGGGGTTGGAACCACCTACACTACACACAACTATTAAGAGAGCCGAGCACTTGATTCAGGAGATTGTCGAGAAGGCCAAGGCTAAGGTGAAAAGGGCTAAGCATTCAGGAGAACCTGATACGAAGGAAAGATTTCCAAGGGCAAAGAAGATTCAATTCATCTCACCAAGGGCAGGTAAGAAATTTTTTTGCTTAAGTGTTTTTGTCTCTTTTTGAATTTATTTACTTACTTAAATCTGCATACCTATTATGTCATGATAAGTTTAGATTTGTTAGCATTAATAGAGGGTACCCTCAAGAGGGAAAGGGAAGAATTAACTCCAATGGATGAACTTGAAGTGGTTATCATTGGGTGTAGTGAAGAGGAGGAAATGAGGGAAGGAGGAGTTAAGGCGATTCCTGCCTTATAGGAAGAGGATGAAACAGGTACCATGGAAGTGACACTTGCTGAGGCTTTGGATTCCCTTAGGAATTCAAGCAAGGAAAAAGGTGTTTTTGAAGGTTCATTTAATGGGTCTCTACACCTTGGTGATCCACCTAAGCTGACCAGCAAAGGGCCACCTAGTACATTTTTCTAGTTTTGCACTTATTAGCTTTGTATCTAGTTTTGATCATCATGATTTTTCCTAACGTCAGACATGGATGCTAAAGTGCCTGAAGTACATGTATCTCAAGTAGATGGTTCAGAGTTAGAGGCCCTAGTTGAGATTCCTTCCCATATAGATTTAACATCCACTGATCCATTGAGGTCGTGGCATGAGATGCCCAATAAGGTAGACTTTGTTACCGGCATTGTCAACGATGTGATAGCTCATTTACGAGAAGCTGACCCTGAATTAGGTATGTGCATGTGATGTATAATGTCGAATGAACTAAGTTAGTTCATTGTGTTTATTTGATTTTTCATTGGTTAAGTTTTGTGCTTCTTGTATTGGTACGTGCCAAGCTTCAATGGGACCCTTCCAAGGCAACCCATATCGATGCTCTGCCTGAACTTCCTGTAGACATTGGGCAAGTTTCTAGAAATATTTATGATGCAGTTGTGGATTGTGTGGTTCAAAATGCTAAGTCCCTCTGGACTTGTAGGAGTTTTATTGAGTATTTTTGGTAGAAAGTTCAATCGGCAGAAAAGAATGTTTCCAAGCTAACAAAAGAGAGGAATGATTACAAAGCCTGTTATGATTTTGCATATGCTAGGTTGGCAGGTGATAGTACTTGGCATACTTTTGAGATCACCTATGATCATTATTGGCATTTCCTAAATAGCAAGGTATAGGTTGCTCAAGATCTAGCTGAACAAAGGCCTCAAATCGATTTGTTGAATTTGAAATGTCAGGATTGAAAATCCTTCACCGCCAAAGTACGTAAATGGGGCCAGGACCAAAAAGATCACAAGTACCAGTACAAGAAGTGGCTGAAAGAAGATTCCATTGAAAATCATCGGTTGGAGATGTTTGTTGAGGGATTGGACTTACATGCTCCCTATGATAGGTTTTTTGAATGTATAGTACTGGAGGGGTCTCCCGAGCGATCCATCACTACTGCCTCCGAGGAAGTTTCGGTAGGCCAATTTCCTCTTTAATGTCCTTCCTGGACATCACTGAACAAGGGTAAGGCTGTAGCCAATGTTGATTTAGGGCACAAATAAAATTGGTCGTGCATGCTAGAAGAAGAGATTCTTCGTCGTATAGAACTTGGTCTTAGATATTCTTCTCTTGTAAGCATTTCAGTCTTGTAACTTTTTGTTGTTTTCAGTTAGTTGTTTAATTCCTTTTTGTGTTTACGAATTAGTTTTTTTTTGTACTTTTTTCATTGTAGGGTCATGGTGGTGATCAAGGTAGCCCCAGTGGAGTGAGACCTGATGATGTGGAGGAGTTTGGGAATCAACCCCCTTCTAGCACATGAAACACCATGAAATTTTGAGACCTCAATGATTTAGCAAAGTCTCGAAGTTTAGGCAAGGATTTCTACAAGTGTCACATCTCAGCAGGTTTTCTTTTTTCAGCTAAGGGCCTGCTACGCTACACTATGCAGCTTGGCATAGTAGGCTTCAGGAGGACTAAACAGAAACAAGGGATGTGCAGCAACAACACTTCAACTTTGCAAGCTGGCCATGATTGAAAATCTTAACTTTTGGCATATTACATCGCGTTACGCTATGCAGTGTAATGTAGCATAATGCAAGCACAAAGTTGATATAATCACAACAACAGAGACAAAAAATTCAAGTATTGGCAGTTCTTACACTATGATACACTCCCTAGCATATTCTAGCATAACCGCAAGACAGTTTGTTATTGAAGCTCCAGCAAGGGTAGATTATGACATACTACGCTTTAAATCATAGTGCAGCGTAACATTGCAAGCTTTAGCTATGGCACATTAGGTCAACTATATTTTGTGAGCCTAGGATAGGCATCATCTAAACTGCATTCTTCTCCTAACCCTAATGTTATAAATACCTTGGCAAACAATGCTTAAAGGGGAGGCAATGTTGGCATTTTTTGGGGCAAAGATTAGCAACAATTGGCATTTTTGGTGAAATTTTGACAGTATCTCTTGGCAAATACTAATGAGAGAACACAAAAAAAAGTGTTGGCAATAGAAGAGCATTGATGGTGAACGACAAAGGCTTTTGACCAAAGAATTCAACGTAGTAGATGCTTTTCTTTGAGTCTGACTCCCTTGCACCTAGATTGGCTAGAACAAGGTAGATTGGCCTTTGCTTATTTCATCTCTGAATAGTTTTCTTGTTTCTGGCATGTGCTTCATCAAAACTGAAGCCCTCCTGCAACCATTGTATTTAATGTATTTGTTTATAAGCTAAATCCTAGATCTCAGGATTGCACATTCTCAAAATTCAATTTATTGCATCCTATTTACATAAGTTTTACAATCGTTTTGCATTGTTTACATCGTCCTCGTTACCCATCAAAATTTTCATCTTATGATCCAATCATTACAAAATTCACTAATTAAGTAAGTCCTTGTTTGATCGACAAGACCATTTAGAGCACCTTGGATTCATTTTCTCCAGCACGGCCCTCACATGGATCTGAGGTTGGAACTCTGTACATGGAACTTTACTCAGTATTTCCAGTGATTGACGTTTTCAATCATTATAGTTTTTTGGTGCTAGAAGGAGGGCCTGAACCTTTGATTTTCCTTTCATGGGTAGTCTTGTAAGCTTTCTGTACCCATTTTTGATTTACATAAACATAATACCTCTGTGGTTGTTTACGAGATCATGTGGTGCAGATTGATTGCTTCGATGATTCCTCTGGAATCCTGCAAGATTGAAAGCCCATTTTCTCCTTAGCTTTCCTTTGCCCTTGAGACCTTTATCTTTATCATGATTACTCTCAAGTTGCGTAGAAAATGGCTGCATCAACCACTGTTGTTGACACTACTAACCTTGAAAACCCTTGGACGCTACAAGTTACGCCTCCTATGGTCGAGCCGCCAACCAGTTCGGTGTGACCACACCTATCCATCAAGCTTCAAAATAAAGAGGCTGAGGGACATGCTTAGCATAGGGAACATTACAATTTCATCTATGCTAAAATTGTGGCAAATTTGCCCATGTATCTGCAAGAACTTGAAGAGAAATGTGCATACGAGTTCATATACTACAATGGGAAAGAATTTATTCCTTCACCTAACACCATTGTATCCGTGATAGACCAAAAATAGTGGATCTTAGATCAAATGTTGATGGCCAGGGCATCAATAGAACAATGAGAGGAGTTGTTTCATGATGAAGCACTTCACGATGGGCAGGAGGATCTAGACTCCCATTCTGAGGAAGGCAGTTATGGTAGCTTTGCTTTGGCACCTCCCTCCACGGCATCCCATGTAAATCCACTGTTCATGGTCACCATGCCCTTGACATTAGCCAATGCTAACCACATCTGGCACTAGTTCCAACTACATTTTTTCTCTCCGATTACCCTCCCGAGTGGTGTCCCTTTATAGATCATTCCTTTGCAAGCATAGTTACATAATCCATCTCATCATATACCTACACCTATGTCACCGTATGTACACGCAATACCTACTTTGCAATTACACACAACACCTACATTCATCCCAACTTACATGATGGGACCCACCACTACTGCATGGTGGGCTTCAAAGCGCAACCTACGCAGATGTCTCATATTCACCATCATCAGCACCAAATACCATAGACGTTAAACCCCACTGTAGGGCCATTGTCTGTGCCCCCGGCCATGTAAACGACACATCCCATGGCACAGTTGATGGTTGTCACTCCATCTGCACCACCTACTAGGTGGTGGATGTCACAAGAGGCACTGCCTACAGGGGCAACCCCGATAACATCACACACAGGCCAAGCTGCCACCCCTATCCTGCCACCCAGCATGGCTCATCCTGCCATTCCACAAATGACTTCATCATCCACGGGTCTAGATCAAACCTTCAAGCTTATTCAGATCATTACTAAGGAGGTTAAATGTCTCAAGGCTTCCGGCTCTGATATAATATAGGTCATCGATTTTTACCATGACGATCCTATTAGTTTGGTAGTTCTTGTTTTGTTGTTGCCTCCTGGGATGCCACTCCCCTATTTTAGAAAATACAATGGGGAAGGTGATCCCAATGCACATCTAGTTACCTTTAGGTCAGAGTCATTGTTATTACAACAATGGCCACATACCATTATCTATGTCTTTACTATGTCCCTAATGGGTAAAGCTTTAGACTGGTATTGCACACTCCCACGCTTTTCCATCTCAACCTTGGAAGAGCTGCTAACTCAGTTTTTGACTCATTTCAAATACAACCTAAAAAAAAAGTTACGTTAGAATAGTTAATGGGAGTCAAGTAAGATTCGCTCGAGCCAGTCCAAAAGTTTATACAGCGGTGGAGCACCACCTTAAATGAAATCCGTGAACCCATTGTGGAAACTTATCTATTGGCAATCCTCAAGGGGGCAGTCAATGACTTCATTAAGTCCAAATTGTATTACCTCACTCCCTACTCCGTCAGCCAAGCCTTTGGTTAGACTAAGAGCATTTAAGACACTGCGAAGGCTAGCAAAGACCCAGTGTATGTGGTCTACAAAAATGCCCACAGCAAGGGCAAAGACAATGGAAAAGCTACAACAATGACAGTAGCAGCTATAGCCGAATGGGACAAGAGGAAAAATAACAACAAGAAAGTATGCATGGCACCTGCTGAGCCCACAATTAGCTCAAATAGCATCGATCAAGAAACATTACCTGTCCCTGAGGCATCTCCATAGTTGAAGCTTAATTTTGAGCGTAAGGACTGCTCAAAATACATGGCTCTACCTGTAAAGACTTCAGAACTTCTGAAGTAATTACTGGGAACTAGCCACATTCAACATAAGAAGGTGTTCGAGGAAGGTCTGAAACACCACAGACGACATTGTGAGCTACTTAAGAACCCCTCCTTGGCCCTTCCAAATGAACCGCCAGTTCCTAAAAACTTTAGGCTGGACCATTTCTGTGACTACCACCAACTGTGTGGTCATGAAATGGATTACTATTGGGCATTGAAAGATGACATTCAATGCATGATCGATCAAGGTAAACTGATCCTAGACAGCAGTAGTCCAATTCATTGGGAAAACCAATCCATGCATGTGTACCAAGACCTGTTAAACACAAATAACGTAGGCTACACTATCAACATAGTGGGTATGGAGGGCAATGGCCAGGCGTAGCCAAAGCAACCCTTTGTACTGCATGTACCTCCTTGCTCATCTTAGACAAAAATCCTATCAACATCGATGGGTGTAGCTCAGCAACAACCTTTCGTCCTCTGAGTCCCATCTCCTACCTTCGTTTTGTAGCCCACTATTGGTAAAGCTACAGCCTAGCCCACGTCCATACCTAGGGCACCCTTTGTCATCATGGTGCCAAAGCCATCAAATGCTCCAGTTACGCAGGATCCAATCTCTAAGTCAATGCCCCAATCACAACCTAATAGGAAAGGATAAGGGAGTATGACATGTAACACAGCCAAGGATTGACCTATGCTAGGGTTTCCCAAGCATATACCCTTCGCCTTAGTGCCCTTGGCCCTAGCCTCTAAAAAAGACAACACTACGCAAATGCAACCATCTTCTCCCAACCGAAGAAAATGCAACCCTCAACTAGAAACTCTTCCTCCTCAAGAGATTCATCTCTTGGGACAAATGGAAGAAGAGAAGGATGACAAACAACCAGATCATGGGCATGATCTCCTCAACGCTTTTATGTAAGTTAAGCAAGCTCTTAAACAAAAAAATACAACGCTGAGCCTCTATGACTTACTGATGACATCAGAAAAGCATTGTGAGACCATGGTTCGCATGTTAATGTCCATACCCATGGATGAGAGCCTACCAATGGATGAAGAAGCAATTCACTCGATTATGCTTCCTCTTGCCATTGAATAACCTCAGCCTTCCCTACTGACTTTTCATGATGAATCCATTAAGGACGATCCAGAGAAGGGTCAAGTGACAACAACGCCTATGTTCATCACTATCTGGGTTGGCCAATACTAAAATCGGAGAGTACACGTAGATGACAGGGCAGCTGCCAATGTCATTCTATACCCCATAGTGGATAAGCTGGGTTTGATCGGCTAGATCAATCCTACGACAACACCATGTTTGAAGTCATTCAATGGGGCATGAGTGCAAGTCAAGAGAACAATACACATCAACTTTGTAGCAGGGGATCAATTCCTCACAAACGTAGTGTTTATCATCATCGAGGAAATGCCTGGTTTCAACTTAATCTTGGGGAGGTCCTAGTTAGCTCAATTAAGGGCAGTCTCATCACCCATCCATTAGGAGATCCACTTGCCCTATGCAAGAGGGGAAGTCAACATCCATGGTGATAAGATGATCCCTCAGGCTGTTAATAACATAGAAATGGAACAAGGTTCGAAAAGAGAAATCTCTTAATATCAATCTCCTATCCCAATATTTGAACAGGCCAACACAGTGGTTGATGACAACTCTATTTTGGATGAACTACCTTTTCAAGGGGAAGATGGTGGCATAGAGGAATGGAGTAATAAATATCCTCATCCATACGTGTTACCAAAACTAAAGATAATCAAGAAGAAATCATGGAGTTAGCAAAGAAACAAGTTGGCATGACACATCACATTATTCCACGTTGTTTACTATTACACAATTTACACTCTTTCTTTTCACATTGTCCTTATTATGCTTTTGCATACGCACTATGGCCTGAAATGGTCTTAAACTAGTTGCAGCCCGCTACGGCCTAAAACTGGTAATTTTTTTGTTCTTTTATGCTTACGATGTTATGGCCCAAAATGGCCTTAAACTAGTTGTGGCTCGCTATGGCCTAAAACTGGCAATTCTATTTACCCTTTTATGCTTACGATGGCTTGACTCGAAATAGCCTTAAACTATTAATGGCTCGTAGTGGCCTAAAAATGTGTAATCCTTCTAACAATATGTTTCACTTCATAAAAACTAAAATCTTTATACCATAGACCAAAAAATGTTGTCCTTTACTCCATTTCATTACAAAAAATTGTTGGCCAATATAGACACATTACACGTTTCCTTTGTTACCACTTCCAGCTGCGTAATTCAACTCCACCTCAACCTCATGAAGATCATCCTCATAAGGACCTTCTTTGAGTGGTGTCTCTTCATGGGGGCGATCCTCTCTATGAGGCTCTTCCTCATGGGGAATCTTGCCATGAGGTTGATCATCTTTGTCAGGCTCCTCCTCATGGAGACCCTCTTCATGAGGAACCTCTTCGTGTCAATCCTATGATTTGACGTAAAAGAGTCTTACAACTTACCTTTGATGATCCTGCGTCAGCCGCGAAAGGAATTTTTTCCAAGCCAACCCACAGGCGTTGCATGATCTCATCCTTGGTAAGCTCAAACCAAACACCATCTCCTAGATCAGTTCCAGCCTTAGCCTTTCCCTTTTCCACAGGAGTCCATTGGGGTGGTTTAGGGAAGTAGGAAGGGATAGTAGTCTCCCCATCAATGAGGGTTACTTCTCTCTATAGGGAAGTGCTTATTGTCACTTGCTCCTAAAACTTTTCGTATGCTTCAAAAGCTCTGATGACATTGAGGAATAGCTGGAGGGACCACGCTTCAACTGCGGAATCCCTATAATGTTGGCGGTAGGTAGCACTTTCTCACTTATACACGTGCTTATGGTCTTTCTATGCTAGCCCCCATTCTTGGACCCTCGCACTAAAATCCTTCTAGTCTTGGTTCTTCTAGGCTAGGAGATCCATTTACATCCGTTGCTCAATGAGCTTAAGGTTGGCTTGGATGTTGTTTCTAAAGACCGTCCAATAACTGGTGTAGTCAATCACAACTGTCTACCAATTTTCATCATTGGCTTTCAAAGCTTACAGAAATTCATTTCAAGACTTCAGGTTCCCAACCCTATTGGTTAGGGCCTTCTTCTCCTTTTCTACTTTTTGCAAACTCTTCCAAAGATCTTCATTGATGTTCTGACACTCCCATAAAGAGCAAGCCGAGCGTAACGCACATTTACGCATTTTATCATAATGGCCACGTGGCACTTCGGTCACCTCCGATTAGGGTTCAGGAGAAATTTCTAAGTCAACAGGCTCTTTGGGATCCCATCTAAGGTGAGATCCTATAACATAGAAAATAACAGTTAGATGCAACAAAATAACGCAATGTTGCAATGCAAACAATCCCTATGTAATAACAATGATGTACCAATCTCAGGATCGATTCACTCTAGGACACTGATCATATTGTTCATAATACCTTCCATAAAGGTGAATTTATCAAGAGTCTCACCCCAATGCTGAGTTGGGATTATTGACAAAGGTATACTGCTATTGTCAGAAGTGCCTACTATGCGAACAAAATGAGTTAAACATAGTACGGTAGACATAAAGGTGATTGAGACATTATGAAAATGCAAAACTAAATTCAATAAAACCCTTAGAGGTAGTAATGTGAGGATTGCCCTCTCAGAAAGGGTCAAACTCACCAGGGAAAAACCGCTTCTCTTTTTTTGACTCATCTAAAAGGACCTTGGTGTCCTCTAATTCCATCTCTTCCTCGACCAAAAGAACCTATGTGCCACCTATGTTAGTAACAGGGGCCTCCTTTTCCAAAACTGGGGCCCCTTCTCCACACCATATAACTATTGCCCCTATTTTAGGGGTCAACTCCTTCACATCTCTTCCTTTGTCTGTCAAACAACACAGTTAGCCAAAACAAAACTTTATTTACTTTCTATGAATGCTATGTGACTCCACCTCATCTATACGTAGTGTAATACATATATAAACTAATTACCCATCTCTCTACTTACCAGTCGGGGGATCGTTCCTATGAAACTTAATTTGCAGCCTCTTTTCTTCTATGCCAGTCAAGCCAGGAAAATCCACGGTCAAACGATGCTTCTTCCACTAAAATGGTGAAGTCACTATTTCCACTGCCAGGCGCTTCCCCCTTGACACACTACTGGTGCAAGAAGGGAGTGCCCCACCCACACTATCTTGGCCCCACGTAGGAGGCATCACCAGATCCTTAGTCGTAAGTGAAGAAGACTCCTTGATACCTTCAGGGGGATCTTGGGCCCGGATGGTGCGAAAAACCTAAGAAATCCACGGTTTGGAAATCTGGTTATGATCTTGTTGCACCCAGAATTCATCCCTATGAACCACCAGGAATTTAGTAAAGCACCAAAATCAATCTATGAAAAAGAAGAAATGCATATTGAAGCCAGACTCATGCTTCTTATGAAGCCTGACCATTTCATCCTGTAAGCCTTTAGCGAGGTAACTGGCCCAATTATACCATGTCCCCTCCTCCATAACCTTCCACATAATCTGAGCTTGCTCTATGGTAAGGATTCTTTCCTGGGAGAGTAGCTTGGGGAAGGTGCGATCTTGGAAGAGGGGATAAATGGTATTAGACACCTCCAGCTTGATTTTATTAGCAAGGATTTCTTTCAGTTCCTTTTTAACTCCTAACCACTCCTCTATGTCCTTTTGATGCTTAGAACCCCTCTTCAAACTTTCTTCTACTCGAGGGCCATCAGAAGGAATGCCAAAAAAGTCAACGAATAGTCGAGAATTAATATCAAAACTCACATTCACATTACACATGTGCATGTGAAGATGCTCGGCTTCTTCACTGAAGGAGTTAACTAGGTTTAACATTTTAGCTGCAGTGACATTGGGGGTAACAGCCAAAAATAGCTCCATCAATCTAGCTTCTTGGAGGTTATTGGTTATAGTAGCTGGGGCCGCTCCGTGGCGAAGCCAACACTGCACTTCTTTTATGTCACCATAACGGAAGAAGAGACTACTTGGCTCATGCCCAGAAGCTATCACTGTGACCTCTCGTGATTCCCTAACTATGAACATAAAACAACAGTTTAGATAATACAACAAAATAATACAACTTCATGCATTGTTTCCATTCTATGAGATTGTACAATGAACCACTATAACATAATTTACTACATCCAAGAGGCGAAGGAAATGGTGGGATTTTCTCTTGCACATTTGCAACGGTGATAGGGCGATCCAAAGTCCACTCCTTATCCAGCCATTCATCATTTTACACTTGGCGGATAGGGTAGTGTGGGATTTCAAATCCTAGTTGTCCAAAGACACCAGCACACACATTACTAATGAAAGTGAACTCCTTTATGGTTNTCCAAGTTAAGTGCCTCAAACCCCTGTTTCTCTATTCAGGGTCTTGTACCCACACAGTTTCAATTGAGCCATCCACTAGAAATGTTAAGATGCTCTACGTTGATCCAACCAATAGCATCTCCAGAATGGCGGTGACTATCTCGGCTGGTAGATGCAACCAGATAATTACACTGAAATTACACAACAAAAATTGCAAAAACTCCCATGCATATTTTTAGAACCAAACCACCTCCTCCCCTACACGAGCATGAGGAGGAGGAACATTGGCCACGTGGACATGTAAATAGCATAGGATGCCTACAATGTCCAAGATGATCAAGATGAGCTTTAGCATAATCCTTTACAATAAAGCACACTACCATTAGGAAAAACAACTAAGACATACTAACAATGTCAGAACAAAAAAAATAAAAAAAAACTCATAAAAATCCATTATGCAACACTAGGGTTCTCATTGTCTCGAATCCCATAGAATTACATGCTATGCTAGAGATGCTATCAAAACTGCCCAAACCCTTGCAACGGTGCAAGGTCTGTCTCTAACAATGGCAATAAAAGTAGCACCAGATATTATCCTAGCGTAACATGCAACCATTACAGGAGAGACAAAGGAATCCTATTTACACTACATAAGGGTAAAATACCTAGACTCCTCCTGCTATGCATTATGTTTGCAAAGTATTGCCCAAGATCACCCAAACCCTTGCGACGGTGCAAGGTCTGGTTCTGATAATGGCGATAGGGGTAATATTGCAAACTACAATATCTTAGCCTCCCATAACTCACCTCACGACTAAGTTCTATGTTATGCTCTATGTCTTGATGTGATGTGTTGGGATTCTTGAGTAGATTCTTTTGGCTTAGTCCTCAACTTTTCTAGATCATTAATTAATTGTGGGGCCCATGGACTCTTCAGTTGAGGTTATGCAAGGGCAAAAAGGGCATCAACCTACTATGGGGAGGACCCACCTGTATAGCTTTTTTCTTAGTTAGTTAAGGTTTCTTACCTTTAACATTGCCACAATCCTATCATTCGCATATTCCATTGAGTATATTACTCAGTGCTCCTTAATCTTTCATTTCATTCATCCACTAAATCAATTTTTCTTCATTTTTTCAAATTTATGAGCTTCAACACCCTCTTCTCATGTTTTCATATTATTCCTAGTCCTTTAAGATTTAATTTGATCCCAATTTCATCCAAAAATTTCCTGTATTTTGAAAGTTTGATCAAAGTCAATAGAAGTCAATGGTGTTCAATAGCTACATCGATAAGGCCTCATCGATGTAGTCTAACGCAATGTGTATAGCTTATATATACTACCTAGCACTTTGAAATTTTTTTGTAAATTTCTCATAACACATGGGGAGTTTTTGCAATTTTTTAGAGCCAATAACCTTCTAAGAGCTCATAACTTCCAAAGAATTTGTCCAAATCACTCTATTTTTCAATCTTTCACTTACAAGAGGTAACATCTTTATTATGGGGGCCACAAAACTTAAGGTTTTGGATGAAAAATTGATGAAAATTTTTGAAAATTTTTCTAACTTTCCCAAATGGTTGATAACCTTAACAACATATAAACATCAACCTTTTTAACAGTTAACCCTTTCAACAACCTTTAGGATGACTTATTAATGATAATACATAAATAAATGGTATATGGATTAATTAAATCAATCATAATCACAACTTAGCCAAGTGTAACTATCCTTAAGAGATAAGACATCTCAATTGCTTTAAGGTTACACAATGATTTCTAATCCATGGTCTCATTGTGATTATAGATGGCATCAAAATTGAAATACCTACAAGAAGGAGAAACCTCACAACCATGAGAGAAGCATCCTAGTTCTGGAAGAGTCTAGCAAGAACAAGGCTAGGAACTTCTAGAGGTAACCCATGTAATGGGAGCTCTTCATGAGGAACCCAAAGTGGAACCTATTCAACAAATTCTAGAAGAAGAAGTGTCGATAAAACAATCCCAATGAGGAGAAGTGCCTAGACCCATGCCAAGGGTTGAGGTCACTTTGACTCAAGCCTACCTTGATATTAGTAGGTTCCAAGAAACTCAACAATCCATTCTTCAAGAGATAAAATTCAAGCCATTTTTGAAGAAAGCTCTAGAGGATGTTAAAACATAACTAAAAACCTCTCCCATGTGGCTAGTAATCATCTCTAGTGGGGAATGGTACATGGAATAAACATATCTCTTCTAGAGTAGGCAAAGGTTGGGGTCCATTATCAAAATCAAAGATATTCAAGTGTCCTACTTAGTAGAAGAAATTGCATAATTAGTTGGGTTTCTTGATACTAGAACACAATTGGCTACATTATCCATAAAAGGTGATCCTGAGGCTAAGAGGAACTAGACCTAGCAATGCTACAAGGTTGACTGTAAGGAGCATGGTGTGCTCACATTAGCAAAGTGAATTTACTTCAAGATTGTGGCCTATCACCTCAATCCAATGATGAGGCCAAGCAAGGTAACCACCTTCTTTTCCTAAACATGTGTCCCTCTAAGCAGGAAATTTCTTGTTAACCTTCCATAACTGATTTACTTAGAGATCAAGAAGCACTTCAAGGAGAATAAATGTGGAAGGAAGACCCTACACTTTTCGTGCCTCATCAGGAAACTTTGTAAAAGGGTAGGCATTGTTCACTATTTCAATGATACCCTCAAGTATGCTCATTTGGCCTCATGGATAGAGATCATGAAAGATAAAACTCCAACAACAAATCAAGAAGAGGGGAAGCCACTACCACCACCCACTCAAGAAATAACATTGGAGGTCTACACAACCATTGAGCATTTGTGAAAAATCCAAGAATAGCTCTTAAGTGAATAGGAGCAACAAGTAGAAATGAGTGGGGTAGATCCATTTGTATACCAACCCATGATGAGTCACCTTAATGAGATGGCTCGAACAATTACCCAAAAGGATAGGGGTGGTCCAATCTTCTTTTCCCAATGAACATAGCTGCCTACGAGGTTGGATCCCAATGCTCAAGAGGTGATGGTGTCATCATTGCAACACTATTCATTCCTAGAAATCTCTACAAATGCCACCACTTTCTTGGTGCAGTTGGAGGAAGGCAAAGAGGCAATTGTCTTGGTGATGTATCACTATGGATAGGAGACAGTCGCTGAAGTGGTAGCTTACCATGTAGCTAAAGCATTAAATCCATCCACAACATCTGTACCAAATGTATCTACACTTCAAGATGTGTAGACGTTTGTAGGCATGGTCAATAAAAACTAACGTAGCCCAGCATTAAACGTTGCTAGAAAAACTAATAAGAACCAGTCAACTGACTCTAGACATCTTTGATCTTCTAGAGAACATCACTACAACCCAATCAAAGCTACTAAACATAAGGGGTAAATGTATTATCCTAGAGGGTCAACTCAAAATTATCCAAGAAAAAAACCAATGCTTAACCATGGAGGTTGTTGAACTTTGTGTCCAAATTGCAGATCCTACGATCCTCAACCAAATAGTAACAAGAGACAAAGCTTTCAAATAACTTCAAGAATGATTTTAGAAAGTTGAGGAGGAGGTAGTAATGGACATCTTTAACCAATCCATAGCTGAAGTAGAAACACACTCAATCCAGAACAACTTGGAATAGATGGGCTAGGAGAATGAAGCCTTGACTGCACAAAATCATTACCTACAAGATGTTGATGCTCAAAAGGATCAAATGTAGGAATTTCTTCATTAACAAAAATAGTAGCTTACTAGGATAAAAAATGAACTAAGGAGATTGGCCATGAAAAATTGTAATTTATCAATGGAGGAAGTGTATGCCTTGTGCTAAAAATCAGCCATCAATATCACCACCTGGAAGAATGAGGTAATCAAATTTGACAAAGTGAAGAATTACGATAGGGACCAAGTTGGCTTACAAAAGGAAGTGAATGAAAAAGAAATTCATATGATGAAAGAAAAATTGAATGAAGTCCTCTAGCAACTCCAATAAGGAAGAGAGATGTGGCAACCCATCATTGATGGGATTGATGCCTACGACAAAGTAAAGGAGTTGCAAATTTAGGAGATGATAGAGTACATGAAGTTGACCAATCTTTGATATGCAAACTTGAAAATGTTAACTATTGAATGACCATGGTTAGAATTAGAATAATAAGTGGCTAGCTTGTACCTGTTATATGAGGTAGAGTTCTAAATCCACAAAGACACCAAGTAAAAGCTTGAGACTCTCAAAGCCTGATTCAAAGATCAACGATCAATTGCTGAGAACCTAACTACATAAATGAATGACTAATAGGAGCTAAAAGACATAGTTAGGGAATTTGACATTGAACACAAATAGTTCATTGCGCGATTTATCAATGTAAAGGAGTTATTTCCTATAATCCCATATCCTTGGGATGTGCCCATTGCAACCCACATTGGGGAAGCTGCATGGATGGTGCATGATCCCTAGAGTAAGGAGGAGATAATGAAAGCACTACTACATACTTTCCACCTCCCACTTGAATTTGCAATAGTAGTAGGATAGCCATAGCCACCTCAACCATTGCCCATGTGTGAAGTTAGTGAAGGTCCCTTCGAGCCTCAGGAACCATCAACACCTCGGACTATCTAATCTTCTCCAACAAGCTTCACACCATCAAGGAACATGCTATTGAAGTTTTGAAGAGCTAAAAACCTTCATTCTTTGTAAGGTGTGGATTCGTACTCCTAGGCACTCAATCTTTTGTCAAGTCAGTCAGTTTGATTTTGTTTCAAGAAAAGTTAGTCAATAATCCCATACCTTCCCAATTTTGTAAAAGAACTCAAGGATCATTTTTCATTTAGTCATGGGGGTATGATGAGTCACGTCCAATTGGTTGCATCAACAAGGCCTCATTAATGTAGCATCGTCAACTGGTCTTTGTTGAGACATCGTATCATGCATCGACAAGGCCTCATTGACGCTATGTTGGTTTTCTTGATTTTTGGCTATAAATACGCACTTTCAGCCAAATTTATGAAAAGTAGAGATTGTAGTTGCAATAGAGCTCTTGCATTTTTTCCATGTGAAAGTTATAATTTTCCCCCGAATGCTTGTAGCAAGAGTCATTGAGTGTATGGATCTTTATTCGAGCATTATTGTACCTGAGCACAATAGTGTGTGCAATAATAAAGATGAGCTTTTTGATAAACCTTGCAATAGTTTGAATAGATTAGCTATTTCATTTATGCATTTAATGTTTTTATTTATTTATTAAATGTTTTAAATTAATTTTTAATTATTTTTCAATTATTATGTTAATGAAGTAATTAAGCCTGATAGAGTACAAACATAAGTATGACCACTTTAAGTGTAACACGTATTCGCTTGGTAATCCTAGCAACGTTATTGCTTGGTACCCCTAGTAGCATAGTGCTTGGTCACCTAGCAGTGGATACGTGGGTTTAGGTTGTGTACAGAAAGTGGGATCGAATGCTTATGTTTGGATTAGTTAAATGCTAGTTAATTATTTATTTTAGATTAGTTAATCAAATTCCTTTTATCTACATTTTCAGCACCAAACTATAAAACAAAAAATGATAAAAATCAATGCCTTAGTTACACTTAACCATACCAACAAATGTCACAAGTGTAATTGGAAAGACAATGATTGACCTTAAGGCTAGATTTACTTCCCAAGGGACTAGTGCACCAGAAATGATAAAAGTCTGTAGAATTCAACTAGATTGTGCATGAACACTTTGTGATTCGTATGGTTGGACTAGGAGGGTACCTCATCGCTCATCACTTGGAGTTTCAAAATTAACACTCTTACCACTAAGATAACACTTCATTGGTTCACCAATCATCATGGTTAGGCTATCATAGATAGGATAAAGACAACATGATGATGATGATGTGTTTTAGATGCATGAGAATGTTATTCTAAATATGGATGTATGAGTTGTACATAGTTGATGTATTTTACTCTATATTCATTATTGTAATATCAAGGACTATTAGGTGATATTAAGCAATACATGACAATGAGAGGTGGCTCAAATGATTAGATAATTGTTAGAGAAGGATTTGTAGGCAAATTATTATCTTTTTGAATCACACTTAACATATTAACAACTTCCTTGCAATATTGTCCATCCTCTTCCCATCCTAACAAACCTCTACCCTACCACCCTATCCTTTCCTTAAGGCATCATTATATGCCTCTATAGGATCATCACCAAGAGGGTTAATGTTCATTCTAAAGACAAGTTTGTAAGAAGTTCCATGGATGAGTGAAATCCTAACCTCTTTTTGAGTAGTTGTATGTAGGCTCAAAACTAGGTCTTATGACTTAGGGAACAAGCACCATACCTTCACTCTAAATGACTATCCTTTGGTTATATTACTCAATAATTATTCTAATATATCATGTTCATTATATGTATTAATATGTACTTATAGTTAAATTATCTTATATTTCGTCAATCCTCACCCCTGAATGGAATTATTTATCAACTTATTTTTCTCACTTTTATTTTTTATATTGCTATTTTTTAAATATACTCAATGACTTCTTCCTCTAATAGGTAACTGAAGTAGTTAGCTTATTATTTTATTAAGCAAGAGGTTGTTAATTTAAATCATACTTATGGCATTTTTATATTTCTCTATAATTTTTCTAATATATCTTGTTGACTATGTGTCATATAGGGTATCAATAGTCAAATTATTTTAAGTTTACCCATCTCACTTAATTTATGGTTTCTTTCTAACTTCTACAATGGTAAGCTTATCCTTCAATTTAGATGCTCTCACTTAATTTTTTTGCTTTCTCATCACTATTTTATTTTATTTTATTTTTTCCACATATTTTTTGTGATTCTTACATTATAAAAAAACATTTTATTCCATTATTTTTTCAAAATTTTTAATTTTTCATTGTCTTCCATCTAAGTGACCATGTTAACTTTGTTTCACTTATTTTCCTTGCTATAAGTAACTATGAACTTTTTCTTAACATTAAAAATGCTCATTAATATGTAAAAATATGATGATCACCATGCTTATGCAACTTTCATTTGTAGATCTCAAGTACATATAAAAATTACCAACTCCATGTGTAACTGAGATTTTACCTATATTTTTTTACATTTAAATTAATAGTCAAAAGTTGGTAAAATATGGATGAAATATACATGACTACAAATTTTTGATATAGTTAAATTTTTTTCAAGGTTAAAAATAACAATAAAGGGTGTATGCATATACATATTTTTTTAATACCATGTTCTTAGTTAAAACTAGTGTTAAAGAGTGTATAAAAGGTGATCAAATACACATAAATATATGATCTTTGATAAATTTGTTAAACTTAGCATGAAAGATTGTATTCACAAATATATTTTCATACATGTGATGTAGTGGGCCATGGTGATACCTATAAATGCAAGTCCATCATCATGTCAAACTCATCTTTTGGTACAATCCTTAGTGAAATTCTTGCAATTTATTTTCATGATTTTAGAGTTACTTGTCGGTGCTTGTAGTGGGATGACTAATAATTGTCAAATATCTTTATTTGAGTGAAGCAAACTTGAATGCATTTCATGAATGACAATAAATATCAAGAATGTTCTTCACCATTACAACATTTCACTTAGCATAGATTTTATTTTCATGTCATTTACATTTCCTATGTTATTTACTTTTCTAATATTTGTTAGTTATCTAGTGAAATAAGTACAACTACTTTAGAGTGCTAATGTATAATCATCTAATAATCTAGTAGTATTTTTTCATGAATCACTTAGGACCAAAGTCTCTTGGTAATCCTAGTGCCAATTATACTAGCCCAAGCTATGTATGAAATACTAGGAATGGATGCTTATCATCATTACACTAGCTTAGCATTATATTTCCATTGCATCTTAGATACTAGACATTATAATCATTTTAATATGTTTCACCATAGTGTTTTAAGAGTCATTTCACATCATTCAATTGTACATCTTACTAAGAGTTAAACTATATACTTTGAACCTTGCTAACTCAAGAAGAAAGATAACAATCATGGACTTGTCATTAATACACTATTATACACATATTTTCCCATCCATGGATTATGATCTAGTCATGTGCATACACTTGTGACTTGTATGGTTGGACATTAAGAACTCTTGCGACTCATTATTAGCATTGTTACTAGGGATGATTTCAATGTATACTAGTTAATTAATTTTTTAAAATTTAGTTGTGTTTTCATTTTAAAATTTACCCTTTAGACTTATAACAATTTTTTAGACATACATTTAAGTACAAATTGATTAAAAATAGCTTCAACACATTGAAACACCACCAAATTTGGGCTACAGTGTCTCAAATGCAAATTTTTCTGAGTGTCAACATGAAGCAGATTTTTTGAAGTGTTGAGACTATGCTCTCTATTGCCTTAGAGTGTAGTCAGCTTAGTGGAGAGCATAGTCAACACAAAAACTAATGTTTTGCAATTTTGTTTTAGTGTCAACATGAGGAAAATTTTTCTAAGTGTTGGGACTATGCTTTCCACTACCCCAAAGCATAGTTAGTGTAGTGTAGACTATAGTTAGCTCAAAAACCAATTTTTGTAATTTTTTCTAAGTGTTAGCATGAGGAAAATTTTTCTACATGTTGGGACTATGCTATTCACTACCCTAAAGTGTAGTTAGCCTAATGGAGAGCATAGTAAGCTTCAAAAACTAACTTTTTGCAATTTTGTCTAAGTTTTAGTACAAGAAAAATTTTTCTAAGTGTTTAGACTATGCTCTCCATTGTCCTAAAGTGTAGTTAGCCCAATGGAAAGCATAGATAGGTCAAAATTTGATTTTTTGCAATTTTTTCTAAGTGTCAACATGAGGAAAATTTTTCTAAGTGTTGGGATTATGTTTTCCATTTCCCCAAAGCATATTCAGCCCAATTGAGAGCATAGTCAGCTCAAAAACTAATTTTTTGCAATTTTTTCTAATTGTCAACATGAGGTAGATTTCTCTAAGTGTTAGGACTACACTCTTGACTACCCTAGAGCATAGTCAGCCCAGTGGAGCATAGTCAACTCAAAAACTATTTTTTTTTCAATTTTTTCTAAGTGTCAACATGAGGTAAATTTTTCTTAAGTATTAAGACTACACTCTTCACTATCTCAGAGCATAGTTAGCCTAGTGGATAACATAGTCAGCTCCAAAAACTAATTTTTGCACTTTTTCCTAAGTGTCATCATGAAGCAAGAAGCTTCAAATTTTTCCAAGTGTTGGGACTATACTCTCCACTACCTTGGAGTGTAGTTAGCTTAATAGAGAATGTAGCAAAAGCTAGTCTAGTAGTTGCAAATTTTTCCAAGTGTTGAGGCTACGCTCTCCACTGCCCTAGAGCATAGTCAAACATAGTCAATGGGAAGCCAAATTTTGCAAAAAAATTTCAACTATTGGGACTACACTCAACCCTAATTGGGAGCATATTCAAGCTCTCATGGAGAGTGTAGTTAGCACATAATCATATTTTGCAAAAATAATTTCGAACTGTTGGACTATGCTCTTCCCAAATCAGGCATGCAGTTGACTGTAGTCAACCAGAATATCCTCTAAAGGCCTCCACAATGTAGCATCAGCCTTCAATTCAACTCCAACAGACCTCCAATAAGTGTAGTTAGCAAAAATTCATCTTTTTTGTATCCTTTTTTAGCCACAAATTGTAACTACACTCAACCCCACTCGAGATAGTGGATAGTGTAGTCCCAAAGTGTAGCCTCTAAAGTTGCATTTTTTAGGTACATTGTGGTCCTTTCGGCACATGAACATGTAATTGGTAGCATAGTCATAGTTTCATAGTCTCACAAGGTTCATTAGAGCAAAGTAGAACATAATACCCTTTGCCTTAGTGGAAAGCATACTTGGGTGTATCATAGTTCCAATTGTTCCATTACCATGTGGCAATAGATCTACATTTCATGGGAAACCTAGGCCTATAAATACCCTAGCCCTCAACATTTTAGGAATGGCAAAATTTTGTGGTTAGAAAATTTGAAGGTTGGTATTCTTGGAATTTGGCATTTTTGAAGCACATTTGGCATTTTTAGCAAGGCAAGGCATTCGCACATCACTGTATCTCACAGCAGGGCAGCATAGACCATCGTTGTCCACTACATACAGTAGTGGCCACCCCAGCAGGTACAAGCACCATGATGAGCACTAGTCTTCATGGCTAAACACCTCCAAGACTATGAATATGCTCTCCGTTATGCCTATTATAAACCACATACCTTCTCATCCCTTTTAGAGTTAACTACACTTAACCCCATTTGGGGTGGTGTTTTGTTTTTCTCTCTTTCATTTTCTTCACTTTCTTTGCATTTTCACTATTTTTAACACATGGTCATCTTACGACTATGCTAGAGTGGTAGTCTTTGTGTGTCCACGTCCTCATTTTCACTGAAACCCTTGACTATGCTCCTCCCTCAATCACCTGTGACTACACTCTACATCATTAACATCATTAACACTACAAACACTACTAGAACACTTAGCAATGTTTCACATTAGCATCGTGACTAACCACAGCGCATCTTGATTTCACCCACCACCTCAGTAGCATCTAGCAAAGTCCCTGTTCAATCAACAAGACCATTCAGGGTACCTCATTTTTGCCTCTAGTAGGCCCTTGCATAGACATGGGGTTAAGCTGTGTGCCCATCAACCCCTCGATGTTCTAGTCATTAATGTTTTCGACTGTTACATACATCAGGTAAATTCTTTACTTTCTATTAAACTTAATGAAAGTAATAACAAGAACTAAAATGAAGAAAACTAGAGTGGATTGATGCTTACAAGAATCTCTTATGCACATACCTATTCATACTATCCAAGCATTACTATTATTTTTTATCAAGATGAAAAGTTTAGAAGAAGACATTTACAAGGTAACATTGTCTTGCCACTAGACCATTTAGCACTATCAATGCATAGCTAGAACTAGTCTTGATCATGCTCATCAAGGATATTTGATCACTAAAGATATAACAAGGTCATATTAGCCAATAAAGGCTCAAATTTGAAGAGATGAAATAAGAAAACTATGATATGAATAAGAAAAGGACAATTACACCTCTTAAGTAAACTTACCCATAAAACAGTTAGTGAATATCTAGTTGAAAAGTCTCACCATCATCATCGATCCAATTTTTGACCATATATTATATGCTTTGAAGATTTAATATAATAAAAGCTATGTTCCATCTTAGCAAAAATCCCTAGAAGGGATGAGGTAGACTCTAGAACAAGGAGGGATTCTAGACCTAGGACCTCTAGTGGATCCAAAATATATGAATCAAAAAAGTAAAGAAGAAGAGTAAGTGAGCACCACTCTTCAAGTTCCTCCATCCTCTACATCATATTCATTGACCAATTCCAATAAATTTAAATAAAGGCATATAGAAGGAACTTTTTAGAGAGATCATGATTGGGAGAGAAGATGGAATCATAATATATGACTAGAATAAGAAGGATATCTTGATGAAGATGAAGATGAGAAAAAGATAGAGATAATGAATGAAGGCATGAAAGAAGAGAAAATTAAGAGCATCAAAGGGGTTACTACTAAAATAGATATAATGAGCCCAAAGACTATGATTAATTCCTAATAATCACCAAAAGCATGATCAATATTAGAAAAGTTGTGTACATTCCTACAGTGCATTATAGAAATAGTTGTATCAAATTACTTGATATGAATAACATTGTATAATTTGAAGGAGAATATAATGCAGATCCACAACACCACTTCAATATTTTTATGATGTCTGTGCCTTACAAAATATAAAAAATACTTGGTAGAAATTAAAGCTATTTTTGAGAATACTCATCAAAGAAGCAAAGGTTTGGTATAAACCCTTGGAAAGAGAATTAATCCAAAGATGAAGCATGATGTTATAATTATTCAATGATAAGTACAAAACCTACTTGAGAATGGTGAACTTAAAAAAAAATTCAAGATGAAAACAATGAATCCATGAGATGAATCATGTTTCGACTATCTCCGATATCAAATACCCAATGTCAGATTCCAAGATGTGATGTTGAATATTCAATATCGTAGGGTATATGTGGCCTATAAATACAATTCTTGGGCTCATAATTTTGATATCAATCTTTGCCATAAATAGGGAAGCTCTTGCAACTTGTTTTCTCTAGAATTAGAATATTTTCTGAGTGCCTACCACGAGAGTCTAAGTGTGTACAAATCTTTATTCAAACATTGATGTACCTTAGCATTGTAGTGTGATGGGAATAAAAATGATCTCTTTTGATCATCTTTGTAACATTGAGAATAGATTAATGTTTTCTTGATGCATTTAATATTCATGCACTTTATTTTCATGCACTTCATTTTAATGCACTTTAATTAAGAAATTAATTTCTAGTTATTAATGAACATAAGCATGACCATCTAGAACATACATGTAGCACTTAGTAACCCAAGAACACTTAACATTTGATAGCCCAATAGTGCTATATGTGTTCAGGATGTGTCTGGAAAGTGGAAACGAGTACTTCTGTTAGACTAGCTAGGTAGTAGAATAGTTAGATATTAAATTCCTCTACCTTCCATTCTTGTTGTAGATGATTAAACTTACAAAACATAAAATGATAAAAATCATGTGCCTCAATTATACTTAAACCATATCCTAGAGCTTCACAAGTGTAGTTGGGAAGACAACGAATGTTCTCAATGCCGATTTCACTTCCTAGAGAATTAGTGCACTAACAAACTATAGGTCCATGGAAATCAACTAGATCATTTGTGAATGCCTTAGCAATTTGTATGGTTCGTCATAGGGATATCTCATCGCTCATCATTAGCGCCATTGTTAGGGACCTTTTGGTTCTTTCATGCACTATCTAGGATTTAATGAAAAATTATTCAAATCATTGGAACAACCCTTAAACTCACATCACATCTTAAGGTTACTATAATAATATTTAGAAGCACACTACATTTTTATTTTTATAACATAAAATGTCTTCTTCTCACAGGAGTGATTCTCTCTCCAAGTTTGATAGAGTACATCAGTTGATGCCTTAACAATACTGAGTGGTATATGCTCATCCTAATGAGTATGTACCAAATTTCACCTTCATCCTACACCAAGATGAATAGCTATGGTGGTGTGACATGGAGAGCAACATTGTGTTGCTACTCGATCGATCCATTCTTGCAAGGATCTAACAAATGCTTATACAATGGGGTCTCCAAGGACTTCATGCTAATTACATGGTGCAGGATAGTAATGCTAGGGATTATCATCCCACTAAGGCACAACATCTCAAGGATTTCCAATTAGAACAACATTATAAATCTTCAAAGAGAAAAATATTTAATGATTCCCTATTCCTATTGTACCTAAAATATGGTGGAGAACCATTCTCTAGGAATTTTCCATTCATTGAAGTTCCTCTCTTTGACTTCAATGAAGGAGGTCAAAATCAAAACTTGCAATACATGATTCATATTCCTAATTCAGGTAAGAATGGATCCAATGATAAAGAGCGATCCAAATAGGAAAGTCAAGGCAAGGATGTAGATAAGAAACAAGATTACGATCATGATCATGATCACCGAAAAGGTGGTAGCAGGCACCATGATGATTCTAGTTCTCCTTCCTCTTCAGCTTCATTATCATCCTCTTCTTCTTGTGGCTTTGATCACAATCACAAGAGGTAAGAACATGATGGAGGTGACCAATGAGACTGAAATGATCAAAGGGACTATTGGGAAAGGTAAGACCAAGGGCATGAGCATTCAAGAGAGACATGATTCCATGAAGGAAGGGGTAGTAGAGGGCATCAATGCACCTTTTCTTGCTACCTGAAGTATGCTGAACATCGCAAGACCATGTGAAGTGTAGTTGAATCAAAAGGGTAGGCATGAACAATATCCCTTGATTTGGAGGGGGATATAACTCAGATCCACAAAACCATCTCCAAGATTTTCAAGATGCATATGCCTTGCAAAATATATAGAATGAGTGGAAAAAACTTAAGTTGTTCCCAAGGACACTCATTAAAGAAGTAGAGAACTAGTACCAATCCTTACAACTAGAATCTATCAAATGATGGACTGTAATGCTTGAATTGTTCAATGATAAATATCAAGCATACTCTAAAGTGTCCAACTTAAGAAGGTAGATCCAAGGATGGAAACAAGGAACACACAATCCCTTGGATTTCACCATTGGTCGATACTATTCCTTAATGCATATATGTCTTGGCCATGGTTATTCTTAATTGGATCAACTTTACCACATTGTAGATGAGCTTCGATCTAAAATGAGAAGAACCCTTGTCATCTATGCGCAAGGGTGACTATTGGAATTAAGCACTTATTAGATCCAAAGATTGATTGAGTAGGTAGCTAAAGAGGAAGGTGAATTAAGAAAATGAGAAAGTGCAAAAGAGTATAATTGCGATCCTTCCATTTACAAGAGGGAGGTTCAATTTTGTGATAATGAGAAAGAATCAAAACTTGATGAGATGATGCATAGGAAAGCCTTGTTTCTTTAAAATTTTCATTCTAAAATCATAACCAAGGTTGAATAGTAATGGGACTTCATGGGTACCAAATTTCAAGCTATCCTAAAAATTGCTGAAGAGTCCAAGGAACGAGGTAGTTATCATGAGCACAAGAGGTACAAAGAAGTTAAACATGCCTATCAAAAAGATAAGGGAAAGATTGTTGCAATAGAAGAAGTTGTGGAGAGTGAATCAGATGATGATGGTGGGTGTGATGTTTGCCAGTATGAACATCTTAAGGGATGTTGCCCCATAGTGTCACATTTACAGGAGTTTGGGATGTATGGTTTGAATCCATGACTAACACAAAGGCAAACATCCAGACAATTACCTTATCCTCAAGGTAATCCTAGGCAGTTCCACCAGCAAGAACAATATTATCCAAGTCAAACTACATTGCAACCATATGAGAAATATCAATAGTGGTAGTAACCAGAGTCATGGGCACTAGCACCACCAAGGTAGCAATCCCTTACCAATAACCTAATCCCTATGGGTTTTACATTCAACAATCCTTGTCTCCATGTAACTCTTCCAATTATGTTTCTACTTTCCAATCTCACTACCATCCTTTTGATTATTATTGAACTCATTTTCTACATGCAAGAAGGGACATCACTTTCTACCCTTATCCTCCTCCTGTTCCTACACATCTTCATCCTCCCTTAGTATAGCTACCACTTACTCCACCTATGCAGGGTGAACTCTCAACTCAACCATAATAACACAACACTACTAAGGCCATTAATCCACAATCAGTTCATCAACTAAGTGGTTCATATACTTGATCAAATAAAATACCTTTCTTCCAACCATGAAGTTCACCTAAACCCTTAAATGCACCTATAGTTGACAACCCTATTCCTACATCTTTCTCTGTATCAAATTCTTCTGAGTCCCCTTCAAACCAAACATCACCTAGGATCCATACTTTGATGCTTACTCATGCCATATCTGATTGAATCAGTGCTAGAAACCTTTCCAAGAAGTTAGTAGATCCTAGAAGTCCTTTGATATATTTGCAGATTATTAGGAATGAACCATGTAGGGCTCTTTTTTATTCAAGTTTTGGTGTCAACTTGATCTCTCATGAGATGTATACTATATAGAACCTACCTGCTTTAAAGAAGAGAAATATCAAATTAGAATTGGTAGACCAGTTTATCATTTTTCTATAGTGATTGGTAGAAGACAACATGATCATTGTTTGTAGGTTTTCTTATCCTATTGATTTCCTAGTGACCAAGGTGGAGAACTACCAAGGGGACTTCCCAATCATCATGGAAAAGGCATGGCTAAGCATCATTGATGCAAGAATGGACATCAAATATCTTTCCTTGGATATATCCAAAGAAAATACATTTGGGAAGATCGAGAAGAAGCAAGTTCTATGCATTGCATATAGTGATACAAGGTGCAATTATGTGCAAAAACTTTAGGTAGTGAAACAAGCATCCATCTCTACATGAAAATAGTATGCACAAGAAGCTAATATTCAAAGGTGTTTATACACAACAACCACAAAATAGAAGGGCACCTAGTGGTTGACTGCTAATTTTGAGAGTAGCACACTTTGCATGGAACCAACTGAGAGCCTAACATGCACATATGTCATAGGCATGGATGAACTAGAGCAAGTTCATCAACAACTCTTTGATGATGCAAATGATGATACCTACTAGAAAGACTTGTAAATTTTTGAAAATGTGAAGTAAGAAGCCCTTGAACTAAAAACTCTACAGGCCGACATCGAATATGTGTTCTTAAAAAATGAAAAGTTGGTCATAATCAATGCCAATCTTACTCTAGAATAGAAAAAGATGTTATTAAAAATGGTTGAGAAATGCTCAACAACCTTTGTGTGATCATATCCTAAACTCATAGGGATTGATCCTAGGATATGCTAGCATTGCATCTACACTGACCTAGCTATAAAACCAAAGAGATAGCTACAAAGAAAATTGAACCCCAAACTAAAGTAGATCATCGAGGAGGAAATTGAACAACTTCTCAGGGCAAGGATCATCCCATTGTGGATAGCGAGTGGATTAGTCTACTTGTTGTTATGCCTAAAAAAGATGGTAAGTGGCAAGTTTGCATTGATTTTTGACTGCTTAATATGGAAACATTTAAGGACCTCTTTCCATTACCATTTGTTGATCAAGTATTAGACACAGTATCTAGGCATTGCCACTATAGTTTTCTATATGGTTATAGTGGCTATAAAAAAATCCAAATCACACTAGAGGTCCAAGACAAAACAACATTCACAAGTTACTAGGGGATTTTTGCATATTGCAAGATGCCTTTTGGTCTATGCAATGCCCCTACTACATTCCAAATCTTCATCCTAATCATTTTTTAATAGCAAATTGTTAGTGGTGTGGAAGTCTTCATGGATAACTTGTCCACCTATGGAGCTACATTTGAGCAAGCCTTGAACCACCTTGAGAAAATATTAGAATGATGTGTTGAAATAAACTTGTGGCTCAATTGGCAAAAGAGTCACCTAATGGTTTAGGAAGGCATTGTGTTAGGGCATAGAATATCACAAGTAGAAATTGAGGTCAACCCTAAAAAAATAAGGGTCATCCAAGGAATAACCCACCAACTAGAAACTATCAAAGATTTTTGGTCATTCTTTGGACATACTAGCTACTACTAGTGATTCATAGAGAATTTCTCTAAGATTGCAAAATCATTGGTGGAGCTGACAAAGAAGGATACTTCATTTTTTTACACTAAAATTTTAACAAGAATTCCAATAGCTCAAAGAGAAACTTGTAGAAACTCCAATCCTACAAGCACACAGCTAGTCTAGACTATTTCATGTTATGATATATGCATCAAATTATGCATTGGAAGCTATGATTACATAGATGAATGAAAAAACAAATCTATATTACATCTACTACGATCACTAAAGAATTGTGGGTGCACAATTGAACTACACCACTACAAAAAAAGAACCAATGATAGTGGTGTTTGCTCTAGGAATGTTCAAGGATTATGTGCTTAGATACAAAGTGTTTGTGCACACAAACCATAGTGCCATCTACTTTTTGATGAATAAGCCAATGTTGAGGCCCTATGTCATACAGTGGTTGGAAATATTACAAGAATTTGATCTCACAATGATAGATTGAAAAGACACTAAGAATTTGGTCATTGATCACTTGTCTTGATTACATGATGAAACAACAAAGAAGAAGAGAATCCACTATTTGATATGTTTTTTGATGAACTCCTCTTTGTTGAGGCTATAACTAAACAATTTTGTAATAAGCATAAATGGTATGATCACATTCTCACCTATCTTCTAACCCAAGAAATGGCATAAGGATTGGACCATAGGAAGAAATAATAGATTCTTCACCAAGTGAAATGCTTCATGAAGATCAATGGACACCTCTATAAGGTGTGTGTTAATGCCCTAGTTCAATGGTGTGTTCTTGATGTTGATCAACTATGTGTTTTCCAAGATGCTCATGAAGGTCCTTCTGGGGGCCACTATGCTAGGAGATGCACAACCATTAAAATCATAATGGCAGGATACTATTGGCCAATAATTTTCAAGGATGCTCATCAATATGTCAAATCTTATAAACATTGCCAATGAGATGATGGAATGACTACTCAAATGGAAGGACCTCAATAATAGATTCAACCATTGGAACCCTTCAACACCTAGGGTATTGATTTTATGGGTCCCATCACACCCATCTTAAATGGAAAGGCATACATCATAGTCACTATTGACAATTGTATGAAATGGGTACAAGTTGCAGCTGTCACTAACTGTACATCTTCTACTGCTATTTAGTTTGTATAACAAAATTTTTTAAATAGGTTTGGTGTGCCATGTGTATTAATTTCTTATAATGAAACCCACTTTATAGGCACTACCTTTCAGAAGCTCATGCAATGCCTAGGGGTTAAACATAAACTCACAACAACCTACCATCCCAAAGCCAATGGTCAAGCTAAGGTTACCAATAGGGAAGTCACAAGGATTCTAGCAATAACTATTAGAAAATATAGGAAGGACTAGAGAAAAAAACTCAATGATGCCCTTTGGTCCTATCACTCAACATGGAAACTTCCTATAGGTGATTCTCCCTATGAGCTTATGTACAGAAAATTACCAATACTTCCTATTCAATTTAAGCTCCATACACTTTTAACAACCTGTGAACTTGACCTTAACTTGAGTCTAGCATAAAAAGAAAGACTAATGAATCTCAACTTACAATATGAAAGCTACTTGGTGGCTTTGTCATCTAATGAGTTATGCAAAGCATACAAGAAAAAGCATCGTGACCATAAAATCAAAAAATTCAAACTTCAACAAAGTGACAAGGTTCTCTACTAGAACCCCACACACGTGCCTCAATAAAATAAGCTCCAAATGTTGTGGGAAGGACCTAATATAATTTATGAATCTTTTTCTTCTAGGGCCATGATTATCTATGAACCTAAGAGCCTAGATAAGAAATAGCTAGTTAGCATATAATAAGTTAAACCTTTCCATGAGCATAAACCAAAAAATACAACAAATTCCTCATCAGATGGACAACCACACTCAATATTTTGGATCTCCTCCTTTCAACTTAGTCATGAAGAAGATGTCCATCCATGCTAACTATATAAGCAGCTCCTTAATTTTTCACCCTTCTTGTTTTACACATTTTGTTTTATAACTTTTTGTTTTACACATCCTTTATTTTACATCTTCTTGTTTCACATTCTTAATCTTTTCTGATTTTTGTTTTACAAAATCATTAATAAATTTGCTATTTCTTGAATATTTTACACTTTCTTCTATATTTTCTTTTATTCTGGTATGATTTTCTAACTTTTTGTTAATAACTACTAGGCACAATGGTAATTCATTGCTTGATGATTGTATGTGCTATTTGTTATTTAATTATTGGTGTCTAGATTCTAGCTTTAAATTTTGTTATTGATAATTAAGATATGGTTTCTTTTCATGTAACTAGTCGTGAGTCCACAACATTCACCCATCCACAAACTATATGGTTTTTCTTACTTTGGAAATGTGTAGTTCCTTTTTCATTAATAAAACTATACCAAATTTGTGACTTTGGTAGTTTTTGAAATTGGGAAGGATTCAAAGGTTTGAACAAGGTGTGACTTTAAGGGGATTTGGTATTCTTTCTGCCTTTCTACTTACTTGGGTGCATGTGTGTTTTTATGGATTTCTTACCATTCTATGTTGACCAATAAAAGGAAGTTGAATAAGTCTTTGCATGATGTGGTTCTCATAAAAAAAAATGGAAATTCAAAGCACATCCCTTAGACATAATAAACAACTAAGTCCTTGCATGGTGTGCTTTCCATTTCAAAAAAAATGATGGAACTTCAAAGCACACTCCTTAGACAAAATAAACAAGCTACAAGCGCTAGTTATGGGACTAGACAGACATGTTATCCATGTCTGAAGATCTCCTCTAACTAAGGCCCTTCCTCACTTCCTACTTCTCTTTTCTTCTCTAGTAAGGAACTATGGTTGTTTTGTGGAAGCACTCTTGTGTCTCAGGGGGTAGATTGATCTTAGAATGGTGATGCAAAGTCACTAAACATGGTTGGTTTTGGTCTAGACTAATGATAGATCTTATCAAGTCATTTAATCATAAAATTCACAAGGGACATCATGTGACCTTAATCAAGAACTTCATTCCACTCTCTCTCTCTCATCCATCTATGCTTTTCATGTCTCACCTCACTACTAGTTTTATGTTCTTGTTTGATGTCCTAGTTTCATATGTCAAAATGCTTAAGTAGTTTCTTTTGGGTTTTTGTACTTAACATTCCATAACCATTAATCATCCATGAGGTCCATGAACTCCTTAGTTTGAAGTTATGCAAGGGCAATAAAAGTCCTATGCTTGCTTTGGGGAGAATTCGCTTGCATATCTTTTGGTTGGATTAGTTATGTTCTTTATCCTTAGACATTCTTACAATCAAATCCTTTTGTTTACCTCATCAGTGACATCCTAATGTTCACACCTTCACAATGTTTTTCAATGAAATATTTTTATTTTCTTTGTTGTGAATTATTTAACCCTCCTCATGTATTTTATTATGTTTGGAATTTTCAAAAATTTACTAATGGACTACTTATCTATTCCACCATATTTTTCAACCTTCCTACTAACACTATTATCAAAATTAATCCATCATAATCACAACCTAGCCAAGTGTAACCACTAACAAGACAAGGTGCTTCAAAGCTATATGTTACACATTACACACTAATTCATGATTTTGTTGTTGATGAGTTGTCATTCGGGTCAAAAGCCATATCGAGGCTCTAATATCAGGGTTAGTAAGCGATGTTAGATATCTGATGTCATTTCTATCATGATCTCCTATAAATATCACATAAGGGATAGGTAGAAAGAAGGTAGAGAGTTAGTAGGTATAAGTATAGAGTCTTTTTTATCAGTTTTCAATTTTTTTCAGTTCTATTCCTAGTGCATGCCGATAGTGTGATGATTGTAATTGTACAGAACCTTTATTCGAGTGTAATGTACTTGGACACACACATGATTGGCAATAAAGATCAAGATTACTCCATCATTGTAGCATTCACTTAGCTTTTAATTACTTTAATTGTTAATTATGTATTATTGTCTTTTTATTTGTATTTCCTTTATTGTCATTTACACTTCTTGTTGATTAACGTAGAATGAGTACGACTTAATCATAAACATTTAAGTGTAACTACTTGGTAACCCAGTAGCGTATCTAGGAGTGCTCAAGAAATGTGCACTTGGTAATCCCAAAAGTAGTACACGAGGTCCAAGATGCATACAGATGATTAAGGACGGATGCTCATCATACTTAAGCTAGATTAGACTTCATTTCCTATTACTTATTAGTTTAATAAAGATTATTTTCCAGCATCTCTAGGAGTAGCCTAGCTTAGAATCATATCATACACATCACTTTGGACTAAACCATACATGACAAAGAAAATACTAGTCCAAGTAGAAAGACAGCAAATTGCGATCAACATGTAACTATCTAGATACCACAACTATTCCATTTGTGAAGTTTGATTGGATCTTGCATACATGCTCATATTCATATGGTTGAGTGTAGGGGTATCTCATCACTCATTAGTTGTGATTGTAGTGGGAAACATGGGTAGAATGTGTCGATTGGATGTAGAACTATCCTCACAAAGGAAGTAGCAGTAGCAACACCATGTGACGAGGACTCTTCATGGTTATTGAATCTTCTTCCTCATTATTTAGCTATGAGAGAAGTGGATGTCAGTTTTTTCTAAGGTGTTTCCTTCTCTTATCATGAACACCTAATTTTGTAAAAGATTATAATCCATACACTCAGGCATTTTGAAGTCTGTTTGTTCCATCTGAGTCAAATTCCATGTCAGTTAATAATCCCATACCTACCCAATGTTTTGTAAGAAACTTGTTCGTCTTCTTCTTCACTCAAGGAAGAGTTTTCATTTAGTCATGGGGGTATGATGAATCATGTTTTTACTAGCTCTGATATCAAATATCTAATATCAAAGCCTTGATATTGGATACTTGATGTTGGAGCCCAAGACACAATGTTGAATATCCAATATCATGGGATATAT